>JAGFNQ010002633.1:344779-789137 GCA_024364735.1 Boesenbergia rotunda | reverse complement strand
AAAATCAGAAATAATAGAACAACAGCCCTCAAGAACATTTGGCACACCCCATTGCCCCTCTCTATGCAGAACTAGCAGCCCCTAAGCACCCCACTGCAATGTCCAATAAACTGTCAACAACCATCCAACAACACCAAAACCTCCTCCTAGCACTTTACCACACTTTGTAAATTAATTTGGAACAGTTTGGGAAAGAAACCAAAAGGAAAGAAAACAAAAGGAAAGAAAACATAATAAACAGTTTGGAAGTGAATTTATTTCCATTGGCACTAAATAGTTTTTTCTTCATTTTTTGTGTTAATAGAGATGATTTCAACATAATGAACGAAAACACAAAGATCATACAATTAGATTTCATCATCTGTTTCATTGTTTACAACTGGAATGACATCAACTATTAAGCCCTCTACATCAGTTCTAATTAATTCAACATCTACTTGATTTACATCACTTAATATCGATTCCATATTAGAACAAAATGGCACAGTTGTATCCATATCATCTTCATTGCCCATGTTGTATGTATCTCTTGGTGTGTAACGAATGACACAGTACCAATCATCCTCCTTTGGATCACGAACATAATAAACCATTTGAGCTTGTGTAGCCAAAATAAAAGGTTCATGCTCCTCACGTTCTCCTGTATGTATTAAGCGTGAAAAATTTACCATTGAAAATCCAAATGGATCATTTTTTAATCCTGTAGTAGTGTTAACCCAATCACATCGAAAAAGAATAATTCGTCCACGACCACCATAATCAAGTGAGATGACATCAGTTAGTCGACCATAATAGATTGACTCGTGAACATCATTATCATGGATCGCCTGTACCATGACCCCGCTATTCTGCACTTTTTTATTTTTTTCAGACTCTACGGTACGAAATGCAAAACCATTTATGTTAAACCCATGATAACTGAATGCTACTGGATTTGGACCACGTGAAAGCACCCTAAGATCTAAGTCATCAATTCGTTCATTCAATCGATCAACCTGCATATAAAAAAAGTAATAAGTTTATTTATTATAAATTTACAATATAAAATAGATCACATATATTACTTACTCGTCTTGCAAACCATTCTGGAAATTGCTTTCTAACCATGTCATCCAATTGAGAATTATTTGGGCGATGACCATATCTATGTCTTCTCTCAGTTCATTTTTTAATTCACTATTCAATGTCAACCAGTAATTAGAAATAATTAGAAATATCTATTTTTCATAAAACATTATGCAAAAAATTTAAAATAATAGTAAAGAGAATATTCAACATGTAATACTTACTCACGATATGGTTGTAACATCGTACAATTAGAGAGAATATATCTATGAGCTTGATTTAGAGTTTTTGTCATCCAAGTAACTACTTGAAACCCTTTTGTTGTTCGCCCTACTTGTGGAAACATTGGGAGTGTGGGAAAACTCAACATTTGGTGTCTCTTTATGTCGTGTTCCATGATTGTTTAATGATTGTTACCATCTACATAACGAGAGCAAAACACAACACATTCATCTGCTAAATATGCCTCTGCAATGTTGCCTCTGGTCGTGCTTTATTCCTGACAAAATTTTTAAGTTTTCCCAGATATCTTTCTATTGGGTACATCCACCGATAATGTACAGGACCGGCAATTCTTGCTTCATATGCTAAATGTACCACCAAATGAACCATTATTGTGAAAAAGATGGTGGAATATTCTCTCTAATTGACATAAAACCAAGATAATCCCTTCTTCAGCCTTCTGTAATTCTTCTTCTGTAGAGACTTTGCACATACTGCTCTAAAATATTCACACAAAAATAATAAGTGGAGCAGTAATCTTTTTGATAGCACACGACGAAGAGAAATTGGAAGGAACTGTTCCATCATGATATGACAATCATGGCTTTTCAAGCCCATAATTCTACAACGTCCAACATCTACACACTTTGAAATATCAGATGACATACCATCAGGGACACGAATATCTTTCAGTACTGAACAAAATATCTTTTTTTCATCTTTAGACATAGAGTAACATGCAGGGGGCAAATACTCTCTACCATCTGATTGTGTCCGTGGCCATAATTGTTTCATAATACCCAAATCTTTAAATCTTTACGTGCCGCATAATTATCTTTGCTCTTGTTGGAATCATCTAAAAGTGTTCCAATGATATTGTCGCAAA
Organism: Boesenbergia rotunda; assembly: GCA_024364735.1. Classification (NCBI taxonomy): domain Eukaryota; kingdom Viridiplantae; phylum Streptophyta; class Magnoliopsida; order Zingiberales; family Zingiberaceae; genus Boesenbergia; species Boesenbergia rotunda. Next base: position 786,964 of record JAGFNQ010002633.1, on the reverse strand, counting down.
CATTTTTTTCAATATGCATAGGGTCCAAATTATGTCTGATCAAATTAAATTCCTAGTATGGTAGGCTAAAAAATATACTTTGTTTTCTCTACATTTGTTCAATTGATCCTGTTTTATTCTCACCCTTGGTTTTGATGCATTACTCTTACCAAAAACCACATTCTTGTTTATGATCATTCGTAGAACTTCAGATCCAGACAGTGGCGCCAATTCTAACTCACGTTGCTCTGGTTTGCCATAACTAGAGTTCATGCGAATTTTCTGAATTCAGTGGTAGAAAACGACGATGCCCTCTGAACGACCACTTTTTGCCATATTTTAGGTAAACTGCATCTGTCTTATCAGCACAAGTAGGACATGCATTCTTGGCATATGTATTCCAACCAGACAAACACCCAAACCAGGAAATCACTGATTGTCCAAAGTAATGCAGCACGCATTTGAAACATTTCTTTGTCACAAGCATCAAATGTAGCAATCTCATTTTCCCATAAATCTTTCAATTCAGTCAATAGGGGACGCAAATATATATCAATATCATTTCCAGGTGCTTTTGGACCTGGAATAAGGGTGGATAAAATAATAGAATGAGGCTTCATGCATTCCCAAGGAGGCAAATTATAAGGCATTACAACAATAGGCCAAGTACTATGTGAAGTGCTTTGATTTTTAAATGAATTAAACCCATCAGCGGCGAGTCCCAAGCGTACATTTCTAGGATCAGAAGCAAACTCACAATGACGATCATCAAATTCCTTCCATGCTCGAGAATCAGCTGGATGCCTTAGATTTCCATCCGAAATGCGTTTTTTGAAATGCCACTGCATATTTTCAGATGTCTTGGATGACATGAATAACCGTTGTAATCTTGGTTTTAATGGAAAATACCAAAAGACTTTGGCTGGAATTTTAACCATAAGATGTTTTTTCCCACCTTTATATGGCCTCTTAGATGATTTCTGTAAATTTTTCCATCTTGAAAGGTTACACACTTTGCAAGCCTGTTCATTCTCACTTTCTCCCCAATAAATCATGCAATCATTTGGACAAGCATGTATTTTTTCATAATGAAGTCCTAAACTAGAAATTAATTTTTTTGCTTCATACAAAAGACTTAGGCACTTGAGCTTCAGATGGAAGTACTCGACGAAGGAAATCCAGCAATGCCGTAAATGACTGATCACTCCATTTTCCATTCACTTTCAATTGAAATAACTCAACAAGGAATGTCAATTTAGAAAACTCTGTGCATCCTGTATATAATTGTTGTTTCCCTTCTTCTATTAGTCGATAAAAATCTTTCACATTAGACTCCATTGGTGTATGACTCGTCGATGCACCAATGTAATTTTCATTACTGATAGATCCTTCATGTATTCCAAATGCATCATGCAACATTTCTTGTACCGCAGGTTCTTGGCTAGTTTCTTCATAAACTTGTTGCACTGAATCCTGAAGTTCATTGTTATCATGATCTTGTACATTTAGTTTTTCTCCATGAAAATTCCAAATGCGATAATCTTGTAAGATACCATTTATCATCAGATGTTCATGTACTGTCTCACGATCATGACTTAATGAGTTTATGCATTTACAACAAGGACATGGTCTTGTCACATCTGGAGCCGCATCACCAAATGCATAACGTAAAAAATATAAGATTCCTACACGATACTCAATACTGCCATGTGGGGCAGCCATCCATTCCTTTCGCATGGTTTGATCCTGTTAAATAATTTTTAAAAGTTTATACATTGAAGCAAGATTTATCAAATTTTAAAAAAAATCATAGACAAAATTTTAAATAATTCAACAAACATAAAATATAATTCCTAAATATAAAATTTCAAATACATAAACAAAAGGATTTTAAAAGAAACAAAAAACTCACACAAGCTAATGGCCTTATGAGAAATCTGTGATATTATTCAACTTAGAAGCGAAAAATATGAATATAAAGCTTAGCATCATAGAAAAGTTGTAAGCAAAATACTACAATAAAATTGAAAAATAATATGATTAATAATCTAGATAAAATTGATACAATTTACATAAACAAAGGGATTCAATTAAAAATTTTACATCGATTACAAAGGGATTCAATTGAAAATTCATAAACAATTTACATCATAGCAAATACATAAACAAAGGGATTCAATTGAAAATTTTACAAATCTACTGAGCCAACACAAACCCTAATCGATTACAATTTTATCATCCTTTAACACAAAAAATTGTTATCATGCAAAACTAAACCAAGAAATTACCTCGAGAAACAAAATCAACGGCAATTTGATGTGGACGTCGAAGGATGATGCTACGATGCAATTAATCTGCAGATGGGTCGTTGGAAAACAGATCGCTGGAACAATTAGGATCGCTGGAATAATTAGGGTTGTAGGAAAAAAATTGGCTATGGCTATTGGAATTGTAAAAAGAATGCGATGCGTCCCTGTTTTTTTAAAAAAAATCCGTATTCGGCCTTTAGAAGCGGTCATTAACCGCCTCTAAAATAGACTTGTAGAAACGATTTTAAAAACCGCTTCTAAAAAGGATATGAACATGATTTTTTTAAAAAAATCCGGGCTAGATCTTTAGAAGCGGTCAACGAACGCTTCAAAAAATCTTATATAGAAACGGATTTCTGAACCGCCTCTAGAAGTGTCCAACAAAACTGACTTCGATACTGCTCCGATTTTGAATCAACTGAATCGGTTATAGGAGCGGTTAACTCTAACCGGTTCTATTGATTTTACATTTACAACCGGTTTATCAACCGCTACTAAAATTTCGGTCCTAAAGTATATTTTTTTTGTAGTGGGGCAAGGGGGTTCAAGTGTCCAAAGGATTTGCAATTTTCTTCACTTTTAAGGTTTAAAAATCAAGATCAACCAAGGTAAGACTCCCTCACCTGTGGTATAATAGTTCCTTATGTTTTTAGCATGATATATTGGTTGGTTTTTGGGATTTGATGTTGAAAGAAAGAAAACCAAGAACCCTAGTCCTATGGGTTTCGGCCACTAGGATTTTAGGGTCCATGATGATGCTAAAAATCTTCCTAATGTTGTCTAATGTACTCTCATGATGTTTAGAGATTAAATATAATTTTTGAGAATTTTTGGGGTACCCTAGGATCCCCTAGGGTTTCGGCCAACTTCAAGAACTCATGGGTAGGGTTGGGTCTAAAACTTCAAGTATGTGTATTATGTATTATCATGATATAAGGGAGATGGAGGATGATTTATGTGAATTTTCACATGGCCTAGAGACCCTATAAGTTTCGGCCAAGATTGCTACTAGGGTAAAAAGTTAGGACTTATTTCAAGTAAGGGCCCCAATGGCCCTATGGTAAGGTATGGTTGGTGTTTAATGATTGATTGGGGATTTTAATGGAATTTTTCCATGCCCCCATGGCCTTACATGTTTCGGCCAGCCCTAGAAAGGATGGCTAAAGGTTAGGGTTAACCCTAATCATGGGCCCCAATGGCTTCTTATGGTCTCATAGATGATGTATGGTTGTTCCTTTACCTTATGATGTCTTACATGTTTATGGAATTGATGGAACTCCTCCCTATAGGTTTCGGCCAAGCCATGTATCTAGGGTTTGGGGTGGAGTTAAGGTTCAAAGAATGATGGTTTATGCTTATCATGAAGTGTATATATATATATATATATATATATAGGTCCAAGCATGTGGTAGAACTCATGTTACCTATAACCCTAACTTTAAGCACCATGTTTTATGTTGTATGTTATGATTTGGATGCCATGCTTAATAGGGTTTATTATGAATGTCTTATGTTTTATGCCATGCACTTGGATAGTAGGTAGCATGTTTATGGAAGTCCTACCTATGTAGGCTTAGGTTATGTAGAGAACCATGCTATGTTATATGCTCATGTTATGTTAAGAACTATGCTATGTTATTGTGTATGTTTATGATATGAATGATGCCATGATAAGTATGTTAGGTTTATGTTCACGATAAGAATGATGCCATGATAGGTATGTTATGTTTATGTTCATGATAAGAACGATGCCATGATAAGTATGTTATGTTTATGTTCATGATAAGAACTATGCCATGATAAGTATGTTATATTTATGTTTATGATAAGAACGATGCCATGATAAGTATGTTATGTTTATGTTATGATAAGAATGATGCATGCCATGTTTATGAAAGAAGATGCATACCATGTTTATGAATGAAGATAATGCTCATGCCTTGCAGGCATCATGATGCTATGCAATAAGTATGAACGATGAAAGGACAAGCATGTGTTAAGTCATGCTTTATGTAACATGGTTATGCTATGAATGTCTTATGGATGATGAAACATGTAAAGTATTTTACTTTATGAATGGGCTTGTACCGGACCGAAGTATGGGTCCAAGGGATGGGCACCTTAAGAACGCCCCGGTTATGGACTACCGACTATTCTGTCCACGGTTCTGGCACTACCGGAGCTGTGCAATAGGGATGGGCTCCTTAAGAACGCCTCGGTTCGGGCACTACCGACTATGCTGTCCTTACCCTAGTAGGTCGGGGCTCGCTACCTCAGACTTACTAGGGATGCACGCTATGATGTATGTGGTACAAGCCGGGGACCCCAATGATATGATGATTATGTTTAAACATTTAAAAGTATGTTTTAAAAGTTAAGCATCCTTATGTATATGCATTCCACTCATGCATTCATTCATGTTATGCATTATGCTATGCTGATAAGATTTTTATGCTTATGCTTCATGTTAAGAAATATGCATGAGAGTAAATGATTTATGTCATGATTATGTTAAGAGGATGCTCATATGCTATGATAGGAAGTATGCCTATGTTTATGCCATACAGGTTGGTTTACACCTTATAGACATGTTTATACCATGTACTATGCCATGCTAGGAATGTTTATTATGTTATGTATATACCATGTATTATGTCATGCTAGGGATGTTTATTATGTTTATGTTTATGCCATGTAGCATGTCATGCTTAGAATGTTTACTATGTGTACGTTTATGCCATGTCTCATGCCATGATAGGAATGTTCACTTATGTTTATGTTCATGCCATGTCAAATATATGATAAGTGATTCAAGTTGTTATGTTCTAAGTAGAGCACCAAGTATGTTAATGTTTCATGTGCTCATTATGAAATGACGAATGATTTTGTGAGTAGGAAAGAGTCTTACTAAGCCTGTGTGCTTATAGTCTTATTTTCTTATACCGCAGATCATTCAAGGGGACAATGAGGAAGCAGCAGGAGCGTAAGAACGCATGTGTGTGGTAGTGACTTGGCCTAGGAAATCATATGTTTATCGGTTATGCTAGAACTTTACTTTGGTCACTTATAAGCTTGAATGCTTGAATAATGACTTATGGAACTCTATGATGTGATGTTAAGTATGACATGATATGATGTTTAAGTAAGAAGTCAATATGCCGAGTTTCCATGTCATTATGTTAAGAATGGTAGTAGGGCATGTACGAGTAAAGTTAAAGTTATTCCGCTGCCTTATGATGTCTACATGCCCTAAGTATGTTAACGTAACGCCGCTTATGGAAAAAAAAAAGCGGGCGTTACAATGCTCCAGACACATGACTGGGGATAAATTGAAATTCACCAAAATCAAATTCAAAAACCTAGGCTCAGTAGCATTTGACAACAATGCTACACTCAAAGTAATTGGGTCAGATAACATTGAACTTAATTCTGACTTTATTATTAAGAAAGTACTCTTAATTGAAAATTTTAAATTCAATTTGCTTAGCATTAGTCAACTCTGTGATACTGGTTACATAGTGACTTTCACCAACTCTGACTGTCTTATTAGAAATCTCCAAGAATCAGAGATAACACTTAAGGGTACTAGAAAAACAACATTTATACTATTAATTTACCTATAGTATCCAAATGCATTTTGACTCAATTAGAAGAATCTAACCTTTGGCATAGAAGGTTAGGTCACACTCATGTTAAACTAATTTCTAAAATTACCCAACTTGGTTTAATTAAAGGTGTACCCAAAATTAAGAACTTTGAAAACACAATTTGTAACTTATGTAAACAAGGCAAACAAACTAAGTCAACTCATAAACCAACTCCATCAAATTTAACCCAAACCACACTTGAGCTCCTACACCTTGACCTATTTGATTCACATGGAGCCAAGTCACTAAGCGGGAATCGGTACTGCTTAGTAATTATCGATGATTACTCTAGGTTTACCTGGGTTAGGTTCTTGAAATCTAAGGATGAATCCTTTAATTTATTTAATGACTTATGCAAAATAATTGAAAATTAAAATGATACTAAAATTAAAAGACTTAGGAGTGATCATGGGGGAGAGTTTGAAAATCAAAAGTTTGAGAAATTTTGCAAAATCAATGAGTATATTCATGAGTTTTCCTGTCCTAGAACCCCCCCCCCCCCAACAAAATGGGATAGTTGAGAGAAAGAATAGAACCCTCTAGGAAGCCGCAAGGACCATGCTCAATGAATATAACCTAGCTAACCAATTTTGGGCAGAAGCGGTAAATATGACATGTTATATCCAAAATAAGGTCCTAATTAATAAAAGGCATAATAAAACCCCCTATGAACTCTATTATCACAGATTACCTAACTTACACTATTTAAGGGTTTTTGGGTGCAGAGTTCATATCTTAAATACTAAGGATTACCTAGGTAAGTTCCAATCAAAGTCAACCCTAGGGACCTTTCTAGGATACTCAACAACTAGTAGAGCCTACGGGGTTTATAATAACCAAACTCACAAAATAGAAGAAACAACCAACTTAATCTTTGACGAATAGGTTGAACTAAAATTTGATAATCAAAATTTAAACCAATCAAATCTTGATCACGAAGATAATGAACCAACAATTGAACCTCTAATTGAATTATCACTTGAACTAATAACTGAGGTATCAACTGAAGCAATAACTGAACCAACCCATGTAGTTGAACCAAACACTAAACCAAACCGTCCAGCTGGACCTGAGGCTGAACCTAGTTCTAGAAGAACAAAGAAACCCAGACTGAATCATCCTTCTGATCAAATTATGGGTGATCCAACCTTAGGAGTCAGAACTAGGACTTCCTATAGAAATCTTAGTCAGATCACATTTATTTTAAAATTTGAAGCTAAGACTATAGAAGAAGCCCTACCTGACCCAGATTGGATAATAGCTATGCAAGAGGAGCTAGCCCAATTTGAAATAAATCAAGTCTAGGAATTAGTACCTAAACCTGAGGGAAAATCTATTATAGACACTAAGTCAGTTTTTAGGAATAAACTAAATGATCAAGGGGAAATTATTAGAAATAAAGTCCGTTTAGTAGCTAAAGGGTTTAGTCAGGTCGAAGGGATAGACTATGAAGAAACCTATGCCCCAGTAGCCAGACTTGAGTCAATTAGAATGTTATTAGCTTTTGCAGCCCATAGAGGGTTTAAACTATACCAAATGGATGTCAAGTCTGCATTTCTTAATAGGTTTATTAAAGAAGAAGTTTATGTAGGACAAATCCCAGGATTTGAAGACTTAGAAAAATCTGAATATGTATTTAAACTTAGAAAAACACTTTATGGGTTAAAACAAGCACCTAGGGCTTGGTATGAATGCTTATCAACCAACTTAATTTCTAAGGAATTTAACCAAGGTCAAATTGACTCCACACTTTTTGTTAAAACCTTAGAAAAATATATCTTTATTGCACAAATATATGTTGATGATATAATATTTGGATCTACTAACTCTAATTTTCTAAAAGAATTTGTAAAAATCATGGAGAGTGAATTTGAAATGAGTTTGGTGGGTGAGCTTAATTTCTTCTAGGTCTACAAATTAAACAAACTAGCGATGGTAATTATGTCCACCAATCCAAATATGCTAAGGAATTGATAAAGAAATTCAAAATGGATAATTCTAAAAGCTTAAGTATCCCAATGGCTACTAATGTCAAAATAGATAATGACCCGGAGGGTAAACCTGTTGACCTGAAATTATACCAAAGTATGATTGGTAGCCTACTCTACTTAACTGCTAGTAGACCTGATATCTTATTTTCTGTAGGAATGTGTGCTAGATACCAAACTTGTGCTAAGGAATCCCACTTAGCAGCCCTAAAAAGAGTTCTAAGATACATTAAGGGTACCCTAAATGTAGGAATTTGGTATCCTAGGACTTCAACCTTTGAACTATCAGGATATTCTGACTCTGATTATGCTGGGTGTAAGTTAGATAGAAAGAGTACAAGTGGAAGTTGCCAATTATTAGGACATAATCTAGTTAGATGGTGTAGTAGAAAGCAACACTACGTAGCCTTATCCACAACCGAAGCAGAATATGTTGCCCTAGGAGAGTGTGTAGCATAACTTTTATGGATGATGCACACTCTTAAGGATTTGCAGCTTGACTATACCCAAACCCGAGTTTTTATTGATTAGTTCAATCAATTTAACTAAGAATCCATTTCAGCACTCCCGAACAAAACATATTGATGTCAAACATCATTTTGTAAGGGATCATATAGCCAAGGGTGAAATAGTACTTATGCATGTGGACTCAAATTCCAACTCAGTTGACATTTTTACCAAACCCTTACCTGAATCCGAATTTAGCTTACTAAGAAGGCAGTTAGGGTTGTGCTTAGAAGAATAGGATTATTCTATATTGTGTTTTAAAAATCTGTTCAATTTTTAAAAATTTTTAAATTTCTTAAAAATCATTTCTTTCATCAAGTTATTGAAATTTAAAATGAATTTCCGACTTAGTTTTTCAAAAACATACCCCCTTCAAAACTAGGGTTTTGCGCAAATTGGACTTAGCTTAGGCCCTAACCCTAGAACGGCATGCTATTAGTGATATGAGAGAAGTGTCTTAAGCCAATCGCCTTATGATTGTAATCATTTATTTTAATAAATGAATATTCACTATTTGAGTATACATGTTTGTGTATTTGATTAAGATCTTAAACTCATTTACTGAATGTCCGCAATATAATTCACAGCATGAGAGAATTTGTGATGAATTCACAACTAGTGATTATCTCTACATGTGCAAATGTGAAGTATTGAAATTGTCCCTAGTCGATGAATTGATAAATACGGACACTATCAATTCTGTTGAGACTAGCATGGGTTATTCTCTAATCAGCTGATTCTCACTGGCTGGTGACATTGAGATGTCCGGAGATAAAAATGAATGCTAATTAAGGGAACTAGTTCATTGGAGTGACTGGCTGTAAAACTTCATATGGTAGTCTACATATAGATATGTCAGTGAAGTTCTTACTGCAGCTTAAGTGCAATGTTCCTTTGACTTGCGGTGTTCAAGTCATCTTGGTCATGGAGACTTATACTTTGACATCTTTAGCAAGCATCTCCAAGGAGGTGTGGACCCAAGATGATTGGGTAAAGCCGAAGTGCCCGAAGATGTTTGAACAGCTTACAAAGGATTCACCACTCCTTGCGAGGAGATGTATACCCGAGGCCTATCGTCACATTGTTACTCGAAGCCTCTGGCCAGAGCATGACATGTTCAGAGTATGAATCTCTTAAATACATGAGAGTAATTAGAATCCGTAGGACGAGAAAATGTTACTTGGGCTAGGTGTGACGTAGTCAGCCTAGTGGGGACTGACACACATAGACCATGTCCTGAACCAAGTGGGTATAAGATGGTGAAGGAATGGGGCACAATTCATTATAGCTGCTGAAGGGTTTCAGAATTGTTTCTGAGGTCAACCGTTGATCTTTCGATTAATTGGGGATCATGATGTACTACTAGGTGTCACTCATGATCGTTCTATAATTGATTAATTATAGACGGCCAACATAAATCAAAAGCCTATTTAGTCATACACACTACGAGTAATCCGAGGGATATAAAACGAGTTAAAAATTTGATTTTCCAATCAAGAGAGATTAGGTTTGGTTGAGCCATACGATAAGTCGAATCTGAATTTTTCAGAGACGCATCAGAAGCGTAAAATGGCTAAGTCTTTTGAAGACTTAATAGATGAATTAAATAAGTTTAATTCATTGGGGCGTGGCTTGGATGGGCCGACCAAAGAGGGCTTCCATCCTCTTTGCTTGGCCGACCACAACAAAAGGAGAGAACCAAGTTTTTGGATCAATTTATAAAATAAACCAAGTGTGGTTTGTTTTATAATAAACTAAGGTTTGGTTTATTTCTTCATGGAAATTAAAATAAACCATGGATTGGTTTATTTTATAAAATCAATCATGGATTGATTTACCATGATAAGGAAATTTATTCCATAGGAGAGAAGAGACTTGATTGATTTTTATCATGAATTAAAATATGATTTTAACCATGATATAAAATCAAACATGTCATGATGGAATAAGTTATTCTATATTTGAGAGGCTTGATAGTTGAGAGGCTACTATATAAAGGACCCAAGACAAGGCTTGAATTATAATCGAAGAGATGAAGGCATAGGCTCTCTCCCTCTCTTTCTCTCCTTCTCTTCTCCCCTTCTTGTCGTGCACCAACCAGCCCCAAGAAGGAGCACCAGCCGGCCGCCCCTGCCCTTTCCCTGCGGAATTAGAGTTTGTCGCAAGGATCCTTTTTGCCGCAAGCCTCTTCTTTTGCTTCGCCGGAATTTTGATTCCATCCATCCTTTTGTGGTTAATCTTCCGACTTCTCTCTTGATTTTTCTCATCACGTTCTCGGAGAATCTAGTAGTTCTCGAGAACACGAAACTTGTGGCATTGCGAAGTCATCTCGAAGATACTCGGCGTGGACGCGAATAGAGGCGGAGCTTCCAAGGGACGCTTACGGTTGGATCTCGTCCCTTCCTTCGAGTTACGCGAGGTAATACGTAAATTAGTTTACGTTTCTGTAAAATTTTAAATATATGATCATGTCTACACAAGATAAAATTGCATGCTTAGATGTGTGGTTAAATAATTTGATAAATTATTTATGTTAAACCTTCCGCTGCACGTAATTAATTTTTAAAATTACGAACCCGCATCCATGTCAACATGCACCCGGTCCCAACAGTGGTATCAGAGTGAGGTTTGTGTTCGACATAATCATATAATTGTTTTTGCGGAAAGCTTTGTCATGATCTCAATTTGGAAAATTTTTAATTATGGAAACTTTCCAATTATGGTAAATTTTCGATTTAGGAATTTCAATGTTCGGAAATCCTCATGAAATTTCGTAAACTTTTGAAATATCTCTGTTTCTAAAATTTTATGATAATTGTGAAAACATTCCATTTTTAGAAACTTTTCAAATTTGGAAATTTCCCATTTTGGAAATACATAAGTTTTCTTTGTACCAGAAACTTACAATTATTCTAAAAACCTTTTATTTTTGAAAACTTTCCATTTATGGAAAGTTCGCAATTTTGGGCACTTTCTTTCAAGAAAGTCTAGATAAAATGGAGCCCTAGGTCGAACCGACGCCTACTGTTCCCTCGACGGGGAATGCGTCCTCACCTACTCCTCTAAGGAGAGTTTACCTTTTGCCAACCGGCTCCTCCGATTGGACTTTTGCCCAGCAGCCCTTCGCCAGTGCCTAGCAGCCCTTCGCCAGGTCTTCAATGCCCTTCGCCAGGTCTTCGATTCCTAGCAGCCCTTCGCCAGGTGCCTAGCATCCCTTCACCAGGTCTTAGGGTTTCGATGCCTAGCATCCCTTCGCTAGGTGCCCAGCAGTCCTTCGCCAGGACTTTTTCTGCACACTTAGTGAACATATTAGACCAAAAATAACATCTTAATTCTTGAACCCTTTGCCATTATCAAAACCCAGGTTTGACTTAGGTGCTGCCTGCACTAACAATCTCCCCCTTTTTGATATATGGCAACCCCGTTTCAAAAAGTTAAGTTAAACAAAAAGCAGGTAAAGTACCAGTTTTGATTTCCTCCCCCTGGAAGAAATCTCCCCCTAGGTTTTTCAAAAGTTCGTGGGGTTTTTGAAAAAGTTTCTAAGTCTAAAAGTGAAACGTTTTTCTGGTTTTCAATACTTAGAAAATTTTCAAAACAAGTTTAAGATAGAAAATATTTTGAGTTGGAAAATTTTCAAGGGAATTTGAATTTTACACTTAGAAAATTTTCGACCAACCAAAGATTTAGAATAAGTACTTGGAATAAATTTTTGAAAGTTAGTAATTTTGAAAGTATAAGTACTTAGAGAATTTTTCTAACAGTTTAAGAAAGCAGTTTAAGTACTTAGAAAATTTTTCTAACAGTTTAAGAAAGCAGTTTAAGTACTTAGAAAAATTTTCAAACACTTTTTTTTGAATTTATGACTTAGAAAAATTTCTGAAAATTTTTCAGGATAAGTGCTTAGAATAATTTTTGAAAGCAAGTAAAATTAATTTTCAAAATGAACTTAAGTAGTTAAAGAGCTTTACTTTTTGAAAAATAGGAGATAAAAGCTTTTGGAAAAAGATTTTTGAAAATTTTTGAGCCTTTTCTCTCCTTTCCAATCTCTCCCCCTTTGCCATATATCAAAAGAAATATAGCAAAAAAATAGCATTGAAATTGAGTAATCAAGGTAAAATGTTGTACTGAACCAATTCTAAATTTAAGCTGGACCAAATCAATTTGAATTTCTACTTTCGGGTCCTGTCTAACCCAATTTGCTACTTACTAACTATTATAAACAGTAGCTTTCGATAGGGTTAGTCAGGTTAAGTGATCTGATCAAGTTAGATTTTCTAAGCTTGACACTTAACCTGATTACTGTTTAATTGGTTTTTAGTGCCCCAATTACTGCAGATGCACTGACTTAAAGCATCTTATATCAAGGCAAAGACATAAGCATCTCAACCCATTCTAGGTTATCAGTCAAAAGTACCCTAAGGTGCTTGTGAGATGCTGGCTTCTAGATCTATAGGTGCATGCAGTTCTAGGGTTAGGGCCTAGACTATGTCCATTTTGCGAAAAAGCCCTAGTTTTGAAGGGGGTAATTTTATTAAAAAACTAAGTCAGAAAAATCATTTCAAATAACAAAATAAGATAAAGAATTGATTTTGCAGAAAATAAAACAGTTTTTGAAAGACATAATTAGAGAAGTCATATTCTACCAAGCATAACCCTAACATAGTAACTGATAAAAAGCAGATAATCAAGTAAACAACTAGCAACTTGATATGATAAGTGCATAGAAGTCAACTGGTCAAAGCGAGGACCAACACAGTCAAACACGAGTCAAACATCAGTCAATAGTACAATAAGCCAACTGAAGTTATCTGGGGTCTAAGAAGAGGGGCCCGGAGGGAAGAATGGATCGGGCTGCCAATTTTGGAACCAAGACATCATCTCGTCATGTCGGGCCTGATTTGCCTCATGTTTGGCTCTGAGGGCATCCATGTACTCAGTGTGGTGTGTCTGTCTCGCCTAGCGGTCAACTAGAATAGCTTCCATGCGCTCGTTATGATAGGCCCGATTTACATCGTGCTCTGCTTGAATTGCGTCGACTATCTCGATGTAGTGGACTTCTTCTTCCTCTCGGAGGCTATGGATCTCTGTTTCAAGTCGTGTCACTCTCTCGTCGAGTGTCGGCAGTCGGGGCTCGTCCATCTGCTCTCGAATCTCAGCAGCGAGATCTGCGACGTCGACCTCTACGTCCTCGTCGGAATCGATCTGGACTCCGGCTCGCTGACGTCTCCATGATAAAACCCCGATACTCGAGACATCTATGCCCGCTAGGGAAAAGTTTCTATACCCAATCTTGTCAAAGTCAGTCATCGAGGTCATCTCTCCGTTGGTAATGTCGCGACCGTGATGATGAAGAAGAGAAGTGATGATGTGGCAATAAGGGGTGTGCACCCGACCCTGGGTAGTAACACTGGACGCATGTAGAATGGTGTGGTATATGTGAAGTCCAATGTCTATATCTAAGTGATGGATCAATGCATACAGCAGGAAGGTATGGAATGGTCGCATGGTCGCGACATCCCTGGTGGTCAAGGGAAGAATGCAACGAACCTGTACTCTATAAAGAGTGTAGTCCTGGACTTGGAGATCTACTGATTGAAACCGATTGACCAGGGGGTTTCGGGCAATTCTATAGAAGTATGAATAAAGGGTATCCAAATCAATATGGGAGTAGGGAGGAGTAAAGGGAGGATCCCTAGGAGGGTAACAGCAGAAGGTGGACTGGGAATGTCGCAGTCCAAGAAATCTGTTAAACAACATGGGCGTGACAGTTAAGGGCATTCCTTGTACAGTGGTGATATAGCTAAGATCATCTTGTCTTACTAAGTTGTTGTAAAATTTTTCACATAGGGTTGTATTCACAGGATGAGTGTAGAAAACAAGTCGATCAAGTTGATAGAAGTTAATGACATCCATGGCTACTGGACAGGATTGAGTGAAAAACTGCCTATTCAAGAAGCTGTCTTGATGGGTTTATAGGTTGTCCTAGCAAACTTATTCATTTGTTCTAGGGTCGGAAACCTAGGGTCAGGGCTAGGCTCGGGCCCGGGGTTGGGTTGAGTAGTACGACGTTTTCTAACATAATAAGGAATATGCATTTAGCAAAATAATTAAAGGAAATAATTAAAAAATGCAAAAATTGATACCAAGTAGTCATCCAGGGAGGCATGGTTGATGTGGTGCATTCGAGGGCACGAGAGGGTCGTTCGGATGTCTTAGGAAGGAGAAGAGTTGGAGAAGAGAGTTTGTTTTGGGATGGCAAATGAAGGGGGTTTCGGTGGCTTTATATAGGGCTTGGTCGGGCTCCCGGGAAGGGTCAGGCGCCTGAAGTCAGTCGTATGCTGCCGAAGGCAGCTTTTTTTTGTGTTGATGCTGTCCTTGAGGGCGCCCGTGAGGACCCGGGCGCCTGGAGTCAGCTGCTATGTGTGGTAGCTTTTGCTGCCTTTGATTGACTTGAAGGTGTAGGCGCCCGATATGTCACGGGCGCCTAGCTTAACTAGATATTGACAGCTTTTGCTGTCTTGATCGAAGAGAAAAGGGAGGTTGGGCGCCCGAGGGGTCACGGGCGCCCGATTTGACTGCTGTTTGACCATTGACCAGTTTGACTGTTTGACCAGGTTTAACTCTAATGACCAACCAACAAATTAAGACAATTCAACTCTAAATTCAGTGCTTTATTTAACAATATTACAGAAATCAGATTTTGCATTAACTTAAGTCCTAACTATCTTACCCGGTATCTAGTTATCAATCACGTTAACTTATGGGTTTTTGTGAGACAGGTTTTAGTAGAAGTATTTAGAAAGACCATGATTAATTTTGAAAAGGTAAATTAATTTTGAAAGCAATTAGTTTTGAATTTATTTTGACAAAGAATATTTGAATCTATGATTAACTGAAAATTTGTGTTAGATTCGAATTTGATAAAGAGTAAACTGAATTTGAATTTCAAAAATTGGCTTCTAGGTATTGGCGAGGCACAAGGCCTTCTTTGGCCGTAGCCTTATTGGATCATCAACCCTTTCCTTGACAAAGCCTTTTAGTGAAATTTCATTTTCAAGGTTACTTTTTGAGAAATTCTGGATTAACTAGCTTGGGTCTTGGATCGGTAGCTTCGGCTAGTTTCACCAGTCTAAAGAGACCAAGTAGTGTATACTTGACCTTATTAGAAAAGGCTTCCCTAACATACTATCATCTCACCTCCACCAAATACTATGTTGTTCAAATTTCAGTTAATCGGTTTAGTCCTTATTCTAACCAGTCCTAGCTCTAAGCATGGTAAATTGTATAAAAATAAGTATACAAGCAATCATGCAATTTAAAACAAGAAAAGAAATTCATTTAACTATAAAAATGGTTTTTAAGTTGGCTCCCCCTGGACTAAAGCCACGGTAATGATTAAGCAAGATATGAATCTTGTCCTTGGGGATCCAATACTGATTTGGTCCAACTTGGTTGTTCAGGCATAGTTTGGGTACCCATGCCTGAATTTTGGGTCTAGACTGATTCAGTACAGCATAATATGACCTTTGTCTAGCCTTAGTTCGATACCCTAATCTAGACCGATTTAGAACGGACTTCTGTTTTCCAAGGATCATGTCAAGACCCTTGGAACCTGAAGTGAAACGTTCCAAAGCTGCTCTAAGGTCCTAGACTTGAGTTTTCAAGAAGGAGTTCTCTTTCTCAAGTTTTTCAACTTGAGTAGAGGTTTCTTCTTGAACCTTCTCAGTTAAGGATCTAGAGTCAGCTTCCTCTTTCAAGAGTTTTACTTCCTGTCGGAGGGATTCGACTCGGATTTTGGCTTTCGCCAAGTCACGAGATAGATAAGTAATTAACTCTGATAATTGAACTCTAGAAAATCCACTTATAGTGATTTTGCCGTCCTCTGAAAATGTGAGCTTTCTGTCGTCCGACTCCGATTCTGATCCAGTCTCGATTTCTTCCGAAGCAGTCAGGGCGAGCAGGATCGATTGTGGGGCCTCTTCTTCTTCTTCGGAGGAAGACTTGTCCCATGTTGCTTGAAGGGCCTTCTTCCTTCTTGTCTTCTTCATCTCCTTCAGATTGGGGCATTCCGTCTTGTAGTGACCCTTCTTTTTGCATTCGTAGCAGGTCACATTTGGTTTGGTCTTTTCATTTGATGGTTCAGCTGGCTCTTCCTTTCTTCGACTGGCTTTCCTTCTGTTGGTCTGATTTTTCAGCTCCTTGTAGTAGTCCTGGGCTAGCCGAACCAGCTTGGGTCGATCTCCTTCGCTGTCTTCAGAGACTGAGTCGCAGTCAGACTCGGGTGCAAGTTGAGGCTTCTTCTTGGTCATCTTTTCAGTTTTGCTTGCAACAAAAGCAATGTCTTTCTCGGCCAAGATGTAGTTAGTCTGCTCATGTAATTCAAGTTCAGAAAATAACTCATCTAATTTGATTTTAGAAAGATCCCTTGAAACTTTGTACGCATCTATCATAGATGCCCACAAAGTATTTCTCGGGTAAGCGTTAAGGGTATACCTGATCAGGTCACAGTTCTCTACCTTGTGACCGATTGAGTGTAGACCGTTCATCAACTCTTGGATTATGGCGTGAAGCCGGGCTGCTGACTCACCGTCGTTCATTTTGATAGTGTAGAGTTTGTTTAGCAGTAGGCCCTCTTACTGATTCGGGTGTCGGAGGTTCCTTCGTGCAACTCAATTAACTTACCCCAAAGTTCTTTTGTACTGTTGAATGGTCCCACTCGGTTCAGCTCTTCTTTGGCTAGACTACATTGAAGTGTCTGGGTCGCTTTAGCATCTGCCTCGATCTTCCTTTTTAGTGAGGCATCCCATTCGGTGTAAGGTTGTGGCACTCCTTCAACATTTTTCGAGATTTCCAAACCAGATTGGATGATTATCCACATGTCCACCTGAGTTTTCAGGTGGACTTCCATCCGACTCTTCCAGTAGGAGAAATCCTCTCTACTGAAGAGTGGTGGTCTGGCTGTACTAAAACCCTCTTGCATGGCCATTTAGTGATACTGAAATGAAATTAAAAAACACGTCCCAAGACTTGGTCTTGGATTAGTAGTGCGGGAATAAGATATATATAAAAAAAATTTTGAGTGGTGTTGCACCAACCTCGATTAACAATAAAAGTTCGATTGAAAAAAATAAAAAGATTTCGTAAAATCAAAAAAAAAAAATCCCAAATTGGTGGTTGCACCAAATTTAAGCTACCCCGCTCTGATACCACTTGTTGGATCGAGAAACACGATATAGGGGGGGTGAATATCGTGAAAACTTTTCGGATAAAACTTAAGAGAAGGTACGCAGCGGAATTAAAAACAAACACGAGGAACATAAGTATTTTTACTTGGTTCAGAGTCGCAGTCGGCTCCTACTCCAAGGCCCACGGTCCTTGACCATTTACTGCGGGCAATTCTATAGTAGCGCAAAGATTTATAGAATTTAGTACAATAGTAGTGCAGTAAATAAACAATTACACTTTTCATTACCGACGCCTGGTTGGATTGTACTTCTGAGCAGAGGGTTGTCGTCGGCGCTAGAATGTCGAGAACGGAGTTTGCCAGAGCAGCACGCTTGAACGAAAAGCTTAGAGGCGTTGGAAAATTGTTGTTCTGAAGCCTTGGGGTCGAACCCCTTTTATAGTGCTCTTGGGGGCGCCTGGGACATTGGGGGCGCTTGACACGTGCCTTCGAATCCGAGAACCTCTATCCGAAGCTTGGTCAGCACTTATCCCCTTCGAATCGACTCTGGAGATGACTGGGGCGCCCGGGACCTCTCAGGCACCCAGCTTAACTGGGTCTGCTGTCTTCGTGGCTGATTTTGCTTCGACTCATCTTTGGCTTTGACCTTGGGCGCCCGGGACCTCCCGGGCGCCTAGCCTAGTGTTGTTCCGAAGCGATTCTTGCTTAACTGCTTGTTTGGCTTTGACCTTGGGCGCGTGGGACCTCTCGGGTGCCTAGCCCAGCTGCCTGCCCCTCTCTTTTGGGGCGTTCTGAGCTACAGAAACACACTCCCTCGGTCCCTGCATTCAAGGTTAGTACCAACACAAACAAGGCAAGAATATTAGTTAGTTTTTACAGTCGTAACTGTCTTGGTTCTGACTTTGGGTCTCCCAAATGGAACCCTAGGTCGATCCGACGCCTACTGTTCCCTCGACGGGGAATGCGTCCTCACCTACTCCTCTCAGGAGAGTTTACCTTTTGCCAACAGGCTCCTCCGGTTGTACTTTTGCCCAGCAGCCCTTCGCCAGGTGCCTAGCAGCCCTTCGCTAGGTCTTCAATGCCTAGCAGCCCTTCTCCAAGTTCCTAGCAGCCTTCATCAGGTCTTCGATGCCTAGCAGCCCTTCGCCAGGTGCCTAGCAGCCCTTCGCCAGGTCTTAGGGTTTCGATGCCTAGCATCCCTTCGCTAGGTGCCCAGCAGCCCTTCGCCAGGACTTCTTTCTGCACACTTAGTGAACACATTAGACCAAAAATAACATCTTAACTCTTGAACCCTTTGCCATTATCAATTCCCAGGTTTGACTTAGGTGCTGCCTGCACCAACAGAATAGACTAGGAGATGCATATCTCCTTCGGTTATCGTGGTGTTCCTGGATTTTCCTGTGTTATCGAGAGATTTAGGATGGGGATTCGATTTGGTTTTGTTTCCTATAGATCGGTCTTCTTATATGGGTTTAATGTAGAAGAATTTGGTCTTGCTTTCTGATCTGATTATGGAGTGTATGCGCTTATGTTGTAAACTCCCTTTAAGAATTGCTCTGCACCTTGTTCCTCACATCTCTACCGTGAGTTGTGTATATGCGGATTTTGATCCATTTCTTAGACGAATTTGTTGTTTCATGAGCATCTTGAGTGGTATGTGTTTGGTTATGCTTTGCTACTGTGAGCTAATTTTGAGATGAGTTCCCTTGTTGATCGGTTCTTGTTTTCTATCCCTACCGTGAGCATGATTTTTGATTGTATCATGCTGTGGAGTCAATGGGAGAGGAAGCATTGAGTGGTTATTGTAGTTCTGTTGTGTAGCTTCTGATCCGGTCATGGTTTACTTGCTCCTTTGGGATTGAACCATAGCTTGTAAATGTTTTGTTTGAAGCTCCATTGTTGTTCTGTTAGGGAAAACAGAAAGGAGGTATTTCCTGTTGCAAGCTAATTCAAATGGACTGAGCTATCGGTGATGATCTGTGTGCACCTAGAGCTAGAGTGTGTTCTGTTCTGGTGAGGGGAGGGTTCTTGTGCCGTGAGCTTGCTTCATGAGAAGATTTAGAACCTAACCCCATGGGCGCTTGATACTCTATTGTAAGCCACTGATTTGGGATTGTTTTTTTGGTTGGATGGCTTTTACATTAGGTCTTAGACTCTTATTATTCTGATCAACTTCTGTTTCATTGTGTCTATGGGTTGTTATGGGCAAATTGCCAAGGTTGCCTTGGTGGAGTAGTTGTATTTGGTTTGGATCTTGTGTGTATTAGGTTTGGTGTTATGTATTGTGATACATGGTTGGTATTAGGTTACGTAGCTAGATTTCATTGGGTTTTATAATGATCTTGCAGAGACCTATAGAGGGGATCTTGTGTTAGATGTGTATACTAAAAGACATTGCTCTTTTTATATATGGGATCATCTAAATTTTGAAAAGAGAATCACAACAACACTAAGTGCATGTTTATATTAGTACATGCATAAAGTCCATTACTTCGCATTGTAGATAACATGGTGTGTAGTGTCATACGGAAGATCATGTTATCAGTTCCTTGCCTAGTATAAGTAGAGGTTCATAACTGAGATAGAATTGGACAAACCATCGGGATGGTTGTAGTGTAATTAGGTGTGGTTGGTCTTGACCATAGAATTACACTAGTGTGCTTTGAGTACATTGAGCAGGACCAAAACCAGAGGTTATCCAATTTGTACTGACTCGATAATTGGATAGGACCTCTGATTTTATTATGGAGTACGATCCCTTAATCCCGATATAATAATGGGCATATATTATTAATTATTATTTCTTTGATTTACCAATGGGCGTGATCTATTCTATTAGATCGATAGACCCGGTAGACTGGGAGATAATATAAATAATATGATGTACTATTGATTATTGATGGAATTTGTGTCCTGGTGAGTCTGGATGATGATGCCCCCTTGATGAGCTCAAAAGGTTCATCATGCTAAACCCTGCAGGTGGATTTGATCCTACATGATGATAAGGTTGAGTGGTACTAATCAAGGATCCAGAAGTTAATTAATTTGAATTGTCAATAATTTAAATTAATTAACGGGCATTCGATATATTAAACAGGGGGGGGGGATGGACGACTCGTAATAAGTGGAGTCCATATGTAAATATGGGGGTTGGTGAGGTAATTCAATGAGGGTCCTTTAGTGGAATCAATCCTCATTTGATGGACCGGGTTTGGATCCATTAGCAGGCCAAGATCCAACTCCTCCTCATGGTCCCTATCGTAGCCCTATATATATACCCCATGTGGCATGAAACCAAGTTAATGGATTAATCCAATTTCAACACAAGATAACCCTAAGTATCTCCTCTCCTCTCCTTCTCTCTCTCACCCGGTGAACGGCGCCGACGTCTAAAGTTGCTCACTCAACTTTTGCTCAAGCTTGGAGGAGAAATAGATATTGCTCACGCTTCTTCTTCAAGGAGGAAGAAAAGTCAATCACGTCTCTTTGATAAAGGGAGCAAAGTTGCAACTCCAAGGTTAAAAAGTGGCTCACGTCTCTTTGCTAAAGGGAGCAAAGTTGCAACTCCAAGGTTAAAAAGTGGCTCACGTCTCTTTGCTAAAGGGAGCAAAGTTGCAACAAGTTGCAAAGTTGATCACGTTTTCAAGGTAGCAATTTTCTTCCAAGGAAGCAATGTTTCTCAAAGCAAACAACTTTGTCTCAAAGTTGAGAAGTTGCGGACGTAGCTTGCAGAGGACAAGTTGCTCAACTTGTTCTGTGGAAAAGTCGCGTGCAACTTGCAGAATTCCCTATGGAGAAGAAGCTTCGGCGCCGACGATGGAGGAAAAGAGTAGTAGGGTTTGTGTTCGGATTATCTTCTTCCTTGGAGTGGCCGGCGTCATCCCTTTGGTTAGGGATTGGTTGGCGCAAGGAGAAGGGATCGACTTAGTGACTACGGTTCTTGGTAGATTATCGCCCACACGACGTCCAAGAGGGGAGGGTCATACTATAGAAGATCGTAAGGTAATGGAAGGTATAATTCTTCCTTTGGTTCCTTATGTTATTTTGTGTCTTGTTTACTTACCTTGTCATTTCATGTTAATTATTTAATTGTTTTGATTTTGTATCATAGCCAATAATTAAATAATTGAACCCCGACCATAAACACAAAAGCCGACGATCAACTCGTCGCCTTTTCCGCGGTCGAACGGTCAAGCAAATTACAAGGCTCGATCTTTGTGATTGGCCGAGTTGTAATTTGGATCGTTCGATACGGCAGGAGATGGTCGTTGGGAGACGAGTTTCCATTCGGATTAATTTTTAATCCGTAGACATGGAGAGGTCTCTCAAGGACGACCAAGTTTTCGCTAAGGAAACCCGCCTAGCCTTACCCTACAATTGGTATCAGAGCTGAGGTTTTCGACTTTGTGTGTTTAAGGATTGGTTAATTTTTTACATTTTCATACATTTTATTTTGCTGGATGATATGTGGATGTGCGTAGGCTAACTTTGTGTTGCAGGCACTAGATTCCAACTTATTATGACCAAGTAATTGATGTGTGTGATGGTTGTGCAAATTATTGTAATTAATTAATCCTCAAGGTTGACGAGGCTAGGTATTTAATTTTTGTAATTAAATACATCACATGTTTAGCCAAGCTATTTATTTTACTTTCGATCTAGTTTTCATGTACACTCCCTTGTGGAGTATAGGATTGATGATGTAAATAATTAGCTAGTCATTTTGGCTCGGAGATCCCTCAAGGTAGCTTGCGCAGAAGGAAGGGAGGAGCGGACGAAGTGACGACACGACTGGAGCCACATTAGAGACCAAGGGCCATGAAAGTTGGAAAATCTAGGATTTTCTGTATTTTTCATATATTGGTTATGTGCTTGATTGTGTGGTTGTGCTAAGTTAAAATTCCTCGTAATAAATTACTAAGTGGGAGAGGGACACTAAGGGTCCCACGACCTCCATTGCAATCTGATATGTGATGCGAACAAGCCCACGCGTTGGCTCTGAGTGCCTTCCTCCATAACGGATAGGCTTGTTCTGCGGATCGCAAGATCAGAAAAGATTATAGAGGATTATTGAAGAGCGTGTGTACTTCCCCAACCGAAGGCACATAATCCTAAATAATTCTCTTAGTGTCGTGCAATGGTAAACACTAAGATACAATTATTAGTATCCTCCCTAACGGAGTCACTGCTAATAACTTATAGGACCAAAGTTGACCAACTATTAGTCTTACATGTCAAAAAGTTAGGTTGACAAGATAGTAAGATTAATGGGTAAAACATTCTCTAACGAATGTAGGGTTTGTATATGTCCACACTAACGTGGCATGCAAATTCTCGATGTTAGGAGTGTTGGTTGATTTCGAAAATTTATTGTTTTGAGGAATTAATTTATTTTCGATTTCTAAATTAGTGTATGTTGTGATTCTTAGGATTTTCAAAATAGCCTTTAACCCACTAGCAACAATACTTGAGGAAAATAAACTAACTGGCCCCAATTATATAGACTGGAAAAGAAACCTAGACATTGTCCTTACTGATGAAGAGTATAAATATGTGCTCTTCGAAGGGTGTCCTGAAAATGATGGCCCACCTCAATGAGATTGAGGATCTTGGATGATGAATCGATGGGGAAACCCAGGTCGATATAATACTCCAATCTCTGCCTAGAAGTTTTAAGCAGTTTCGGCTCAACTATAACATGAATAAGCATGAGTATACGTTGAGGGAACTACTAGGAGAACTCCAGGCGGCAAAGGGCTATTTCGTCAGAGTTCGCAGGCCTTGGTCACTCAGAAGATTTCTACTTCTGTGCCGAAAGGCAGGAAGAAGAAGAAACAAGGTGAGTCCAAGAAGGCAGCAGAATCGCAGGGACCTTAGGCTGGTGTGAAGAAGCCGAAAGGCAAGTGCTTCATGAACCAGCAGACTGGACATTGGAAGGCGAACTATCCTTGTCGTCAAGAGATAGATATATCTTTTTCTTTTATCATTGTAACATGTTTAGCGGAGTTATCTACCGGTACCTGGTGGGTAGATACGGATGCCACTAAACATGTATGCAATTCTTTGCAGGGGTTCTAGGAAGCCCAATGACTAGCTAAGGAAGAGATTACTGTTTACAAGGGATATGCTACGGAAGTGGCAACTATTGCAGTGGGAGTTATTTATTTGTCTTTAGATAGGAAAATAAAGTTTTGGTTTTAAGAAGATTGCTTTTATGTACCTAATTTTAGAAAGAACTCTGGTTCAGTTTCTGAAATAATGGATATTCTATTGCTTTTTAATATGAAAAGTGGAATAGAAAGATTATCTGTTTAGGAACATGAATAAGCAATTAAAACCAAAGTCTCCCATGATATAAATAGTAGCTAATAGCTCATCATCTAATCAAAATAAGAGAAAGATTCCTTCCAAGATGAACAAAACATGTCTTTGGCATCTAAGGCTTGGTCATATTAACATTAGTAGGATTCAAAGGTCGATAGCCGATGGACCCTCGG
Organism: Boesenbergia rotunda; assembly: GCA_024364735.1. Classification (NCBI taxonomy): domain Eukaryota; kingdom Viridiplantae; phylum Streptophyta; class Magnoliopsida; order Zingiberales; family Zingiberaceae; genus Boesenbergia; species Boesenbergia rotunda. The sequence continues at coordinate 762,853 of JAGFNQ010002633.1, read as the reverse complement.
GTTCATTGGTAGTGGGAGACTTCCTAACCTTTGAATTTTGCTTGGAAGGTAAGATGACCAAGAGGACTTTCAAGGCTGAGGGGTATAGGGCCAAAGATATGTTAGAATTGGTTAATCTGATTTGTGTGGTCCTATGCCCATCTAGGATAGAGGTAGCTTTGAATACTTCGTGAGACGAATATTCAAAGGTATGGATAAGTTTACTTGATGGCCACAAGTCTGAATACTTTGATCAGTTCAAAGAATTCTGGGCTGATGTGGAGAAACATCAAAGTAAAAGTATCAAGACACTATGATCAGATCATAGTACCTCTTGGGTGAATTTAGGACATACTTATCAGAGGTTGGGAGTCTATCCCAATTGACTGCACCCGGTACGCCCCAACAGAACGGTGCAGTAGAGTGAAGGAAAATAGCTCTTATAGGGATGGTTAGGACAATGATGAGCTGCTCCGAGTTGCCAAATTCGTTCTGGGGATATGCTCTGGAAACGACAGCGTACATACTTGATACCATCTAGGTTAGTACCTTCTACTCCCATAGAAATGTGGACTGGGCCAAAGCTAAGTCTAAGACATATTCAGACATGGGATAGCTCAGCGCATGTGCTGAGAGGGGATACTGATAAGATTGGAATGTCATGCGCTTGTTCGTAGGCTATCATAGAGGAACGAAAGGTGGTTCTATAGTCCTAAGGATCAGAGGGTAATCGTTGGGACGAATACCAGATTCTTAGAAGAAGACTATGTGATGAACCATAAGCCCATGACTAGACTAGGTCTTGAAGAATTAAGAGGGGATGTTTGACCTTAGTACCAACTGTACAAGAGGATACACCACAAGTCACTGCACCGCGTGTCACAGAAGATACACAGGTGGTACCTCGTCGTAGTGGGAGGGTTGTTAGTCAACTAGAAGGATTCATGTTCTTGGGAGGGTCTTCGAACTCGGTCTCTGGCGACCATAAATCAAGATCCCTGAACCTATGAGAAGGAACATCCGCTATGAAGAGATAATCTAGTCATATGGATTTGTTCAAAGGATGGATGAGATTTGTGTATAAAAGAAATGTGACGGAAACGTAATAGTATTCTTGTACTATACGTAGATAATATTTTGTTAGTTGGTAACAATGATAAAGTATTATTAGATGTAAGGGTATGGTTGTCCAAATAGTTGATATGAAGGACTTAGGAGAAGCAGGACACATCCTTGGCGATCAAAGTTCTAAGGGATCACCAGAGAAGGATGTTGTGCTTATCCCAAGCTTCATACAAGACACTGTCTTAACTCGTTTTAGCATGGAACCCTCCAAGAAAAGTTTTGTACTTTTCAGCTGTGGAGCTGCTCTATCTAAGGCGATATGTTTAGATTATCAAATGAGATAGAGCAGGTAATGACGGTTCCTTTAGCGTCAGCTATAGGAAGCCTCATGTATGCTAAAATCGAGACCAGATATCTGTAGTGCCGTGGGCATGGTTAGCAGATATCGGAGTAACCCAAGTTAAGGAAATTGGATTGCTGTAAAAGCATATATTAGTGCCTGAGAATGACTAAGGACTATATGATGGTTTACCGGGCAGACCAATCTCATGTGGGTTATATGGATACAGATTTCCAGTCGAATAGGGGCAAATATAAGTATTCCTCAGGGTTTTGTGTTTACTTTTAGGAGGTAGAACCATAGTTGGAGGAGTGTCGCACAGCGCCTGCGTGATGGACTCCACCATGGAAGCTGGAGTATATGGCAGCCTCTGAGGTAGCCAAGAAAGCTACATGGTTCAGGAACCTTAAGATGGACTTCGATGTGATTCCTGGTTTGCTCAAAGCTATCACATTTCGTTGTGATAAAAATTGGTTCAGTTGCAAACTCGAAGGAATCACGAGCCCATAAGGCAAGTAAACACATAGAGCGCAAGTACCACCCAGGAGAGGAAAAGCTGTTGTTGCATAGATTACATCAGACGACAACCTGGGAGATCTTTTCACTGAGGCCTTGATAGTGAAAGCTCTAGGCATGTGGAGGATCAGGGAGTCAGATGTATGACATTTTGAGAACAGCAAAGTCTTTAAGTATAAGTGGAAGATTGTTAGATGTGTATACTAAAAGACATTGCTCTTTTTATATATGAGATCATCTAAATTTTGAAAAGAGAATCACAACAACACTAGGTGCATGTTTATATTAGTGCATGCGTAAAGTCCATTACTTCGCATTATAGATAACATGGTGTGTGGTGTCACACGGAAGATCATGTTATCAGTTCCTTGCCTAGTATAAGTAGAGGCTCACAACCGAGATAGAATTGGACAAACCATCGAGATGGTTGTAGTGTAATTAAGTGTGGTTGGTCTTGACCATAGAATTACACTAGTGTGCTTTGAGTACATTGAGTAGGACCAAAACCAGAGGTTATCCAATTTGTACTGACTCGATAATTGAATAGGACCTCTGATTTTATTATGGAGTACGATCCCTTAATCTCGATATAATAACGGACATATATTATTAATTATTATTTCTTTGATTTACCTATGGGCGAGATCTATTCTGTTAGATCGATAGACCCGGTAAGTTGGGAGATAATATTAATAATATGATGTGTTGTTGATTATTGACGGAATCCATGTCCTGGTGAGTCGAGATGATGATGCCCCCTTGATGAACTCAAAAGATTCATCATGCTAAACCCTGCAGGTGGATTTGATCCGACATGATGATAAGGTTGAGTGATACTAATAAAGGATCCAGAAGTTAATTAATTTGAATTATTAGTAATTTAAATTAATTAACGAGCATTCGATATCTTAAACACAGGGGGACGGACGACTCGTAATAAGTGGAGCCCATATGTAAATATAGAGGTTGGTGAGGTAATTCAATGAGGGTCCTTTAGTGGAATGGATCCTCATTAATGGACCGGGTTTGGATCCATTAGCAGGCCAAGATCCAACTCCTCCTCATGGTCCCTATCGTAGCCCTATATATATACCCCATGTGGCATGAAACCAAGTTAATGGATTAATCCAATTTCAACACAAGATAACCCTAAGTATCTCCTCTCCTCTCCTCTCTCTCACTCGGTGAACGACACCGACGTTAAAAGTTGCTCACACTCAAGCTTGGAGGAGAAATAGATATTGATCATGCTTCTTCTTCAAGGAGGAAGAAAAGTCGATCACGTCTCTTTGATAAAGGGAAAAAAGTTGCAACTCCAAGGTTAAAAAGTGGCTCACGTCTCTTTGCTAAAGGGAGCAAAGTTGCAACAGGTTGCAAAGTTGATCACGTTTTCAAGGCAGCAATTTTCTTCCAAGGAAGCAATGTTTCTCAAAGCAAACAACTTTGTCTCAAAGTTGAGAAGTTGCGGACGTAGCTTGCAGAGGACAAGTTGCTCAACTTGTTCTATGGAAAAGTCGCGTGCAACTTGCAGAATTCTCTGTGGAGAAGAAGCTTCGGCGCCGGCGACGGAGGAAAGGAGTAGTAGGGTTTGTGTTCAGATTATCTTCTTCCTTGGAGCGGCCGGCAGCATCCCTTTGGTTAGGGATTGTAACGCCCGCTCTTTTTTTTTTTTTTAAAGCGGCGTTACGCTGACATACTTAAGGCATGTAACATCATACTGCAGCGGAATAACTTAAACCTTACATATACATGCCCCTACTACCATCCCTAATATAATGACATGGAACTTAGCATATGAACGTCATGCTTAACATCATATCATATCATGCTTAACATCATACCATAAGGTTCATATCATATCATACTTGACATCTTATCATAAAGTTCCATATGTCACTATTCGAGCATATAGGTAGCAAAAATAAAGTTCTTAGCATAAACGGTTAACACATTCGATTTCATGGGCCAAGTCACCATCACACACATATTTCAGGCCCTCCTGCTACTTCCTCGTTATCCTCTTGCATGATCTGCGGTATAAGGAAATAAGACTATAAGCACGCAGGCTTAGTAAGACTCTTTCCTACTCACAAAACCATTCATCATCTCATAATGAGCACATAAAACATTAACATACTTGGTGCTCTACTTGGAACATAACATCTTACATCACTTATCGTATACATAGCATGGCATGAACATAAACATAGTAGACATTCTAAGCATGGCATAATTCATGGCATAACTCATAAACATAGTAGACATTCGAAGCATGGCATAATTCATGGCATAAATCATAAACATAGTAGACATTCTAAGCATGGCATAATTCATGGCATAAATCATAAACATAGTAGCATTCTAAGCATGACATAATACTTGACATGAACATAAACATAATGAACATTCTTCCTATCATAACATATGAGCATCTTCTTAACATTATCATGGCATAGATCATTTGTTCTCATGCATATTTCTTAACATGAAGCGTAAGCATAAAATCTTATCATCATAGCATAATGCATAACATGAATGGAGGCATGAGTGGAATGCATATACATATATGGATGCTTAGTTTAAAATCGTACTTTTCATGAACATACTTTTCATAAACATACTTTTTCATAATGAATGCATGGGCAATGCATATATATCATAAGGATGCTTAATCTTTAAAAACATACTTTTCATTTCTTAAACATAATCATCATAACATCATTTGGGGTCCCCGGCTTGTACCACATACATACATCATAGCGCGCATCCCTAGTAATCCGAGGTAGCTAGCCCCGACCTACTAGGGTAAGGACAGCATAATCGGTAGTCCCCGAACCGAGGCGCTTCTTAAGGAGCCCATCCCTGTTGCACAGCTTCGGTAGTGCCAGAACCGTGGACAGCTTCGGCAGTCCATAACCGGGGCGTTCTTAAGGTGCCCATCCCTTGGACCCATACTTCGGTCCGGTACAAGCCCATACATAAAGTAAAATACTTTTCATGCTTCATCATTCATAAGACATTCATGGCATACTTATCATACCATAACTTGTTACGGCTCAGCCCGTCTACCGGCCCATTTACCGGTCCTCTCGACCGTTGTACCGTCGACCATCGACCGTGCCGTTTAGCATATTTATGCCTTAAAGGCATAAGCATCATCTTTCATTCATCATACTTGCCATTCATCATTTTCATTCTTAGATATGGTGTTTGTACACATCATTCATAGGGCATGACATACATTCGTATACATGGCATATCATTCATAACATGGCATATCATTCATAACCATGGCATATCATTCATAAACATGACATAACATTTGTAAACATGGCATATCATTCATAACATGGCAAATCATTCATAACATAGCATATCATTCATAAACATGGCATATCATTCATAAACATAAATCACATCTTACCATAAGGCCATTGGGACCCTTACTTGAAATAAATCTTAACTTTTATCCTATTAACCCTTATTGGCCTAAACTTGTGGAGTCCCAAGGCCATGTGAAAATTCACATAATCACCATCCATCATCCTTATATCATGGCAACACATAAACATATGTTGAAGTTAAAGACTCAACCCCAATCCTTGGGTCCTTGGGGTTGGCCGAACCATATGGGCCTCTAGGATGCTCCAAAAATTCCCAAAAATTATACATAACTTCTAAAAATAATAAGGGAACATAAAATAACATTATCATGATTTTTAACATATTTATAGACATTTAAATCATGGGGGCCGAAACCCATAAACATAGGGACCTTGGTTTTGCCCCTTTCATGTTGGCCGAAACCCTAGGGTGTCCTAGGGTACTCCAAAAATTTCCAAAAATTATACTTAACCTATAAACATCATAAGGAAACATAAAATAACATTATCATGATTTTTAACATATTTATAGACATTTAAATCATGGTGGCCGAAACCCATAAACATAGGGACCTTGGTTTTGCCCCTTTCCTGTTGGCAAAACCCTAGAGTGTCCTAGGGTACTCCAAAAATTCCTAAAAATTATACTTAACCTCTACACATCATAAGGGAACATCAAATAACATTATCATGATTTTTAACATATTTCTAGACATTTAAAACATAGTGTCCGAAACCCTTGAACTTAAGGTTCTGGGTTTTGCTTCTTTCATGTTGGCCGAAACTCTAGGGTGTCCTAGAGTACTCCAAAAATTCCCAAAAATTATACTTAACCTCTACACATCATAAGGGAACATCAAATAACATTATCAGGATTTTTAACATATTTCTAGACATTTAAAACATAGTGGCCGAAACCCTTGAACTTAAGGTTCTGGGTTTTGCTTCTTTCATGTTGGCCGAAACTCTAGGGTGTCCCAGAGTACTCCAAAAATTTCCAAAAATTATACTTAACTTCTAAACATCATAAGAGAACACTAAATAACATTATCATGATTTTTAGAATATTTATAGACCTTTAAATCATATTGGCCGAAGCCTTTGAACATAGGAACCTTGATTTTGTTTCCTTTCAACATTAAATCCGAAAACTAACCCATATATTATGCTAAAAATCATGGAAATCATAGGTAACTATTATACCACAGGTGAGGGAGTCTTATCTTAGATTTCTTGATTTTTTTTCGAACCTTGAAAGAGGAGAAGGAAGAGGACTTGGTATCTCTTGACCACAACTAGACCTTGTCACCTTGTAGGAACTTTAGATCTTGAGAGATGAGACCTCTTGTGAAGTTTTCTCCAAGGAACTCCTCCCTTTGGTGCTCGGCAAGAATGAGGAATGAAGAGGAGAGGTAATGCACTTGATTGAGAGAAGAAGTAACTCCCAAAACTCCTCTCATTATAACCCATCAAGGAGGCAAATGAAGAGCCTCTCCATGACCCTTCACCTCCTTTTACCTCTTAACCAACCTCCACTTCAATTACTCATAAGAATTCCTTGCTAGGTGAGTTGGTTAAAGCATTCTTGGTTGTACAAGAGGTCCAAGGTTAAATCCTTGGCTCATGCACATTTATTTTTATTTTGATTTTCATTTCATTTATTTTATTACTTTATTTTCTTAAATTCTGAAAATCCCCCCTAAAATTACCCATAATTGTACTAATATTCCTAAATAAAATTCTTTTATATTTATATTAATTTTACCTAATTAATACCCATTTTTGGGCCCATTTAAAGCCCATTAGTACCAAATTCCTCAATTTAGATGGGAACGTTAGGCTAATACTTTCCCATAATCATGTTAATGTGCCCAAATAAATTCATATTTATGTTTATACTAATTCTTCCTAAAAATCCACCTATAATCATAGTACTAGGAAGCCCATATAAGGCCCATTAGTACTTGGTTTCCTCAATTTAAATGAGAAACATGGATTTCCTAGGCCAATATTCGTATTAATGCCTCTAGGTCCTTCGGAAAATTATCTAGACATGCTCAATATTTTCAGAAAATATTAAGAGAATTTTCCGGGTCGTTACAGGGATTGGTTGGCGCAAGGAGAAGGGATCGACTTGGTGACCACGGTTCTTGGTAGATCGTCGCCCACACGACGTCCAAGAGGGGAGGGTCATACGGTAGAAGATCGTAAGGTTACGGAAGGTATAATTCTTCCTTTGGCTCCTTATGTTATTTTGTGTCTTGTTTACTTACCTCGTCATTTCATGTTAATTATTTAATTATTTTGATTTTGTATCATAGCCAATAATTAAATAATTGGACCCCGACCATAAACACAAAAGTCGGCGATCCACTCGTCGCCTTTTCCGCGGTCGAACGGTCAAGCAAATTACAAGGCTCGATCTTTGTGATTGCCCGAGTTGTAATTTGGATCGTTTGATACGACACGAGATGGTCGTTGGGAGACGGGTCTCCATTTGAATTAATTTTTAATCCGTAGACATGGAGAGGTCTCTCAAGGGCAATCAAGTTTCGCTAAGGAATCCCGCCAAGTCATACCCTACATCTTGATCATGTTAATATTAGGATTTTGGTTGGATTAATCCGGATACGACTGGGTGTCTATGTTGGGACCGGCGTATATGACTAGAGGGGGGTGAATAGTCGTTCACCCACTTGATTCGCGATTTCTTCCTACAAGTGTTAGCACGCGCAAGCAGAAACTTAAATTATTAATTAAAATCAATGCTACCACAAACCGTTTACGTGATTCGAAGATAAAACTCCTACTCCACGGCTGTCCGTAAGGTGGACGATCCCAATCCGTCGGTGGATGACTCCCAGGAAGACGTCCGGCTAGCTCACGCCGCTCCTTGTGGGTGGAGAAACCTCACCACAAACTCCCGACAATACCTGATCACTTGGAGACTACTAATAAGCTTTATCCAAGCTTATTTAGTCAACCTTTGCTAGTCAAACCGAGCTCTCTTAAATAGAGCTCTACGTTGTTCCTACCGTTATCAGTTGACTGATGCCAATACCAGTCGACTGGTCCACTTGGATTCGAACGTTGCAATGCCAACGTTCGAATTTCAGCCGACACCAGTCAATTGCTACATGCAGCAGTCGACTAATCTTTCTGTGACTAACACTAGTCGACTGCTACATGCAGCAGTCGACTGCCCAAACCCTAATCCTAGAGTTTCAACCCCGAGTACAGTCTCTCAGCACTCGTCCTTGCCTGACCAACATAGACCTAGCTTTCTAACCTCCTCCATCAGTCTTGCGCCCCTCGGATGCCTCCCCATCCTTCACGCCATGCCTTCTAGAGCTTCCTTAGGCCTCGGTCCTTGTTGTTGGGTCTTCCATTGCCAAGATGCCACTTCGACTTTCCTCCTTTGCCAAGATCTCACTTGGACTCTCCTCATTATACTTGTATCTTGCATACTCACAATGCATATCAAATACAACAATAAACCTAACTTAAACCTTTGCCCAAACATCAAAACCCAAGGTACCTAGATTGCTCCAACAATCTTCCCCTTTTTGATGTTTGACAACCCATTTAAGTTAGGGAAACAACAACAAAACAAATAAATCATGGAATATACGCTTAGGCTCCCCCTTTACCTAAACTCCCATTTGAGTAGGTTTTCCTTGCAAAGGTACTTCTCCCCCTTTGCCAACAATTGCTCCCCCTTCACCTAAGCTCCCCCTTGAGCTTGGATTTCTTGCAAAGGTGTGTTGGTTTCCCACTTAAACTCAACACTTCTCCTCCTTTGCCACACATCAAAAAGAACTCCAATAATATCACAATTATTGAATTCTTTAACCTTTAATGATCATAAACAAAGTGTATTAACCCCCATAAGATTATACACTTGTTTTACATCATTAGGACATTTTTTGACTGCTGAAAAATATTTTCAGCCTGTATCAGTCGACTGAGACAGTTACCCATCGACTGATTCCCATTGAAAAACTATACAGTTGCTAGTCTCTCTCCAAAAACACTGTTACCAGTCGACTGCCCCCTGTACTAGTCGACTGGTACCCCAAACTGAATTTTTAATATTTCTGACCCACTTTCAGAAATGCACTAGAAATTTCACAAATCTCCAAATATTTCCAAATTTTGTGGAGAGGTTTGTGGTACCTGTGTTTACTTGGGAAAAATACATTTAAAAATGTATATATCTCGGATCCCAAGATTGACACAAATCCAAAACTATCTAAATGGTTTAATAGAACCTTGACCTAAAGTCCTAGTTTTGGTCTCCTTTTGATGTATCTGCTCATACTAAACCACAATGCATCCCTAGCATTGGTTTATATGACATCTACACATTAAAACTTAATTTTCATGCAATATGACGCCAATGTCATATTTTCATGCATGAAACATACGTCCATTGCCCCCAAACCTAAGGATTGAGACTCAAATCCGTCTCCAAACCTTTTGGCATACTCTATAATCTATCTAGACCTCCGGGAAAAATCCTCCTGAGATCTATTTATCATGGATCCCAATTTGACTCCTAGAGCTCCCCCTTGAGCTCTTAACCTTAACCACCTCCCTAGGTGACTCATCCAAGGTTACTAATTCACACCGGTGTACCTCCGGTGATCCTTGGCTCTCAACTCTTACCTTCTTAATCTTGGACGTCTTGTCCTTGATTACTCCTCCCTTACCAATGTCTCGTGCCCTTCTAGCATTTGACATTCTTTTGGTCTTAGAGGTACTTGATTTGACATTTTTGGATTTTTGAACACCCAAACACATGTCAAGTCCCCTAGGTCCAATAATGAACCTATCTAGTGTAGGACCGGTGCCGTCGATAGAGGGGGGGTGAATATCGACCGTGAAAACTTCGCGAAATCTTCGTAACTTTCGTTCTAGACTTAGAGTGTTAACGCAGCAGAAAATAAGAACAGAAAAATAAATGCACAACAGAATGACACGCGGATTTTACTTGGTTCCCGACCCCCCAGGGTCAGTACATCCAAGGCCTATGCACGGGAACGCCCGTCCACTATTGGTCTCCTTTCCGGACTTTCCGGAGGTGGAGAAACCCGACTTACAGTGCAGAATTACAATCAATAATATTGAAAATTAAGTACAGTAAATAAAAGGCAAACCAACGATAAAAAGTATGAAGCTCGGCCGATCTGGACCTCCGAAGTGCCGCGCACCTCCTCCTGGAGCCTCCCGGTCGTAGAGCCTCGTTTCTAGCATGTTGTCGTCGGTCGGAATGATCAGAATCACTCTGGAATGTTGTCTTAGAAGCTGAGGGGTCGAAGCCCCTTATAAAGGCCTCCTGGGGGCGCCCCGGACGCTGTGGGCGCCCCGGTTGACTCGGTCAACTCTTATCCTCGCGCCTACTTCGTTGCAGGTGATAAGACTTTTGACCAGGGCGCCCCGGATATCCCGGGCGCCCTCTGGAGTGCTTATCCTTTGCTTCTGGCTTCGAAACAGCGAAGCAGCCTCGTAGTACTACCTGGGGGCGCCCTCAGCACTGGGGGCGCCCTGGTCATGGGGGCGCCCCCACTGCTGGGGGCGCCCTGGTGCATGGGGGCGCCCCCACTGCTGGGGGCGCCCTGCTTAGGGCCTAAACCACCTTTTAGCCTGGTTTAACTGCTTTGTCTCCGGTTCTTGATACCTGCAAGATACACACACACAAAGCATGGATAAATATAATGTTAGCCTTAGGGACTTGGTTCGGACTTCGTATTTGCACGAAACCCTAGGTCGAACCGGCACGAGTTCCTATCCCCGAGAACTCGCCCTTCACCTACTCCTTTCAGGAGACGGTTGCCACCCAGCCCTTTGGGTGGACTTTTACTTAGCTTCCGATTACTCCGGATCTCGAGACGCCCAAACCCTGACCCGTCTCTACTCCTGTCCTTAGTCATCGCTCAGCTAAGTTACTTAGTCCCTCGGACCAAGTCTTCATTCCCTAGCAGTCCTTCGCCAGGTGCCTAGCAGCCCTTCGCTAGGTCTTTGTTACCAAGCGGTCCTTCGCCTGGTGCCTAGCAATCCTTTGCTAGGTCTTCTATGCCTAGTAGTCCTTCACTAGGTGCCTAGCAGCCCTTCGCTAGGTCTTAGGGTTACGATAGCTAGCAGCCCTTCGCTAGGTGCCTAGCAGCCCTTCGCTAGGTCTTAAGGTTATGATACCTAGCAGCCCTTCGCTAGGTGCCCAGCAGCCCTTCGCTGGGACATAGGGTTTCGATGCCTAGTTTAACTAGGACTTTTCTTCAGCTAAGGTTACTTCTCTATTACTACCCTTTGTCTATTTAGTGTATCACTGACTTAAGAATATTGTCAAACATTAAAACACTTCAAGAGGAACATCATTGATGCAACTTGCACCAACATCTAGAACTCTCTCTATTTCTTTAAGCCTTGCCCTCAAGACTTGATTTTCCAATTATAGGGCTCTAACCCTAGAGTCAACATGTCCACCTTGGACACTCCTAGTGTTAGTAGGAGCACTAGAGCCAATTATGTGATGATTGGCTAGGGGCATTTTGTATCATATTCTATCATTAATAAAGGCATGTTTGGTTATTATACTTACTTTGTATTCTGTGCCGAATGACTAAGTATAATAATGTCCTTGTGTAGTAGGTTCTTATCTACATTATATCGATTGGTTGAATCGATAATGAGATAATGTAGAGAACACTACACTAAATTATTCCTAATTAAGTATCAATTATTCAGGGACAATATTGATGCATGGAGACTAGCATGTAGGTCAACTGATGACTTGAGCTCACAAGTCATGGATATGTGATATCAAGTTGACACATGGGTATACATTGGAGAATATGTACTGAATGACCCGCTTTGAGAAAGTTTCATAGATTGTCATATGAGTGTCATAGACTTTCTTATGTGACTATTGGTATGAATAGTCCTTAGACCTGAAGTCACTACGGTTCCCTACATAAGGAGTTATGTACTTTGGTATCGTCAAACGTCACCCGTAACAGGGTGGACTATAAAGGCGATCACTGGGTATGTAATATATTATGCGGAGGGATGTGAGTGATGTAGATGGGATCTATCCCTCTCATATGATGAGAGTGATATCTGTGGGCCCGTTGATCGAGTAGGACTACTGAAACGCATGGCCATGCTCAAATGAGTCAATATGAGATATTGAGCTCATTTGTTTGAGTGAATCTACTCGGGGATCAAGAAACACAAGATTGATTGAGGATGACACGGTCTATGCCTCATTGGTCAATCTAGATATCAAGGATAGAAGGACAAGGTCATACACTATCATAGTCACGGAGGTTTAGTCGGATCTCGACTTTTCTTGTTACTTGCGTGGCAATGATGCATTGCTAGATGCCGCTCATTGCTTATGTGTCTAAAGTATTTAGGCACATTGCCAACGTCACGAGAACCTATTGGGTCACACACAAAGGGCACAATGCTTCGGGAAATCCGAGTTGGGAACTCGGGAGTCCGAGCCCGAGTTGGGAACTCGGGAGTCCTGAGCCTGAGTCGGGGACTCGGGAGATCTGAGCCCGAGTTGGGAACTCGGGAGGTTAGTTCGGGTGGGGGGGCTCGAGTTGGGAACTCGAGAGGCCGAGTTGGAGCTCGGCGGCCGAGTTGGAGCTCGGCGGGCCGAGTCAGAGCTCGACGGACCGAGTCAGAGCTCGGCGGATCGGGTCGGCACTCGGCGGACTGGGTCGGAGCTCGGCAGACTGGGTCGGGAGCTCGCCACTTGGGAGACTTGGTCGGGAGACCGAGTCGGAAGCCCGAGAGGCCCGGTCGGAGTTGCATGGAGGAAAGAGAAAAGTCTCTTTTCATTGGATGAAAAGATTCTTTTCTTGCATGGGAAAAGATGAAGAGCCACATGAAAAGATGCTCTCTTTATTGGGAAGCCAAAGAGATACAAACCTCTTCATATTCATGGGATGATTATAAAAGAGGGCCTTGTGACTTTGGAACAGGGCTTCTTCTTGCCTTAGCTTTTCCCCTTCCCTTCCTCTCTTCTTCCTCTCCTCCATTCTTGGCCGAAACCTTATTGTAAGGTTCTTGGTGTTTTCGAGCTACCTCAAGTTGCTAGCACAACTAAGGTAGTTCTCTCGAAGTTGAGAGATTGTGTCCGTGTGGATACGAATAGAGGCACGGACGCTTGAACGTGCAAGAGATCCGGCGCATCTTGGACGAGCGGGATAAACGAAGGGCACGCTTCAAAGGTATAAACAGTAGATAAATCTATTAGATAGATAGCTTTGTACGAGTTTTCTTTCGCATGGATCGCTCGTGGGTTCTTGTTTCCGCTGCTTTTTTATTATTTTGTGTCGGGAGAACCCAACACCTAGACCTACCTACTTTTCTAGGCATATGTCTCCCTTTCTTGGGATTGATGCCTTGATCATTAACTACCTTCCTTCCCTTAGGCATGGTAGTTTGGGTCTTACTTGGTCTAGCCTTGGTTAATGATTTTCTAGAGTTATCTACCTTGTTAATCCTATTCCTATCATTATATCTAAATCCATGATTATTCTTAACGAGCATATAAGAATTGGAAATTTGATTTAATTTTAAATAAGGGATTACCTTCCCTTTTACCTTTGAAGCTCCCCCTTGACTTGAGCTCATCTTCTTCTCCAAATTCTTCAATTGCACCAATTTCTTGATTTCTCCTTTCTTTGGGCACTTGGTGTGGTAGTGTCTACGCTCACCACACGTGAAGCATATTATATGCTTCTTCTCCTTCTTTTCTCTACAACTCATATTAGATGTTGAAAAAATTGACTTGGGATTAGGGTTTACCTCCTTTTTCTTACCCAATGGACACTTGTCCTTGTAGTGTTCCTTTTCATTGCATCCAAAGCAAATGATGTGATCCTTTGACTTTGCTTTGGTGGAGGTGGAGACTTCTTCTTGCTCCGGTATTGAGGATGGTCTCTCCTCCCCCTCAATCCTTAAAGTGGAGACTTCTTCTATTTCTTCTGTTGGGATCTTCAGGCGACATAAACACAAAACGCAACGGAAACAAGATCCCACGAGCGATCCATGCGAAAGAAAACTCGTACAAAGTATATCTATCTAATAGATTTATATACTGTTTATACCTTTGGAGCGTGCCCTTACGTTTATCCCGCTCGTCCAAGCGCCGCTGGATCTCTTGCACGTTCAAGTGTCCGTGCCTCTATTCGTATCCACACGAACATGATATCTCTACTTCAGAGAAGAACTACCTTAGTTGTGCTAGCAACTTGAGGTAGTTCACAAAACACCAAGAACCCAAGATGTGAGTTTCGACCAAGATGGAGAAGAGAAGGAAGAGGGGAAAGAAAATGACAAGTTGTCATCCAAATGACAAGGGAAAAACTCTTTTATACTCATATCATGAGGAGTTTTTGCCTTTTAAACTTTCCTTCATTAAACATTTTAATGTAACTCTCTAACTTTTCATGTAACACTCTAATGGTGAGAAACTCTCCATCTTCGTCTCTTTGTAATTCATTAAACATTTTAATGAATTAATATTTCATCCAAATATGGTTGAGTCTAATCTAAATGAGTTTATCTCAAATTAGATCTCAATCCATAATCCAATTGGATTCACTTGAGTCTAACTCAATTAATCCAATTCCAATTAAATCTTAGCCAAATCAAGATAAATTAATCTCCGAAGCATCGGGTCCTTACTGTGTGACCCAATAGGCTCTCGTAACATTGGCAATGTGTCTAAACCAATTTAGACACAAAAGCAATGAGCGGCATCTAGCATTGCATCAATGCTACCCAAGTAACAAGAAAGTCGAGATCCGACTTAACCTCCGTGACTATGGCAATGTATGACCTTGTCCTTCTATCCTTGATATCTAGATTGACAAATGAGGCATAGACCGTGTCATCCTCAATCAATCTGGTGTTTCTTGATCCCTGAGTAGACTCACTCAAACAATTGAGCTCAATATCTCATATTGACTCATTCGAGCATGGCCATGCGTTTTAGCAGTCCTACTCGATCAAGGGGCCCACAGATATCACTCCCATCATATGGGAGAGATAGATCTGTTGGGACCGGGTGCATGTTGATAATGATACGTGTTCGTAAACTTTAAATTTTTACGTGCAGCGGAAGAATTAGGATAAAATAATTTCTCAAATTATTCTAACCACGTATCTAGCATGCAACCTTATGGTGTGTGGACATGATCATAAAATAAAACTTTGCGGAAAAGTAAACTAATTTACTTTGTACCTCGCGTAACTCGAAGAAAAGGGACGAGATCCAACCGTAGCGTCCCTTGGAAGCTTCGCCTCTATTCGCGTCCACGCCGAGTTCTCTTCGGGATGACTTCGCAAAGCCACGAGTTTTGTGCCGACGAGAACTACTAGATTCTCTAAAGGCACAACTAGAAGATCAAGAGAGAAGAAAGGAAACTAACCACCAAGAGACGGAATCTAAATTCCGAGAAGGAAGGAGATGTGATCCGCTTCTTCTTCTCCGAGGTCGTCTTGGTGGATGAGCTCACGCCCACCTTGGGAGTTGCACCGGCCCTAGGGGAGGAGAGAGAGCCGGCCCTAGAGAGAGAGGGGCGCCGGCCCTAGAGAGAGAGAGGCGTGTAGAGAGAGAGAGAGCAACTAATCTCTTGATTAATTGATTAGGAATTCAAGGCTTGCCTTTGGTTCCTTATATAGTTGCTTCTCCCTTGCCAAGTCTCTCTCTTAACGGAATTAACGGAAATAATTTTCACAAGAAATTTATCTTATAATCTTTCTTATGAATAATTCTGTTATGCCTAGTTTTATTATAACTAACTTTATAATAAAATAAATACTTCTCTCCTTTAATTATGGAATAAATTTTATAAGAAATTTATAAACTTTCTTATTATGAAAAAATCAATTCATAATTGATTTTATAAAATTAAAATAAACCATTCCATGGATCATTTTAATTTCCATAAAAAGAATAAATTTCTATAAATTTATTTATATAAATTTCTTTATACAAATTTATTTATCCATAATTTATAAAACAAATAGCGCTATTTATTTTATTAATTAAACCAAATAAATTGGTTTCTTCCCCTTGTTGTGGCCGGCCAAACCAAAGGGGTTTAACACCCTCTTTGGCCGGCCAAATCGAGCCGAACCGATCGCGAATTAAACTCATTTAATTCGCCCAATAAGCCTTCAAAAGACTTAGCCATTTTAAGTTTCCGTTGCGCCTCTGACTAACTCAGATTCGACTTATTTCACTTGATTGAAAAATCTAATTTTCAACTCGTTTTAAATCCCTCGGATTACTCGTAGTGCGTGTGACTAAATAGGCTTTCGATTTATGTTGGCCGTCTATAATTAACCAATTATAGAACGGTCATGAGTGGCACCTAGTAGTACATCATGACCCCCAATTAATCGAAAGATCAACGGTTGACCTCAGAAATAATTCTGAAACCTTCAGCAGCTCTAATGAATCGTGCCCCATTCCCTTCACCATCTTATACCCACTTGGTTCAGGACACGGTCTATTTGTGTCAGTCCCCACTAGGCTGACTACGTCACACCTAGCCCAAGTAATGTCTTTCTCGTCCTTTGGATTTCTAATTACTCTCATGTATTTAAGAGACTCGCACTCTAAACATGATATGCTCTGGCCAGAGGCTTTGAGTAACAATCCGATGATAGGCCTGGGTAAACATCTCCTCGCAAGGAGTGGTGAATCCTTTGTAGGTTGTTCAATCATCTTCGGGCACTTCGGCTTATACCCAATCATCCTGGGTCCACACCTCCTTGGAGATGCTTGCTTAAGATGTTAAAGTATAAGTCTCCATGACCAAGATGACTTGAACACCGCAAGTCAAAGGAACATCGCACTTAAGCTGCAGTAATAACTTCAGTGACATATCTTTATAGATTACCATATGAAGTTTTACAGCTAGTCACTCCAATGAACTAGTTCCCTTAACTAGCATCCATGTTTATCTCCGGACATCCCAATGTCACCAGCCAGTGAGAATCAGCTGATTAGAGAATAACCCATGCTAGTCTCAACAGAATTGATAGTGTCCGTATTTATCAATTCATCGACTAGGGATATTTTCAATACTTCACAATTGCACATTTAGAGATAATCACTAGTTGTGATCCCATCACAAATTTTCTTATGCTGTGAATTGTATTGCGGACATTCAGTAGATGAGTTTAAGATCTCAATCAAATACACAAACATGTATACTCAAATAGTGAATTATCATTTATTAAAATAAATGTTTACAATCATAAGGCGATTGCCTTAGGACACTTCTCTCATATCACTAACAAACTCCCACTTGGCCTAATGTCAATCGCTACGGTATCCAATACCATAGGCTCTTACATGACCCTCAAATTTGCTCTGAGGCAAGGCCTTAGTTAAAGGATCCGCTAAATTCCTTTCAGTGGGAATTTTCTCAATTTGTATATCATTCCTACTTATAATCTCTCTGATCAGGTGATAGCAGCGAAGCACATGTTTGGATCGCTGATGAGACCTTGGTTCCTTTGCTTGTGCAATAGCTCCATTGTTGTCGCAGTAAACCGGCACTGCTTCATCAATTGTTGGAACCACGCCAAGTTCGGAGACGAACTTCTTGATCCAGACTGCTTCCTTTGCTGCTTCCGAAGCTGCGATATATTCCGCTTCCATGGTAGAATCCGCTACGGTGTCTTGTTTGAAACTTTTTAAACTTACTACGCCTCTTTTCAAAGTAAATACGTATCCAGACTACGATTTGGAGTCATCCTTATCTGTCAGGAAACTGGCATCTGTATACCCACGTATTACCATATCTCCTTCTCCATATATTAGGAACACATCCTTAGTTCTTCTTAAGTACTTAAGGATTGTCTTGACAGCCGCCCAATGATCCATTCCTGGATCCGACTGGTATCTGCTTGTGATGCTCAAAGCATACGATACATCGGGCCTAGTACATAACATAGCATACATGATAGATCCTATCGCGGATGCATAAGGAATCTTATTCATGCAAATCCTCTCGTCTTCTGTGCGCGGACACATAGACTTTAAAAGGTTGATCCCATGCCTGATGGGAAGGTAACCTTTCTTGGATTCCGACATGCTAAACCTTTTTAGCACTCGGTCTATATATGTAGACTGCGAAAGACCAAGCAACCGTTTTGATCTATCTCTATAGATTCTAATCCCAAGGATATAGGTTGCTTCTCCCAGGTCTTTCATGGAGAAAGTTTTGGACAACCAAATTTTAATTGTCTGTAAAACTGATATATCGTTTCCTATAAGTAAGATGTCATCGACATATAATACTAGGAATACGACTGCACTCCCACTAACCTTCTTGTACACACAAGATTCGTCAGGATTTTGTGAGAAATCAAACTCTTTGATTGTCTCATCAAAACGGATGTTCCAGCTCCTTGATGCTTGCTTCAGTCCATATATGGATCGTCGAAGCTTGCATACTTTGGTTTTATCAACCGATGTGAAACCTTCAGGTTGTATCATGTATACATCCTCAAGCAGGTTTCCATTAAGGAAAGCTGTTTTCACATCCATTTGCCATATCTCATAATCATAATGAGCTGCTATGGCTAGGAGCATCCGAATGGATTTAAGCATAGCTACTGGCGAGTAGGTTTCGTCATAATCAATTCCTTGTTTTTGACGATATCCTTTTGCCACTAGTCTAGCCTTAAAGGTAACAACATTACCTTCCATGTCGGTTTTCTTCTTGAAAACCCACTTGCACCCTATGGGCTTAATCCCTTCAGGTGGGTTAACCAAGTCCCATACTTGATTTTCGTATATGGAATCCATTTCCGACTTCATGGCTTCAAGCCATTTGTCCCTTTCTGAACTTTTCAAAATATCTTCATAACTGATAGGTTCATCGTTGTTCGATTCACTTATGAGAAATCCGTATCTCTCTGGAATATTGCGTGTCCTATCAGACCTACGAAGAGGTGGTGTTGTTTTAGGTTCAACTAATAGCTCATCATTATGAGTTATTGGTTGTGGGTCTAGACTAGGTGTCTCTGTAATGTCTAATGGAGTTTCTTGAACTTGATCAAGTTCAATGCCACTCCCACTGTTTTCTTGTAAAAGAAATTCTTTTTCCAGAAATACAGCATGCCTTGAAACAAACACCTTTTGTTCCAAGGGATGATAGAATTGGTAACCCTTCGTTTCCTTAGGGTATCCAATAAATAGACATTTATCAGACTTAGCATCCAATTTGTCTGATACAGTCCGCTTCACATAAGCAGGACAACCCCATATCTTAAGGTGAGTTAAGTGAGGTTTCTTACTATTCCATGTCTCATATGGAGTAGTAGAGACTACCTTGGTCGGGACTCTGTTTAGCATGTAAACAACTGTCTTAAGTGCATAGCCCCAAAAGGATTTTGGAAGAGTTGCATGATTCATCATTGACCTAACCATGTCCATCAAGGTTCGGTTACGCCTCTCAGATACACCATTATGCTGTGGTGTATACGGCGGAGTCCATTGGGACAATATCCCATTGTCCCTAAGATAATCTTGAAACTCTTGACTTAAGTATTCACCACCCCGATCGGATCGAAGTATCTTAATACTTTTGCCAAGTTGTTTCTCTACTTCATTTCTGAACTCTTTGAATTTCTCAAAGGCTTCAGATTTATGTTTCATCAAGAACACATACCCGAATCGTGAGTTATCATTGATAAAGGTGATGAAGTAGCTATAGCCTCCTTGTGCAAGAGTTGACATTGGTCCAAATACATCAGTATGTATCAGACCAAGCAATTCTTCCACTGGATTACCTTTTCCGGAGAAGGGTAATTTGGTCATCTTGCCTTTTAAGCATGATTCGCATGTATCAAATGAACCGGGTTCAAATGATTTCAGAATTCCACATCGGTGTAATTCGGTCATGCGTTTCTTACTTACATGACCAAGACGGCAATGCCAAGTGTAGGAGTCTATTCGATTATCTATTCGAGCACGTTTGTTGCTAACTTCGATATTGAAAACGTCACTGGATAAATCTAACGTGTAGATGTCATTGCACAAAGTTCCATTCCCATAAAGAACACCATTTAAAGTTATGTAACAACAATTGTTACTAAATGTTAAATGATAACCTTTTTCATTCAAACATGAAATAGATACAATGTTCTTTATTAATGAAGGAACAAAATAACAATTATCCAATTCTAAGACACGTCCAGTGGGGAGCTTTACCAAATATGTTCCGATGGCAACAGCAGCAATCTTTGCTCCATTTCCAACTCGCAAATTCGCTTCTCCTTTGACGAGTCTTCTTCTATTCCTTAGCCCCTGTATGTCATTACATATATGTGAGCTACACCCAGTATCAAGTACCCAGGTATTTGAGGAAATAGAGTGACATTCAATAACGAAGATACCTGAAGAGGATGGGGCATCGGATGCCTTATTCTTCAAGAACTCAAGATAAACCTTGCAGTTTCTTCGCCAGTGACCCTCCTTGCCACAATGATGGCAAGTTCCTTTTGGTTTCTTTTCAGTCTTTTTGGCCTTTTTCTTCTTCCCTTTATTCTGTTCTTTGGCCTTCCTCTTAGAACCTTTCTTTGAGGAACCAACTAACAGTACCGCCTTTTGATCCGGCTTTACAGAAGGCTCTACAGTCTTCAGCAGGTTGAGCAACTCAGGAATGGTGGTCTCTCGTTTCTTCATCCGATAGTTCATCACAAATTGTGAATAACTTTTGGGCAAACAATTCAGAATTAAGTCAATACTTAGTTCATGATCAATTGCAAATCCGAGTGTGCTCAGTCGCTCAATGTACCCCAACATCTTTAACACAAACTGCGAGGCAGAAGTGTCTTCCTGCATCTTTGAGGTGAAGAGGAGTCTGGAGACCTCGAACCTTTCGGATCTCGCCTGCTCTTCAAATAACTCATGAAGATGGAAGATGATGGTATAAGCATCCATATGCTCATACTGCTTTTGCAGCTCAGGTACCATAGAGGCTAGCATGATGCAACTCGTAAGTTCAGAATCGGTCACATGTTTCTGATAGGCCACTAACTGGTCTGGAGTTGCATTTTCTGGAGGACGGTCGGGAAGTTGATCTTCAAGGACATAAGCAAGCTTCTCTACCTTGAGGACTATCATTAGGTTTCGAAGCCAGTCCATGAAGTTCGGCCTGGTCAGTTTATTGGTGTCAAAAATGGAACGCAAGTTTAGAGAAGACATGATCGAGTGATTAACCTAGAAATACAAATTGAGTTTATGTGAGAAGAATGATTAAAGAATGTATCAATATACATTAATTAAAAAATCCTATTTATTTTTCAATTGAATAACCCTTTTTATCAATTTGGGAGATCGTAGGAACATCTCCAAATAGGTTGATATCCAACCATAGATAAGAACCACCATGGCTGTGGCCATCAAGTTATTCTTAGCTATGAAGGTAGGTAATTATACCGATTACATATCATATATATGTAACTATCACTTTATGCTATCAACTAATTGAATATTTGCATAAATCATTGGGTTGTTAACTCATTAACAAGTATGCAACATTATACATAGTGTAACGCCCGCTTTTTTTTTCTTTCTATTAAGCAGCGTTACGTTAACATACTTAGGACATGTAGACATCATAAGGCAGCGGAATAACTTTAAAACTTACACGTACATGCCCTACTACCATTTTTAACATAATGACATGGAAACTCGGCATTTTGACTTCATACTTAAACATCATATCATGTCATACTTAACATCACATCATAGAGTTCCATAAGTCATTATTCAAGCATTCATAAGTGACTAAAATAAAGTTCTAGCATAAACGATAAACATAGGGTTCCCTGGGCCAAGTCACTACCACACACATGCGTTCTTGCCCTTCCTGCTGCTTCTTCATTGTCCCCTTGAATGATCTGCGGTATAAGGAAATAAGACTATAAGCACACAGGCTTAGTAAGACTCTTTCCTACTCACAAAACCATTCGTCATTTCATAATGAGCACATGAAACATTAACATACTTGGTGATCTACTTAGAACATAACAACTTGAATCACTTATCATATACTTGACATGGCATGAACTTAAACATAAGTGAACATTCCTATCATGGCATATGAGACATGGTATAAACATATCATAATGAACATTTCAAGCATGGCATAATACATGGTATAAACATAACATGATAAACATTTCTAGCATGGCATAATACATGGTATAAACATAACATGATAAACATTTCTAGCATGGCATAAACCAACCTGTATGGCATAAACATAAGCATACTTCCTATCATAGCATATGAGCATCGTCTTAATATAATTATGACATAGATCAATTATTCTCATGCATCTTTCTTAACATGAAGAGTAGTCATAAAAATCTTATCAGCATAGCATAATACATAACATGAATGAATGCATGAGTGGAATGCATATACATAAGGATGCTTAACTTTTAAAACATACTTTTAAATGCTTAAACATAATCATCATATCATTGGGCCCTGGCTTGTACCACATGCATACATCATAAGCGCGCATCCCTAAGTAAGTACGAGGTAGCTAGCCTCGACCTACTAGGGTAAAGACAGCATAGTCGGTAGTCCCCGAACCGAGGCATTCTTAAGGTGCCCATCCCTGTTGCACAGCTACGGTAGTGCCAGAACCGTGGACAGCATAGTCGGTAGTCCAGAACCGGGGCGTTCTTAAGGTGTCCATCCCTTGGACCCATACTTCGGTCCGGTACAAGCCCATTCATAAAGTAAAATACTTTACATGCTTCATCATTCATAAGACATTCATGGCATTTTTAACATAACATAACTTGTTACGGCTCGGCCCATCTACCGGCCCATTTACCGGTCCTCACGACCGTCGTACCGTCGACCATCGACCGTGTCGTTTAACATATTTATGCCTTAAAGACATAAGCATCATCTTTCATTCATAACATGGCATGCATCTTCTTTCGTAAAACATGGCATGCATCATCATTCATAAAACATGGCATGCATCATCCTTATCATGAACATAAACATAACATACTTATCATGGCATCATTCTTATCATGAACATAAACCTAACATAATTATCATGACATCATTCTTATCATGAACATAAACATAACATACTTATCATGGCATCATTCTTATCATGAACATAAACATAACATACTTATCATGGCATCATTCTTATCATGAACATAAACCTAACAAAATAACATAGCATGGTTCTTAACATAACATAAGCATATAACATAGCATGGTTCTCTACCTAACATAAGCATACATAGGTAGGACTTCCATAAACATGCTACCTACCATCCAAGTACATGGCATAAACATAAGACATTCATAATAAACCCTAATAAGCATGGCATTCAATCATAACATACAACATAAACATGGTGCTTAAGGTTAAGGGTATAGGTAACATGACTTCTACCACATGCTTGGACCGATATATATATATATATATATATACACTTCATGATAACATAAATCATCATTCTTTGAATCCTAACTCCACCCCAAAACCCTAGATCCAAGGCTTGGCCGAAACCCATAAGGTGGAGTTCCATCCATTTCATAAACAAGTAAGTTAGCATAAGGTAAAGAACCAATCATACTTTATTTATAAGACCATGGGAGGCCATTAGGGCTCATAATTAGGGTTATCCCTAACCTTTAGCCCTCTTTCCTTGTGCTGGCCGAAACCCTACATGGCCATGGGTGCATGGAAAAATTCCATGAAAACCCCAATCAAACATTAAACACCAAACATACTCTACCATAAGGCCATTGGGACCCTTGCTTGAGGGAAGCCCTATCATTTTGCCCTAGATCCCTATTTGGCCGAAACTTGTGGGGGTCACAAAGCCTTGTAAAAGTTCCCATAAGCCCCATTCAATCTCCCTTATATCATGATAATACACAAAACATATGCTTGAGGGTTTAGATTCAACCCTACCCATGGATTCATGGGATGGCCGAAACCCTAGGGGATACTAGGGTACCCCAAAAATTCTCAAAAATTATATTTAATCTCTAAACATCATGAGGGCACATTAGAAAACATAATATAGATTTTTAGCATCATCATGGATTCAAAAACCCTAAGGCCGAAAGCTATAGGGCCAAAATCATGGTTTCTTCAACATAAACCCCAAAACTAACTTTATATCATGCTAAAATGCTAAAAATCATAGAGAACTATTATACCACAGGTGAGGGAGTCTTACCTTGGGGTTTCTTGATTTTTCACCTTGATTATAGAGAATCAAAAGAACTCCTTAGACCTTAAGTCACCTCTAGCCCTTGTAACCTTGGGAACCCTTTAGATCTTGGAGATGAGACCCTCTTGTGAAGCTTTTCCAAGGGAAATCTCCTCTTGAGATTTTCGGCTAGAATGAGGGAGGAAGAAAGAAACTCCCAAACCCCCTCTTTATAGCACATTAAGGAGGGTAAGTGAAGAGTCATGGTGTCTCTTCCTCTTCCCCTAAGCCTTAACCAAACTTCATTTCATTTCCTCACTGAAATCCCTTGATAGGTGAGTTGGTTAGAGCATACATGGTTATATAAGAGGTCCAAGGTTCAAATCCTTGGTGCATGCATAAATTTTCCATTTTATTTTTATTTTATTTTTCCTAATATTCGAAAATCCCCTAAAAATTTCCCCATAATTATGTTAATATTTCTCATTAAAACCCCTTTATATTTCTATAAATTTTTACCTAAAATTCATCAATAATCATGGTACTAGAAAGCCCATATAAGGCCCATTAGTGCCTAACTTCTCAATTTAAATAGGAAACCATGCTAAAACTCACCCATAATCATACTAATATTCCTAATTAAAATCCATTTATATTTATATTAAATTCTATCTAAAATCCACTAATAATCTTGGTACTAGAAAAGTCCATATAAGGCCCATTAGTACTTAGTTTCTCAATTTAAATGAGAAAAATCATGGATTTCTAGGCTAAAGTTCGTACTAATATTTCTAGGTCCCTCGGAAAATTATCTAGACATGCTTAATATTTTAAGAAAATATTAAGAGAATTTTCCGGGTCGTTACACATAGCACCCAACTGCACCTCTCTTTACATCGACCTTGGCTGTGGCACAACAAATCGATGCTCCAAGCTTAAGGCTGACCTATTAATCAAGAAATAGTTTTAATATGGTTGGAGCTCATTCAACCATTTAGTCAGGCTTGGATGTGTCCAACAACCAAAACTAAGGATTGACCTCTGACTCCAACTATATTATTCATAAACTAATTCCATGGTTTGGACATGTTGAGGTTCAAGCCGGGCATGGATGTGTCCATCAACCCAAACGAGAAACAAAACTCTGATTCTAACCATATTAATGAAAGGTGTTTGCCTTAATATTTTGTAAGGGGTTTTGGGTCTCATCCTTTCCTTTTAATGCACATTCATGACATGTAATTATGTCATGACTAACAATTTCCTTAATAAAGTATGTATGTGACTTAATTTATCAAGTCTCATTAATTGAATTAGGAACCAGATCTCCTAATTCTAATTTCATACTTTATTAAAGGAATTGTTTTGGGAAACAATTTCCTAAATTGTCATAATCAATTTCGGAAATAATATGTTTAAGACTTTGATTTCTCTAAATCAAACCTTATTAAATTAAGAGACAATTCCCTTAATTCAACCACATATTATTTTCATGAAAATCTCTTTTAAGAAACTCTATAGGAAACCATTTTCCTAATTAATTTTGGAGACAACAATATGTAAGAGCATCATCTCTTAAATCATATTTTATTCATGGATTTAATTAATTACAACAAATCGTTTTCTAAGGATGACTCCCCGAGGCTCAGATACCCAAAGAAAAGTAATTTGTCATAAATCCAATTTGGTCCGCTTCGGAAGCGCAACCAAATTAAACATGACAATTTCATTTAAAATTGGGAAATTAAATTACAACAACTAACTTTAAATTGGACGGCTCCCCGAGGCTCAATCCAAAATAAAGAATTTTGTTGTCAATTTAAAAACCAATTCAAATTTAATTGTCAATTAATTGTCCATAAATTTGTCTAGACTTTCTTAAAAAAAGTGCCCAAAATTGCGAGATTTCATAATAGGTTTTCAGAATAATTATAAGTTTCTGGTACAAAGAAAACTTACATATTTTCAAAGTTGGAAAATTTCAAATATAGAAAATTTCCAAGATTGGAAAGTTTCCAAAGATGGGAAGTTTTCACAATTATTATAAAATTTCAGAAACTAGGAAATTTCAAACGATTGCAAAATTTCATGAGGATTTCCAAACTTTGAAATTCCTAAATCCAAATTTTATTATAATTTGAAAGTTTCCATAATTGAAAAATTTTCCAAAATTGAGATCATGACAAAGTTTTCCGCAAAACAATTATATGATTATGTCGAACACTAACCGGCTCTGATACCACTGTTGGGACCGGGTGCATGTTGACAATGATACGTGTTCGTAAAACTTTAAATTTTTACGTGCAGCGGAAAAATTAGCATAAAATAATTTCTCAAATTATTCTAACCACGTATCTAGCATGCAACCTTATGGTGTGTGGACATGCTCATAAAATAAAACTTTGCGGAAAAGTAAACTAATTTACTTTGTACCTCGCGTAACTCGAAGAAAAGGGATGAGATCCAACCGTAGCGTCCCTTGGAAGCTTCGCCTCTATTCGCGTCCACGCCGAGTTCTCTTCGGGATGACTTCGCAAAGCCACGAGTTTTGTGCCGACGAGAACTACTAGATTCTCTAAAGGCACAACTAGAAGATCAAGAGAGAAGAAAGAAAACTAACCACCAAGAGACGGAATCTAAATTCCGAGAAGGAAGGAGATGTGATCCGCTTCTTCTTCTCCGAGGTCGTCTTGGTGGATGAAGCTCACGCCCACCTTGGGAGTTGCGCCGGCCCTAGGGGAGGAGAGAGAGCCGGCCCTAGAGAGAGAGGGGCGTCGGCCCTAGAGAGAGAGAGGCGTGTAGAGAGAGAGAGAGAGCAACTAATCTCTTAATTAATTGATTAGGAATTCAAGGCTTGCCTTTGGTTCCTTATATAGTTGCTTCTCCCTTGCCAAGTCTCTCTCTTAACGGAATTAATTTTCATAAGAAATTTATCTTATAATCTTTCTTATGAATAATTCTGTTATGCCTAGTTTTATTATAACTAACTTTATAATAAAACAAATACTTCTCTCCTTTAATTATGGAATAAATTTTATAAGAAATTTATAAACTTTCTTATTATAAAAAAATCAATTCATAATTGATTTTATAAAATTAAAATAAATTATTCCATGGATCATTTTAATTTCCATAAAAAGAATAAATTTCTATAAATTTATTTATATAAATTTCTTTATACAAATTTATTTATCCATAATTTATAAAACAAATAGCGCTATTTATTTTATTAATTAAACCAAATAAATTGGTTTCTTCCCCTTGTTGTGGCCGGCCAAACCAAAGGGGTTTAACACCCTCTTTGGCCGGCCAAACCGAGCCGAACTGATCGCAAATTAAACTCATTTAATTCGCCCAATAAGCCTTCAAAAGACTTAGCCATTTTAAGTTTCCGTTGCGCCTCTGACTAACTCAGATTCAACTTATTTCTCTTGATTGGAAAATCCAATTTTCAACTTGTTTTAAATCCCTCGGATTACTCGTAGTGCGTGTGAGTAAATAGGCTTTCGATTTATGTTGGCCGTCTATAATTAACCAATTATAGAACGGTCATGAGTGGCACCTAGTAGTACATCATGACCCCCAATTAATCGAAAGATCAACTGTTGACCTCAGAAATAATTCTGAAACCCTTCAGCAGCTCTAATGAATCGTGCCCCATTCCCTTCACCATATTATACCCACTTGGTTCAGGACACGGTCTATTTGTGTCAATCCCCACTAGGCTGACTACGTCACACCTAGCCCAAGTAATGTCTTTCTCGTCCTTTGGATTTCTAATTACTCTCATGTATTTAAGAGACTCGCACTCTAAACATGATATGCTCTGGCCAGAGGCTTTGAGTAACAATCCGACGATAGGCCTGGGTATACATCTCCTCGCAAGGAGTGGTGAATCCTTTGTAGGCTGTTCAAACATCTTCGGGCACTTCGGCTTATACCCAATCATCCTGGGTCCACACCTCCTTGGAGATGCTTGCTTAAGATGTTAAAGTATAAGTCTCCATGACCAAGATGACTTGAACACCGCAAGTCAAAGGAACATCGCACTTAAGCTGCAGTAATAACTTTAGTGACATATCTTTATAGATTACCATATGAAGTTTTACAGCTAGTCACTCCAATGAACTAGTTCCCTTAACTAGCATCCATGTTTATCTCCGGACATCCCAATGTCACCAGCCAGTGAGAATCAGCTGATTAGGGAATAACCCATGCTAGTCTCAACAGAATTGATAGTGTCCGTATTTATCAATTCATCGACTAGGGATATTTTCAATACTTCACAATTGCACATTTAGAGATAATCACTAGTTGTGATCCCATCACAAATTCTCTTATGCTGTGAATTGTATTGCGGACATTCAGTAGATGAGTTTAAGATCCAATCAAATACACAAACATGTATACTCAAATAGTGAATTATCATTTATTAAAATAAATGTTTACAATCATAAGGCGATTGTCTTAGGGCACTTCTCTCATATCACTAACAAGATCCCATCTACATCACTCACATCCGTCCGCATAATTCATTACATACCCAGTGATCGCTTTTATAGTCCACCCTGTTACGGGTGACATTTGACGATACCAAAGTACATAACTCCTTATGTAGGGAACCGTAGTGACTTCAGGTCTAAGGACTATTCATACCAATAGTCACATGAGAAAGTTTATGACACTCATATGACAATCTATGAAACTTTCTCATAGCGGGTAATTCAGTACACATTCTCCAATGTATACCCATGTGTCAACTTGATATCACATATCCATGACTTGTGTGCTCAAGTTATCAGTTGACCTACATGCTAGTCTCCATGTATTAATATTGTCCTTGAATATTAATACTTGACTAGGAATGGTTTAGAGTAGTGTTCTCTACATCATCTCACTATCGATACAACCAATCGATATAATGTAGATAAGAACCTACTACCCAAGGACGTTATTATACTTAGTTATTTGGCACAAATACAAAGTAAGTATAATAACCAAACATGCCTTTATTAATAATAGAATATGATACAAAATGTCCCTAGTCAATCATCATATAATTGGCTCTAGGGCTCCTACTAACATCTTCGTCACTTGAGGATGTGGATGACTCCTCCTCTTCGGATGTTGAACTCGATTCAACTTTCGATTGGTCCTTCTCCTCCTCTTAGACCAATGAACCCTTATCCTTGGGCTCCTCCACTCCTTATTCTTGTGCCGAATTTTCGTGTAGAGCTATCACCTTTCTCCATAGCTCATATGCATTCTTGTTTCTCCTACACGACACATAATATGCGAAGGTAATAAATTTAAAACGATTCTTATTACCTCCTTATCCGCCTTCGCTTCCTCCTTTTGATCATTGGTCCAATATCGAGGTTGAAGACGTTTTCCCTTCTTGTCCGTTGGAGCTTTGAACGAAACCTCCAATGCGGTCCAATGGTCCTAATCTATTTGGAACGAAGTCTCCAACCGCTTCCTCCAATAATCGAAGTCATCTCGATCATATAGAGGTGGAATCGGAGTATCCCATCCTAGCGGACATTCCGAATCCATCTTCCTTTAGCACCTTTGTGTTGGTGCTTGGATGGCTAGAGAGGGGGGGTGAATGTAGCCAGACACAAATTACTTGAACTTATTGGATTTCTGCACTTAGGGTTAGTAGTAGTAGCGGAAGAAATACAAAACAAAGTATAAATGCAGAAATGAAAAGCAAATCGAAAGCGCTAACAAGGATCATTTACAAGGGTTGGGGATAACTTGCCCCTACTCCTTGGCGTGCCCTTAAGGTGGGCGATCCCTTGATCGTCGGCAGATCAAGCCCCAGAAATCCGGATAGAATGCAACCTCCTTCTCGGTGGAGTGACCTCTCCACAGTATGTCTCAACAACAGGATATGAAATCAAAGTACAGAGACAAGAACACACTCAAAGAGCACAAGGAGAAACGTCTACAAGGCAATCCTCACAACCCAGCACAACCTCGGCAAGAGCCTTCACTCAGCTCTCCCTTGTCTGCTTGTTGATCACCCTTACAACGCTTCCAAGTACTCCAGTTGTAGCCAACATATCACTCTCAGTGTATACAAGAGCTGCTTCAATTCAGAGTGTTGCTCAAGATCAGGTTGTTGCAAGAGTAGAAGAGTTGTAGCCAAAGAAGAGTTCTCCTTCGTCTTCGCCACCAGCTCTTAAGTCTTTGCTCAAAACCCAGGTCACAGGCGCTTCTGCAGCTCCCAGCTGCTCACTAGCTTATCTGCAACAACCTCAGCTACTCCTGACCTCCTCTGGACTCACTGAACTCTCTAGCCAAGCCCAGGTCAGCTCGTCAGCTTCCAGCCGTTGCCAGCTCGCACCATCCGTTGTAACCTGAGAAGAAGAAACGGACAAACTTGCTCACAGGAAAGACTCTCATTGACCCTCCTTGAGTGTTTGAATCCATCCCTATCATCTGCACACTCAATCAGAGGTTTAGCAAAAGAAATTAAACTTGCATCAGTAATAGCAGACAAATCAAAGCGAAATCAGTAGTGTATCAGTGGAAATCAGAACGCAATCAGAACTCTGACAGCGCTTTTGAATTAAAGCTGTTAGCTACTGATCGGTCACCGAACCGATCAGAGTGACCCCTGATCGGTCACCAGACCAATCAGGATGGGCTCAGTCCGATCAGGCTCCAGCCTGATCGGTCCCCAGTGAGAAACCTGGGATCGCGACTTCTTTGTGATCGATCACCAGATCGATCCCCAAGTCGTGGATCGGTCACCAGACCAATCCACCCCTTCTCAGAGGATTTCTTTAGCTTTGCAGGCCAAGCCTACTGATCGGTCACCAGACCGATCAGGGTGTGGCTTGTCGGTCTGGTGACCGATCAGGCCACTCTCTGACCGATCAGGCTCCAGCCTGATCGGTTGTAGTGAGAAGCTCGCGATTCCTGAGATCCCTTGGATCGTTCACCAGTCCGATCTGAAGGTCTCCCTGATCGGTCACCAGACCGATCAGGAGCCGAGCAGAAAAGCTTCTGTTCTCTCCCTGAACGGTCACCAGACTAATCAAGAGCCGAAGAGAAGTAACCCAAACTCTCTGTATGCTCCCTGATCGGTCCCCAGACCGATCAGACATCACTGGATCGGTCACCATACTGATCCACGAAGGAAGTTCGTGCCAACTTCCCTGATCGGTCACCAGACCGATCCAGCCAATGCTGATTCCACTCTAAGTCAAGAGAACAGGCTCCCAGCCTTCCCTGACTCGTGCTCAGTCCCCCGGACCAAGACTCCATGCCCAGTTTCACTCACCGGGACTTCAACTTAGCTCTCTAAGCGAGGACCTGGCTTCACTCACCAGGATTTCAATCACCTTGCTTCCCAAGCTAGGACCTGACTTCACTCACCAGGCTTTCATCCGACCTAGCTTCCCAAGCTAGGACCTGGCTTCACTCACCAGGCTTTCATCCAACCAAGCTTCCCAAGCTAGGACTTGGCTTCACTCACCAGGCTTTCATCCAACCTAGCTTCCCAAGCTAGGATCTGGCCTCGCCCGCTAGGGTTTCAGTCAACCTAGCTTCCCAAGCTAAGATTTCAATCATTCCGTGCCCAGTCCCCGACCAGGACTTAATCCCAAACATCTCATCCACCTAAACTAAAATCGGTGTCAACACCAAAACAACAATCAGGGTCAGACTGCATCAACAATCTCCCCCTTTTTGTTGTTTGACAACCCGATTTTAAGTTTAGGGATTTGAAATCAATAGTCGCAAATTTCACAAACGTAGGAGAATCAGGATCCTCCCCCTACGATAGTTAATCTCGTAATCATCCCAAACTTAACTAACCACACTCTCCCCCTTTGTCAAACACCGAAAAGGGTGTAGACTGGTTGTTAAGTTTAAATATACTCCCCCTCAAACCTAGGGGGTTCCCCAAAACGAATAGGATATCATGTAATTTTGAAGGCATATGAAATCATATGATAAAGATAATGCAGGATAAAACAATCATATGTATCATATGAACATGGAAGTGAATAAAACAAGAACTAGCAATAAGCATGGGGTATCAAGTCATACATGGAAACAGTCAATCAGTCAGATGCATAACACAGCATCAAAGCATAGTCAATTACACAACCAAGTCATAGTAGTCATAACACAAATCATGAAATCAAGATCAGAGTACAATCAAATCAATCCTCAGCAGGGTCATCGTCAGATCTATCATCAATAGCTATGATGCTCTCTGGGGCAGTGTTGCTGGAGGGCGCAACTCCAGAAGATGAAGGCTGGTACGGATGACCAGCGGTCCAAGCGCGCCACTCCTTGTACCATGCATCCTGCCGGGAGCGGACCCCAGAGACGTCGGACTCTAGCGCGAGTAGTCTGCGATCGAAAGACCGAAACTCAGAGCGGACCTCCTGTCGCCAGAGCTCGGAGATATGAAACTCGTGCTGCATCGTCTACTCCAGCTCCGCAACCTGCCAGCGGAGATCAGGATCTGGCTCATAGTGACCCTCTGCAGTAGCGAGCGGCTCCTGATGAAAAGTCGGAGCTGTGGGTATCTGAACATGGGCTGCCCTAGGTAACTCCCCCAAACCTCACCTATCCTTCCACCTCAGCCCCTGGGGTCCGACAATAATGCCAGACTGGGCCAACGCGCATCGGCCAAGTCGGCAGTCCTGCCAAACCATCGGCATGATCCTGCCCTGTGACACATCGATACCGACCGAATGAAGCCAGGCAGTAATGATATTTCCAAATGGCATGTAAACCGTCTGACGGTCGATCTGACTGTAGGTGATGATAGAGAAATAGATGGCCGCTACAATGTCAAAGTCTAACTGCCGATGCATCCTGTAGAGCATCAAGCAGTGAAATGAGCGAATCACGGCGAGGGGCTTCGAAGTAATAGGTACCAGACAGTTAGTGATAATTTTAAATAGGACATAATCAGCGGGGGAAAGACTGAGAGCGGCGAACGTGGGAAAATCACCGGCAGGCTCACCGGGACCCCTCGGCCTGGGATGGTCGAAAAAATACTCGTAGATAGAGTCAGGAGTGACTCCATCGAAGGGAACTGGTAGAGGATTTGGAAGATAAGGGTACAGCGGAAAGTCATTATCTGAACGACGACAAGCTAGAAAAGCAGTGAAAGCTGATAAATCAAAATTGAGGTTGATACAAGAAACTCGGGTCCTATGTAACGCCCGCTTTTTTTTCATAAAAAGGCGTTACGCTAAACATACATGTGCATATAAAACCTCTTAATGCAGCGGAATCATAAATTATTTTTCACATGCTTTTAACCATACAATTAGTGCTTAAATCATATACACATATCTAGCATCATGATATCAACTTTTCGTAACACATTCATAAGCTTTCATGAGCATTTCAGGTAACCTATTACCAGCATGCATAGCATCATGATTATTTACTTTCCATAATTCATTCATAAGCCTTTCAGGTAGCAAGTAGTTTTATCCATAACTTCATAAGTAGTAGGTTGTTTCATAGGCATAGCTATCATAAGTAGAGCATAACCAACATAAGTATTGTATGATAACAAAACATGCAATCAGTGAAATGAGAGGGACTCTTGGCCATGTCACTACCACACACACATAGTCTTGCCTCTCCTGCTGCTTCCTTTGAAATCTCTTGCTTAATCTGCAGTATAAGAAAATAAAACTATAAGCACGGAGGCTTAGTAAGACCCTTTTCCTACTCACAAAATCCATACGTCGTATAAACATGAACATAGACATCATCATGGCATCAGCATGAACATAGATATCATCATGGCATCATAGTCTAACGTGAACATGAATAAAATCATGGCATTAAAATTTGGCATGAATATAAATTAAATCATGGCATCATAAATTTGCATGATCATAAATAAAATCATGGCATCCTAACTTAGCATGAACATAAATAAATCATGGCATCATAAATTAGCATGAACATAAATAAAATCATGGCATTATAATCTGGCATGTACATAAATAAAATCATGGCACTATAATTTGGTATGAACATAATTAAAATCATGGCATCCTAAATTAGCATGAACGTAAATAAAATCATGGCATCCTAACTTAGCATAAACATAAATAAATCATGGCATCATAAATTAGCATGAACAATAAACATAATCATGACATCATAATTAACATGAACAATAACCATAATCATGGCATCATAATTAACATGAACATATAAACATAATCATGGCATCCTAATTAACATGAACAATAAACATAATCATGACATCATAATTAACATGAACAATAAACATTATCATGGCATCCTAATTAACATGAACATACTTTGCATTATCATACTTTGCATCAACATACCTTGCATAGACATACTTTTCATAAACATACTTTTCATAAACATAATGCATATCATGGATGGATGCATGTAGCAGATGCATATATCATAAGGATGCTTAGTTTTAAATCGTACTTTTAAATACTTAAACATAATCATAACATTCATTGGGCCCTGGCTTGTACCACATTCATACATCATATGCGCGCATCCCTAAGTAAATACGAGGTAGCTAATCTCGACCTACTAGGGTAAGGACAGCTTCATCGGTAGTCCCGAACCGTAAGGACAGCTTCATCGGTAGTCCCAAACCGTGGACAGCTTCATCGGTAGTCCAGAACCGTGGACCTTACTTAGGTCCGGTACAAGCCCATTCATAAAATAAAATACTTTCACATGCTTCTTCCTTCATAATCATTCATAGCATATTCATTCATTCATCATACTTAACTTCATCGTTATGCCTTGAAGGCATGAACCATAACTTCTTCCTTCATTTTCATTCCATATCATCATTATGCCTCGAAGGCATGAACTTTAACTTCCTTCATCATTTTCATTCTTAAACATGGCATACGTACATATATTCATGAGCATGGCATACATACAAATTATTCATAAAGCATGGCATACATACATATCATTCATAAATCATGGCATACATACCTATCATTCATAAATCATGGCACATGTCTAAACATTTATGAGTTATCACCACAAGTGACCTAACATATAATTCATGACATATAAACTAAGGGTTTGGTTAACATAGAAATTCTTCCATCATACTTAAACATACATCTTAGTAACCTATAAACAAGCATCTTTGTAGTTTTAACCCAACCCTAGCCCTAGGCTATGTCCTTGGCCGAAAGCTCCAAGGAACCCTAGGTCCATGAAAACTTTGCATAAATCCCCAAACAACATCTCATACATACATACTAGGCCATAGAAAACATTTGATTCCGTACTTAAGGCCAACCCTAATCCATTAACCCTAGTTCTTGCCCTTGGCCGAAACTTTAAGGGTCCCTAAAGTTCATGAAAAATTCCTATAAAACATAATTTCTACCCATCATGCCATAGGGAACCAAAACTTATATGTTGAATGGTTAGATCAAGGTCCAACCATGGGTTAGGGTTCTTGGCCGAAATTCATTAGGCCTTATAATCATGTAAAATTTCATGTAAATCACCACCAACATCACTTACATCATAATAAATCATAAGAACCATCATTTGAGAGTTAGAAACTAAACCTAGCCATGAAACTTGCAAGTGGCCGAAACCCTAACTTCTTTTTCATGGATTTTCATCTTAGATCTTAAATAAAAACTTAGATCATATCCACATCAAGGAAAAACCATTACACCACAGGTGAGGGGGTCTTACCTTGGGTTATCTTGGTTTTTAGACCTTAAAAAGGGAAGATGATGAAGACTTTGGTTGCCCCTTGATCACCCTTTGCCCTTGTAACCTTGTAGATGACCCTTAACACTTGAAGATTAAGCCCTCTTGTGAAGTTTTCTCAAGGAAAACCTTCCTTGAAGTTTCGGCCAGCTTGAGGGAGGAGGAAGAAGAGAGGTGGAATTGATGGAAGGAAGAAAGAAACTCCCAAACCCCCCTCTTTATAACACATTAAGGAGGCAAATGAAGAGTCATGGTTGATGACTCTTCATTTTTCCTAAGCCTTAACCATAATCCACTTCATTTCCTCATAGCACTCCCTTGCTAGGTGAATTGGTTAGAGCATGCATGGTTGAACAAGAGGTCCAAGGTTCAATCCTTGGTGCATACACTAATTTTTTTGTATTTTATTATTATTATTATTTTATTTTTAATATTTCGAAAATCCTCTAAAAATTTCTCCATAATTATGTTAATATTTCCCATCAAATTCCCTTTATATTTCTATAAATTTTTACCTAGAATTTACCAATAATCATGGTGCTAGAAAGCCCATATAAGGCCCATTAGGGCCTTTTTCCCCCAATTTAAATGGAAAAACATGGATTTCTAGCCTAAAATTCGTGTTAATATTTCTAGTTCCCTCGGAAAATTATCTAGACATGCTTAATATTTTAAAGAAATATTAAGAGAATTTTCGGGTCGTTACAGTCCTATACCCTGTACCCTCTTCACTGACCATGTTGTTATAAAATTCGGAGACTAAATCAAAATTTATTGGCCGCTCAAGGAAGAGAATGGATTGAAGTTTGTAATGCTCAACGATCTGTCGTACTGACGGACAGTGTTCGTAAACAAACACTCGGTCCACAGTTCGACAAGGTAGGAGTTTGAAGGTACGACTGTGAAAGAACAATTCGAAATGAGCATTTTGAAATCTATCATCAGAAGGAGGTTGGGGTCTACGAGAGGGTGCAGACGATGAAGGGCCTTTGCCCTTCGAGGTCCCCTCAATGGGTTCTTTGCCTTTGGAGGATTTCCTAAGGATTTGAAAAATTGATCACGACAGTTGAATGAATCAATATGAGGTTCACCACAAAGACATTGATCAAAATTAAGATCACGGACAAGAGTTTGATCATGTAAGGTAAGATTTGATCAATAAGCAAGTGACAGTAAGGTTTGATAGATTTAGGTCACGGCAACCACAGGTTGATAATCATATAAGGAAAAATTTGATCATTTAAGAATATGACAGAATCATAGGGTCATGGCACAAGACACACCACAAGATAAAAATTATGATTAGCACAAATATATGATTGATGAAGTAATCTGTAAGGTAAAACGGTAAAAACGCTTACTTAGGTGCCATGTTGGCTGGAGAAATTTTGAGAAGATCTTGACAGCTTTAAAAAGGAGAGGAGCTTCTAGAACTTGCACAAGGCACCGAATGCGCAGAAAATTTACGCAAGACGATGAGAACACAGGGCTCAAGGAGTTGCAGGAAGCTCACGCAGGAAGAGGGAGAGGAGCTCGCGTACACACTTGCAGGAAGCTGAGTAACAGAGATCTCGCCTCGCTGAAATCTCAGAAACTCACGCGCAAGAACTTGCAGGAAGAAGAAGCTCGGGAGAAAGAAACTTAGGAAGAGGAAGAGGGTTTTGGTCGACTAGGGGTTGAGGAATGAGGTGAAGATGTGATTAAACGGGTTGGTGGACCGATCACCAACCAAAATTTAATGTGATCGGACGGATCACCGTTCGATCCAGGAACGCCCAGACCGATCAGGCTCCAGCCTGATCGGTCTGCCTTGGTCCTGATCGGTCGGGTGACTGATCAGGCAAGCCCCTGATCGGTCTGCCGATCGATCAGGAAGCGAACAGTAGGTTCGTGAGATTTTCTGTGACCCTCCTGATCGGTCGGTGGACCGATCACCAAAGGGGATCAAATCGGTCAGTGGACCGATCCAGGCCAACACAGAGGGTTTGCAGTGGGATGTCAAGGAATTGCTTTGATCGGTCAATTGGACGATCAGGCTAACTCCTGATCAGTCTGTGGACCGATCAGCCCTACTCCTGATCGGTCTGTGGACCGATCAAGTATCAGAGATTTTCTGATACGATTAGAAACTTCAGTTTCAGACCTCCCTTTGAGTTCTAATATGATTTGATCTAAGTTTGTTGATTGTGGAGGTGTTCTTTCAACCAAAACTGATCCCTTAATAAGATCAAAAGTCCTTATGGTTTTAACAACCTCTCCATTTTAAACACAAACACCCAATCAAGGGAAGGCAAAATCAATCAAAACATTCATTCATTTTAAAGCAAGTTTGTATCAATATAAGTCTCCAATCAAGTTTCCTTGATTGGAATGTCCAAGTATGATCATAGAGCCAAGTACACATATGTTATGCATTGGTTTTCCCCATACTTGGTCAACTTAGTGATTATTGTCTCGTCAACCTAATTTCTCAAGGGATGCCTTAACATTTTGAGTAATTAGGTTGATCCTAGCATCTCACCCCATTTCTAGCAAACAAAAACGTTTTGTTAAACCTTATAGTTTGAGTGAGATGTCCCCAAGTTGCCCAATTATTGTTCCCCAACAATTTGAAATGATCATGAGGGGTTTTGAATGCTTTTCAATCCTATGAAGCGCGACACATTCCCAATTCCCTTCGTAAGAAACTAAATTCATTCTCGAGGAGTGGTTTAGTGAAAATGTCCGCTAGGTTTGATTTTGACTCTACATGTGAGAGTACAATATCTCCTCTAGCAACATGATCTCTAATGAAGTGGTGACGCACTTCAATGTGCTTGGTCCTAGAATGATGGACTGGATTCTTTATTAGGTTTATCGTGCTTATGTTGTCACACAACACTTGCACACCCTTGTAGGTTAATCCATAGTCCTCTAGTTATGAATCATCCACAATAATTGTGATACACTCTCTCCCATGGCGATATATTCTGTCTCGGTCGTGGAGAGAGCAACACAATGTTGCTTCCGACTTGACCAACTAACTAATGATGATCCTAAGAATTGGCAACCCCCACTCGTGCTCTTCCGATCCAACTTGCACCCAGCTTAGTCGGAATCGGTGTAGCCAATTAGGGCAAATGACTCGGTACGGGGGTACCAAAGACCTACTCCAATTGTGCCCTTAGGATATCTCAAAATTCTCTTAACAACAATTAAATGAGATTCTTTGGCACAAACTTGATACCTAGCGCACATACCCACAGCAAAAAGAATATCAGGTCGACTAGCTGTGAGGTATAGCAAACTACCTATTATGCTCCGATATTGAGTTAGGTTAACAGGTTTACCACTCTCATCATTGTCTAATCTTGTGTTTGTTGCCATGGGAGTGGTAACCTCTTTGGAATCACTCATGTTAAATTTTCGGAGCATCTCTTGAGTGTATTTGGATTGGTGCACATGGATTCCATCTCGAGTTTGTTTGATTTCGAGTCCAAGAAAGAAAGTCAATTCTCCTACTAGACTCATCTCAAATTCACTCTCCATGTGTCCAATAAATTCATTCAAATAGCCCTTATTGTTGGAGTCACAGATTATGACATCGACATACACTTGGGCTACAAATATATTGTCACCATCTCTTCGTAGAAATAGTGTAGGGTCTATTTGTCCTCTCACAAAGCTGTTTTCAATGAGAAATGTCGACAACCGTTCATACCAAGCTCGAGGTGCTTGTTTAATACCGTAAAGCACCTTCTTGAGCTTGAACACGTGGTTTGGAAATTCGGAACTCTCAAACCCCAGAGGTTGTTCGACATAGACCTCTTCTCTTATGAAATCATTTAGGAAGACCGATTTGACATCCATTTGATAAAGTTTGAAACCTCGATGTGCTGCATACGCAAGCATCAATCTGATGGACTCTAATCGTGCCACGGGAGCATAGGTGTCATCGTAATCAAGGCCTTCAACTTGACTATAGCCCTTGGCTACTAAGCGTGCCTTGTTTCTTACGATTTCTCCCTTATGGTTCAATTTATTTTTGAAGACCCGTTTGGTTCCAATAATGGTGGTCTTCTTAGGTCTAGGGACTAAGTCCCAAACTTGGCTTCTCTCAAATTGACCTAATTCATCTTGCATGGCAATGATCCAATCGGGATCATTTAATGCTTCGTCAATTTTTCTAGGTTCAGTTTCGGAGATTAAGGCAACTTCATTAGCCTCATTCCTAAAGAATGATCTAGTTCTAACCCCATGATGGATGTCTCTAACAATTTGGTCTTGGGGGTGACTAGAGGCTAACCTAGTTTGCCTTTGTGTTGGAGGTGCTTCTTAGATGGTGTCACCAGACATAGGCTCAGCCTCAGGATCTGACTGATCTATGAGTTGTCTAGGCTCACCGTCATCAGATTCATCACCATCTACAGCACTTGGACTTCCATCCAAACCTAGTTTCCTAAGTTCGAATTGAACTCCTTCTACATCTTCTAACTGGTCATTTACTTTTGGAATTTCTTCGAAAACAACATCAGAAGACTCTTCAACCAATCTAGACTTCTTGTTGTAGACTCGATAAGCTTTGCTGACCAAGGAGTACCCGACCAGTATCCCTTCATCAGCTTTTGCTGTGAACTTTCCAAGATGGTCCTTGGTGTTTAGAATAAACACCTTACAACCAAACTATAGCGGCCCTTCCTCTTTGGTCCCCGCAGGCAACCCTCTAGGACGGCGACCCTACGGTCTTCCCACCCCTGGCAGTGGATTTTTGCCTTCCCCAGGATTCGAACTCTAGACCTCCAGGGTAAGTACTAAAGTTCCTGAATCCTGGTACCAATTGAGTTATAGCTCAATTGGTACCAGGATTCAGGAACTTTAGTACTTAGCCTGGAGGTCTAGAGTTCGAATCTTGGGGAAGGCAAAAATCCACTGTCAGGGCTGGGAAGACCGTAGGGTCGCCGGCCTAGAGGGTTGCCTGCGGGGACCAAAGAGGCGGGGCCGCTACATAAAAAGGCGTAAATTAATTCCGAAATTGATTATGATAATTTAGGAAATTGTTTCCCAAAATAATTCCTTGAATAAAGTATGAAATTAGAATTAGGAAATCTGGTTCCTAATTCAACTAATGAGACTTGATAAATTAAGTCACATATATACTTTATTAAGGAAATCGTTAGTACATGACATAATTATATGTCATGAATGTGCTTAAAAGAAATAGATGAGACCCAAAACCCCTTACAAAATATTAAGGCCAACACCTTCGATTAATATGGTTAGAACCGGAGTTTTCTTTCTCGTTTGGGTTGATGGACACATCCATGCCCGGCTTGAACCTCAACATGTTCAAACCATGGAATTAGTTTATGATTAATATGTTGGATCGAGAGAACCGATAGAGGGGGGGTGAATATCGAAAATCGTTCGGATTTAATAGATAGAGAAATTATGCAGCGGAAATTAAAACACACAACGCAAACACAGTAATTTTTTACTTGGTTGGAGCCTAGGTCGACTCTTACTCCAAGGCCCACAATCGTTGATCATTTACTTTGGGCAATTCTATATGAGGCGCAAAAAATAGTTTACAGTTTTGAGTTACAAATATAGCACAGTAAACTTAACAAATAAAAAGAAAACTCTTCTTTTACCGACGTCCGATATAGGTTGTCTTTTTCGGAGCAGCGGGACATCGTCGGCTCGAGTTGGGAGGTTTCCGGAGTGAGGCGCGAGAGCAGAAGAGCGTAGAAGCGTTGATTGAAAGTGTTGCTTGAGCCTTGGGGTCGAGGGCCCTTTATATAGGGCCTGGGGGCGCCCGAGACGTCGGGGGTGCCCCCCCACATGTCGGTCGATCCCCATTTCGCTCGGTCAACGTATGATCCCTTCAAACTCGGGATCACATCTTGACCGGGGCGCCCGGAACGCTGGGGGCGCCCGGATTGACTGGGTCAAGTCTTATCCTTTGGCTTCACTGGCTTCGGCTGTGTTGACTTGCATTGGGGGCGCCCGGGAGCAGTGGGGGCGCCCGGGAGTTGAGCTGTCGAAGCTTGCTTTGCTTTCTTGTATTTTGTGTTTACCTTGGGGGCGCCCGGGACACTCCGGGCGCCCTGGTCAGCTGTTACATCGTTCCTTTGAGGCTCTCTGAGCTGTAGACACTCGTTCCTTCGGTCCTGCATCCAGGGTTAGTCCAAAACACAACAAAACAATAAAATATTAGTTTATACAGCCTTAGCTGTCTTGGTTCTGACTTTGGGCCTCCAAAATGGAGCCCTAGGTCGAACCGACGCCTACTGTTCCCTCTCGACGGGGAACGCGTCCTCACCTACTCCTCTCAGGAGAATGTACCTGATGCCAACCGCTCCTTTGGTTGGACTTTTGCCTAGCGGTCCTTTGCCAGGTCTTGGATACCGAGTTGTCCTTTGTCCGATGCCTAGCAGTCCTTCGCTAGGGCTTCAGTCCCAAGCTGTCCTTCACCTGGTGCCTAGCAGTCCTTCGCTAGGGCTTTGTATCCTGGCAGTCCTTCGCCAGGTGCCTAGCAGTCCTTCGCTAGGTCTTTGGTTCCTGACAGTCCTTCGTCAGGTGCCTAGCAGTCCTTCGCTAGGGCTTTGGATCCTGGTAGTCCTTCGCCAGGTGCCTAGCAGTCCTTCGCTATGGCTTTGTATCCTGGCATTCCTTCGCCAGGTGCCTAGCAGTCCTTCGCTAGGGCTTTGTATCCTACACACTTAGTAACATCGTTAGATCACAAATAACACTTAACTTTGAATCCTTTGCCAATATCAAAACAAGGTTCGATATGGTGCTTCCTGCACCAACAATCTCCCCCTTTTTGATTTATGGCAACACAATTCAAAGTTAAGTAAAAACTTATAATAGTTAAGAAAGAAGGTTAAGACCTAATGAAATATAGCAATTCTGAACAGTCTAAAACCAATGTAATTTGAACAGAAAAAATTTTCCTGAAAAAAAATTTTCTCATACTCCCCTTGAATAATTGTGTTATAAAATACTTATTATAAAATACTTAACTTAACACTTAACTTTGACCTTTCCTCCCCCTTTGACATATATCAAAAACAAACATGGGTGAACAAGGTAAAGTTTTTAAAGAAGTTTTTGCAAACCTAAATTTTGTTACACAACTTTTACTTGGCTTTGCAAAAAGAATTTTACTTAGGCAAAATTTGGAAGGTAAATTTCCCTAACAAATGGTTCAACTTTGAAAATTGGGAGAAAATTTGGTTTAAAAAAAAACTTTGCTTGGAAATACTTTGTGTATTTTGAAAAACAAAATCTTTAAAAAACTTTCTAGACAAGTTTTTCACTAAAACAAATATTTGCCATAGTTTTCAACCAGTTTTTGCTCAGACAAATTTTGTTTACTAAGAAGAATTTTACTTAAAAAAATGCACTTAAAAAAATTTGAAACACTTTAAAAAAAAATTAAACAAAATTTCTTTTCTCTCCCCCTTAATGTGAAAATTTTCTCCTTATGTTTTAGACCATTTCTAAGTTCAGTTTTGAAAAAGGTATTTTGAAAAACTTCTGAGTATCACAAAAGAAATTCTTA
This sequence comes from Boesenbergia rotunda, assembly GCA_024364735.1. Classification (NCBI taxonomy): domain Eukaryota; kingdom Viridiplantae; phylum Streptophyta; class Magnoliopsida; order Zingiberales; family Zingiberaceae; genus Boesenbergia; species Boesenbergia rotunda. The sequence goes on along the minus strand of JAGFNQ010002633.1, from coordinate 719,034 downwards.
ATTAAGAGCAACTCGAAGTTTTCAATAAAGTTTCGTTAAAAAGGGAAAAAGTTTAAGGAAGAACTTTTTCTACTCTCCCCCTTGGTCATATATCAATAAAGAACTTTTGAAAAAAATATATTTTGAAAAACATTTAAAATTTGTGTATCAGAGCTCATGAGTCTTAAAAATACTTAGTCTAATTCTGAAAGTATAGCAAGTAGCTTAACTTATACAAAAAAAAACTCCACTTTGAAAAGTATTGTGAATTTAAAAAATATTTTGTATTTGTAGGCAAGTCTTTTAGAAAATTCACGAACTTAGAACACTATTGCCTTGAAAAATATTTATACTTTTGGAAACATTATATTTTGAAAAATAGCAGTACTTTTTGAAAGATATTATGCATTTTTGAAGATATAAGTACTTTTGAAGATTATGCATTTTTGAAAAATATAAGTACTTTTGAAAGATTATGCATTTTTGAACCATATAAGTACTTTTGAACATAATATGCAATTTTTTTAAAAAAATTAATTTTATTTTGAAAACATAATACTTGACTTGGTTTCTTTTCCAGTCTGACACAATCCTAGGAAACATTGTTAACTACAAGGACATTTTCCTAAGTGTCCTAGAAATTTTTCAATCCAAGTAAATATTATAAAAGTAACTTCATAAGTCACAAGAATTTTGAAAAATGAAATAATAGTATTTTGGAACAAAAATTATTTAAGTTTTCAAAAGGATTTTAAACTTGCAGTGCATGAAAACATATAATTTTTTAAAAAATATTCAATAATTCTTTTAATTTAATCTGCCCCTAAACTTGACCCAGTCCTAGGAAGCTTATTGACTACAAGCGATCTTCTTCTGAGTTTTAGGGTTTGATTTAAATTATAAGAATTATCTAATAACTTCAAAACAAATAATTACCAAAAGAAATTTTAGATATTCTTCTTTTGACTCAAACTCCCCCTAAATTTTACACATCCTAGGAGTCCTTATATATCATGAAGTAGACCTCCTTTGTGTCTTTAGGGTTTATCAGAATCAAGAGAATAGTTTTGAATAAAAGTATGGTAATTTTCAAAAAGATAATTTTAGAAAATTCAATTTGGAATGAAGAGAATTTTTAAAGAATAAGCCCCGAAAACAAAATTTGAAATGACAATGGTATTTTGAAATATAGTATTTTTGAGCTTCTTCTAATTTGATCTCCCCCTAGATCTGACACAGTCTGGCTTTTATCTAAGTTCCTTAAGGGGTTTCAGTGTTGAGCAAGTTTGACTATGTTGACTAGTGTTGACTTTTTTTTGACCAAGTTTGACTAAGTTGACTATGTTTGACCAATCAATAACTAAATCAAACATGCCCTAGATTATATTTAAAACGAGTCTATTGAGATATTTAACATGAAATTAAAAAAATGTTAGAATTGAAAGAGTAGGGTACCGAAAACTAAAAAAAAGAGATAATTTTGAATAACTTTTGAAAACATTTTTTATTTAAAAAGATAGTGAATTATGCTTTTAGGTCCTAGATGTCTCACCCAGTTCTACATGATCAAGCATGTTAACCTTATGGGTTTTGTGAGACAAACATAGAGGTAAGGATTTTAAATCATGATTAATTTTGAAAAACTGAATTAACTTTGAAAATCATTTTAATGAATTTTAGCTTTATTTTGAAAAAGTAGTTGAGTCTAAGATCAATTGAAATTTGTGTTAGATTTGAATTTGACAAGAAATAACTTGAATTTGAATTTCAAAAATTGGCTTCCAGGTCTTGGCGAGGCACTAGGCCTTTTTTGGCCGTAGCCTTATTGGATCATCAACCCTTTCCTAGATAAAGCCTTTTAGTGAAATTTCATCTTCAAAATTACTTTTTGATAAATTCTGGTCTAACTAGTTTGGGTCTTGGATCGGTAGCTTCGGCTAGTTCCGCCAAAATGGCTTCCCTAACGTACTATCATCTCACCTCCACCCAATACTATATTGTTCAAATTTCAGTTAAACCGTTTTAGTCCTTATCTAACCAGTCCTAATTCTAAGGAAAAATAAATAACTAAAATAAAAGCAACATACAATTAAAGCAAACAAGAAAAAATGATCTAAGTTACATCATAATCGAAATAAAACTCTGGTTTATACAAATTAACCACGTTATTTGAGATAAATGTTGGATTTTCAGGTATTGAAAATTTACCTTTTGATTCCCAGTTGGGAATCTCCCCCTTGATACTTGTCGTCATTCTTCTTTGTTTCTTTATCATCTTGTAGTGAACACGAGCTAATCGGAATAGTTTGGTTCGATCTCCTTCTTTGTCGTCAAATATTGAGTCTGAGTTGGACTCCGGTACTGGTTGAGGCCACTTTTGCAGTTCTCTTGGAGTTTTCCCTGCAATGAAAACTATACCTTCCTCGACCATTGCAGTATCAGCTTGATTATTTAACCTTAATTTAGAAGAAAATGATTCAAAATTAGTTACCAACTTTGTCTCAGAAAACTCGTCGTCTGACTCAGGTTCGACTTTGGATTCGGGTTCAGACTCTGACTCGGCTGTTTGTGCTTGGACCGAAAGGGCAAGATAACTTACCTGATCTTCTTCTTCATTTGAGATCTCTTGATGAAGGTTAATCAATTTTTCCCAGATTTCTCTAGCACATCTACATGGACCTACTAGCTCGAGTTGCTCCTTGGTTAGGCCACATTGTAGGATTGCAGTTGCCCTTGTATCGGTCTCAATTTGGTTGAGGGTGTGTTCATCCAGTTTGTCCCACTCGATTGATGACTCATCTTCTACGGGAAACAAGAATCCCATTTGGATGATCTGCCATAAGTCCATGTGGGCCTTCAGAAGGGACTCCATTTGACATCTCCAAAACGTGAAGTTCTCGCCGGAGAATAGCGGTGGACGTGCACTGTTCCACTCTTGGTTGGCCATTTAATATAAACCTTGCACACAAACAAAATAACAAAAAAAAATGTACCAAGACTTGGTTTTAGATTAGTAGTGCTGGAGAGAAAAGATATGACCCAACAAAAATATTACACGAATTTCGAGGTATAATAATAATAAAAAATTATGACAAATTTTTGAAAATGTTGATTTTATTACTTCTGATTAATGATGAAAAAGTAAGAAGTAAAAAAAACTTTGTTCGAATTAGGGTAGCATGAGTTTCGAGAAAAAATATTAAAATAATAATAAAAAAATTTTATGACAAATTTTCAAAAGATGATCGTTTTAACAATTCTAACTTATGGTAAAAAAATGAGAATTCAAAATTGAAAAAGGCGTACCAAAATTTAAAAATTTAAATTCAAAATGAGAATTTAAAATAAAAGGCGAAAAAGATCGAGTGGTGTTGATTAACTAGAAAGAAAAGAAATAAGATTAAAAATTTTGTAAATCCGAAAAAACTTTCAAACTGGTGGTTGTACCAAGTTTGAACTACCCCGCTCTGATACCACTTGTTGGATTGAGAGAACCGATAGAGGGGGTGAATATCGGAAATCGTTCGGATTTAACAGATAGAGAAATTATGCAGTGGAAATTAATACACACAACGCAAACACAGTAATTTTTTACTTGGTTCGGAGCCTAGGTCGACTCCTACTCCAAGGCCCACGATCGTTGATCGTTTACTTTGGCCAATTCTATATGAGGCGCAAAAATAGTTTATAGTTTTGAGTTACAAATATAGCACAGTAAACTTAACAAATAAAAAGAAAACTCTTCTTTTACCGACGTCCGATGTAGGTTGTCTTTTTTGGAGCAGCGGGACGTCGTCAGCTCGAGTTGGGAGGTTTCCGGAGTGAGGCGCGAGAGCAGAAGAGCGTAGAAGCATTGATTGAAAGTGTTGCTTGAGCCTTGGGGTCGAGAGCCCTTTATATAGGCCCCCCCCATGTGTCGGTCGATCCCCATTTCGCTCGGTCAACGTCTGATCCCTTCAAACTCGGGATTACATCTTGACCGGGGCGCCCGGAACGCTGGGGGCACCCGGATTGACCGGGTCAAGTCTTATCCTTTGGCTTCGCTGGCTTCGGCAGTGTTGACTTGCATTGGGGGCGCCCGGAGCGCTCGGGGCGCCCAGGAGCAGTGGGGGCGCCTGGGAGCACGGGGGCGCCCGGGACACTCCGGGCGCCCTGGTCAGCTGTTGCCTCGTTCCTTTGAGGCTCTCTGAGCTGCAGACACTTGTTCCTTCGGTCCTGCATCCAAGGTTAGTTCAAAACATAATAAAACAATAAAATATTAGTTTATACAGCCTTAGCTGTCTTGGTTCTGACTTTGAGCCTCCAAAATGGAGCCCTAGGTCGAACCGACGCCTACTGTTCCCTCTCGACGGGGAACGCGTCCTCACCTACTCCTCTCGGGAGAATGTACCTGATACCAACCGCTCCTTTGGTTGGACTTTTACCTAGCGGTCCTTTGCCAGGTCTTGGATACCGAGCTGTCCTTTGCCCGATGCCTAGCAGTCCTTCGCTAAGGCTTCAGTCCCAAGCTGTCCTTCGCCTGGTGCCTAGCAGTCCTTCGCTAGGGCTTTGTATCCTGGCAGTCCTTCGCCAGGTGCCTAGAAGTCCTTCGCTAGGTCTTTGGTTCCTGACAGTCCTTCGCCAGGTGCCTAGCAGTCCTTCGCTAGGGCTTTGTATCCTGGCATTCCTTCGCCAGGTGCCTAGCAGTCCTTCGCTAGGGCTTTGTATCATGCACACTTAGTAACATCGTTAGATCACAAATAACACTTAACTTTGAATCCTTTGCCAATATCAAAATAAGGTTCGATATGGTGCTTCCTGCACCAACATAATATAGTTGGAGTCAGAGGTCAATCCTTAGTTTTGGTTGTTGGACACATCCAAGCCTGACTAAATGGTTGAATGAGCTCCAACCATATTAAAACTATTTCTTGATTAATGGGTCAGCCTTAAGCTTGGAGCATCGATTTGTTGTGCCACAGCCAAGGTCGATGTAAAGAGAGATGCAGTTGGGTGCTATGTATATTGTTGCATACTTGTTAATGAGTTAACAACCCAATGATTTATGTAAACATTCAATTAGTTGATAGCATAATGTGATAGTTACATATGTATAATATGTAATTGGTATAATTACCTACCTTTATAGCTAAGAATAACTTGATGGACTCTAGTCATGGTTGTTCTTATCTATGGTTGGATATCAACCTATTTGGAGATGTTCCTACGATCTCCCGAATTGATAAAAAGGGTTATTCAATTCGAAAAATAAATAGGATTTAATTAATGTATATTGATGCATTCTTTATCATTCTCATCACATAACCTCAATTTGTATTTCTAGGATAATCACCTGATCATGTCTTCTCTGAATTTGCGTTCCATTTTGGACACCAATAAGTTAACTAAGGCCAAAAGGATTGAAAAGACACCAAAAAGCACTTGCCATCACTGCGGCAAGGAGGGCCACTGGCGAAGAAACTGCAAGGTTTATCTTGAGTCCTTGAAGAAGAAGGCATCCGATGCCCCATCCTCTTCAGGCATCTTCGTTATTGAATGTCACTCTATTTCCTCGTACACCTGGGTAGTTGATACTGGGTGTAGCTCACATATATGCAATGACATACAGGGGATAAGGAATAAAAGAAGACTCGTCAAGGGAGAAGCGAATTTGCGAGTTAGAAATGGAGCAAAGATTGCTGCTATTGCCATCGGAACATATTTGCTAAAGCTCCCTACTGGACTTGTCTTAGAATTGGATAATTGTTATTTTGTTCCTTCGTTAATAAAGAACATTGTATCTATTTCATGCTTGAATGAAAAGGGTTACCATTTAACTTTTAGTAACAATTGCTGTTACATAACTTTAAATGGTGTTCTTTATGGGACCGAAACTTTATGCAATGGTATCTACACGTTAGATTTATCCGGTGACATTTTCAATATCGAAGTTAGCAACAAACATGCTCGAATAGATAATCAAATAGACTCCTATATGTGGCATTGTCGTCTTGGCCATGTAAGTAAGAAACGCATGACCAAATTACACCGATGTGGAATTCTGGAATCATTTGAACCCGGTTCATTTGATAAATGCGAATCATGCTTAAAAGGCAAGATGACCAAATTACCCTTTTTCGAAAAGGGTAAACCAGTGGAAGAATTGCTTGGTCTAATACATACTGATGTATGTGGACCAATGTCAACTCTTGCACAAGGAGGTTATAGCTACTTCATTACCTTTATCGATGATCACTCACGATTCGGGTATGTGTTCTTAATGAAACACAAATCTGAAGCTTTTGAGAAATTCAAAGAGTTTAGAAGTGAAGTAGAGAAACAGCTTGGCAAAAGTATTAAGATACTTCGATCCGATCAGGGTGGTGAACACTTAAGTCAAGAGTTTCAAGATTATCTTAGGGACAATGGGATATTGTCTCAATGGACTCCGCCATATACACCACAGCATAATGGTGTATCTGAGAGGCATAACCGAACCTTGATGGACATGGTTAGATCTATGATGAATCATGCAACTCTTCCAAAATCCTTTTGGGGCTATGCGCTTAAGACAGCTGTTTACTTACTAAACAGAGTCCTGACCAAGGTAGTCTCTACTACTCCATATGAGACGTGGAATAGGAAGAAATCTCATTTATCTCACCTAAAGATATAGGGTTGTCCTGCTTATGTAAAGTGGACTGTATCAGACAAATTGGATGCTAAGTCCGATAAATGTCTATTTATTGGATACCCTAAGGAAACGAAAGGTTACCAATTCTATCATCCCTTGGAACAAAAGGTGTTTGTTTCAAGGCATGCTGTATTTCTAGAAAAAGAATTTCTTTTACAAGAAAACAGTGGGAGTAGCATTGAACTTGAAGAAGTTCAAGAAACTCCAATAGACATTACAGAGACACCTAGTCTGGACCCACAACCAATAACTCATAATGATGAGCTATTAGTTGAACCTAAAACAACACCACTTCTTTGTAGGTCTGATAGGACACGCAATATTCCAGAGAGATACAGATTTCTCATAAGTGAATCAAACGATGTGTTACTCATTAATGATGATGAACCTATCAGTTATGAAGATGTTCTGAAAAATTCAGAAAGTGATAAATGGCTTGAAGCCATGAAGTCGGAAATGGATTCCATGTACGAAAATCAAGTATGGGACTTGGTTAACCCACCTGAAGGGATTAAGCCCATAGGGTGCAAGTGGGTTTTCAAGAAGAAAACCGACATGGAAGGTAATGTTGTTACCTTTAAGGCTAGATTAGTGGCAAAAGGATATCGTCAGAAACAAGGAAATGATTATGACAAAACCTATTCGGCAGTAGCTATGCTTAAATCCATTCGGATGCTCTGGCCATAGCAGCTCATTATGATTATGAGATATGGCAAATGGATGTGAAAACAGCTTTCCTTAATGGAAACCTGCTTGAGGATGTATACATGATTCAACCTGAAGATTTCACATCGGTTAATAAAACAAAGTATGCAAGCTTCGACGATCCATATATGGATTAAAGCAAGTATCCAGGAGCTGGAACATCCGTTTTGATGAGACAATCAAAGAGTTTGATTTCTCACAAAATCCTGACGAATCTTTTCTGAATATGAAGGTTAGTGGGAGTGCAGTCGTATTCCTAGTGTTATATGTCGATGACATATTACTTATAGGAAACTATATATCAGTCTTACAGTCAGTTAAAATTTGGTTGTCCAAAACTTTCTCCATGAAAGACCTGGGAGAAGCAACCTATATCCTTGGGATTAGAATCTATAGAGATAGATCAAAACGATTGCTTAGTCTTTCGCAGTCTACATATATAGACCGAGTGATAGAAAGGTTTAGCATGTCGGAATCCAAGAAAGTTACCTTCCCATCAGGCATGGGATCAACCTTTTGAAGTCTATGTGTCCGCGCACAGAAGACGAGAGGATTTGCATGAATAAGATTCCTTATGCACCGCGATAGGATCTATCATGTATGCTATGTTATGTACTAGGCCCGATGTATCGTATGCTCTGAGCGTCACAAGCAGATACCAGTCTGATCCAGGAATGGATCATTGGGCGGCTGTCAAGACAATCCTCAAGTACTTAAGAAGAACTAAGGATGTGTTCCTAATATATGGAGAAGGTGATATGGTAATACGTGGATATACAGATGCTAGTTTCCAGACAGATAAGGATGTCTCCAAATCTCAGTCTGGATACGTATTTATTTTGAATGGAGGCGCAATAAGTTGGAAGAGTTCCAAGCAAGACACCGTAGCGGATTCTACCACGGAAGCGGAAATACATTGCAGCTTCGGAAGCAACAAAGGAAGCAGTCTGGATCAAGAAGTTTGTCTCAGAACTTGGTGTGGTTCCAACCATTGATGAAGCAATACCGGTTTACTGCGACAACATTGGAGCTATTGCACAAGCAAAGGAACCAAGGTCTCATCAGCGATCCATACATGTGCTTCGCTGCTATCATCTGATCAGAGAGATTATAAGTAGGAATGATATACAAATTAAGAAAATTCCCACTGAAAAGAATTTAGCGGATCCTTTAACTAAGGTCTTGCCTCAAATCAAGTTTGAGGGTCATGTTATAGCCTGTGGTATTGGATACCGTAGCGATTGGCATTAGGCCAAGTGGGAGTTTGTTAGTGATATGAGAAAAATGTCCTAAGGCAATCACTTTATGATTGTAATCATTTATTTTAATAAATGAATATTCACTATTTGAGTATACATGTTTATGTATTTGATTGAGATCTTAAACTCATTTACTGAATGTCCGCAATACAATTCACAGCATGAGAGAATTTGTGATGAATTCACAACTAGTGATTATCTCTACATGTGCAATTGTGAAGTATTGAAATTGTCCCTAGTCGATGAATTGATAAATACGGACACTATCAATTCTGTTGAGACTAGCATGGATTATTCTCTAATCAGCTGATTCTCACTAGCTGGTGACATTCGGATGTCCGGAGATAAACATGAATGCTAGTTAAGGGAACTAGTTCATTGGAGTGACTGGCTGTAAAACTTCATATAGTAGTCTACATATAGATATGTCAATGAAGTTCTTACTGCAGCTTAAGTGCGATGTTCCTTTGACTTGCGGTATTCAAGTCATCTTGGTCATGGAGACTTATACTTTGACATCTTAACCAAGCATCTCCAAGGAGGTGTGGACCCAGGATGGTTGGGTATAAGCCGAAGTGCCCGAAGATGTTTAAACAGCCTACAAAGGATTCACCACTCCTCGCGAGGAGATGTATACCCAAGGCCTATCGTCGGATTGTTACTCGAAGCCTCTGGCCAGAGCATGACATGTTCAGAGCATGAATCTCTTAAATACATGAGAGTAATTAGAATCCGTAGGACGACAAAACGTTACTTGGGCTCGGTGTGACGTAGTCAGCCTAGTGGGGACTGACACACATAGACCATGTCCTGAACCAAGTGGGTATAAGATGGTGAAGGGAATGGGGCACGAGCTGCTGAAGGGTTTCAGAATTGTTTCTGAGGTCAATCGTTGATCTTTCGATTAATTGGGGATCATGATGTACTACTAGGTACCACTCATGATCGTTCTATAATTGATTAATATAGACGGCCAACATAAATCGAAAGCCTATTTAGTCACATGCACTACGAGTAATCCGAGGGATTTAAAACGAGTTGAAAATTGGATTTTCCAATCAAGAGAGATTAGGTTTGGTTAAGCCAAACGATAAGCCGAATCTGAATTTTTTAGAGACGCATTGGAAGCGTAAAATGGCTAAGTCTTTTGAAGACTTAATAGATGAATTAAATAAGTTTAATTCATTGGGGCGTGGCTTGGATGGGCCGGCCAAAGGGGGTCTCCATCCTCTTTGCTTGGCCGGCCACAACAAAGGGAGAGAACCAAATTTTTGGTTCAATTTATAAAATAAACCAAGTGTGGTTTGTTTTATAAAATTATGGATGATATAAATTTTTTATATAATAAACCAAGGTTTGGTTTATTTTTCATGGAAATTAAAATGAACCATGGATTGGTTTATTTTATTTTATAAAATCAATCAAGGATTGATTTACCATGATAAGAAAATTTATTCCATAAGAAAAAAGGAGACTTGGTCAGTTTTTATCATGAATTAAAATATGAAAAAACTTGGCATGATGGAATAAGTCATAGAAAATTTATTCCATAAGAAAAAAGAGACTTGGCGGTTGAGAGGCCACTATATAAAGGACCCAAGGCAAGGCTTGGAAATCAATCGAAGTATTCTTGCCTGGGCTCTCTCCCTCTCCTCCCTTCTTTCTCTTGGCCGGCCACAAGGCTCTTCTCCCTTCTTCTTGCCGTGAGCACAAGGAGAAGCACTGAGGCGACAAAGTTCTTCCGTTGGGACGATCTTCCTCTCCGGCCATTATCACCTTGGGATTGGGCGCAAGTCATCTTCCTCCTTCTCACCGGAATTGTGATTTTGACCAACCTTGGTAGTGAGTTTTTCCGATGTGATTACTTCTCTCTTGGTTTTCTTGTCGCGTTCTCGGAGAATCTAGTAGTTCTCGAGAACACGAAACTCGTGGCTTTGCAAAGTCATCCCGAAGATACTCGACGTGGACGCAAATAGAGGCGGAGCTTCCGAGGGACGCTTACGGTTGGATCTTGTCCCTTCCTTCGAGTTACGCGAGGTAATACGTAAATTAGTTTACGTTTCTGCAATATTTTAAATATATGATCATGTCTACACAAGATAAAGTTGCATGCTTGGATGTGTGGTTAAATAATTTGAGAAATTATTTATGCTAAACCTTCCGCTGCACGTAATTAATTTTAAAATTACGAACCCGCATCCATGTCAACATGCACCCGGTCCCAACACAAACACCCTAAGATGTTTAACTATAGGTGGTTTTCCAAACCAAAGTTCATGAGGAGTCTTCCCTAAGAATCTATGAATGAGGACTCAGTTTTGCACGTAGCAAGCTATGTTCACAGCTTCAGCCCATAAGTAACTCGGTAACGAGTACTCATTGAGCATGCTTCGTGCAGCCTCTTGTATGACTCGGTTCTTTCTTTCTACAACATCATTTTGTTGTGGTATTCTAGGAGTGGAGAACTCATGTCTATATCCTCTTTCTTGACAAAACTCTAAAAATCTTTGGTTTTGAAATTCACCTCCATGATCACTCCTAATTGCTTTAATTGTTGATAATTTTTCATTTTCAACCCTTCTACAAAAAGAAATAAAAACATCTAGGGTTTGGTCCTTATATTTTAGAAAATATGTCCAAGAGTATCTAGTAAAATCATCAATGATCACAAAACAATATCTACTACCATTCAAAGATATAATAGTGCTACAATCAAACAAGTCCATGTGAAGTAAATCTAAAGCGGTAGATATATTTACAGCACTTTTACCTTTGTGTGAAGATTTCGTTTGCTTACCCATTTGACATGCATTACAAAGCTTATCCTTTTCATACTTGATGCTTGGTAAGCCACGAACTAGTCCCTTGTTGGCCAATTTCCGGATGTTCTTCATGTTCACATGTGTCAATCTCCGGTGTCAAAGGGTAGATTCATCTTCTCTTGACATGAAACACTTAACAAAAGCATTAGTAGCACTTTTAAAAGAAACTTGATAAATGTTATCTATCCTTGTGCCTACTAGTACCGTGTCAAATGTGTCATGTTGTCTAACTAGACATTGACTTTATTGAAAATCAATTGTGTAACCCGCATCACACAATTGACTGACACTTTGGAGATTAAATGTTATCCCCTTGACTAGAAGGACATTCTTAATCCTAAGACATTCGGATATTTGAATGTCTCCTATCCCTACAACCTGAAGACTACCATTGTTACCAAAAGATACATTACCTCTATTTTTGCTTTGAAGGGTAGTGAATAAAGATCTATCACCGGTAATATGTTTGGAGCACCCACTATCAACGAACCAAGTTGATAGATGCTCCCCCTCAATCAAAGCCTACACAATACAAAAAATGGAAGATTTAATCTTGGGACCTAAAGCATCTACAATGCATGACTTAGGCACCCATGCCTTGACCACTTTCTTTTGAACCCTAGGAATCTTAGGTGATCTAACATGAGTCCTAGACATTAAGAAAACAAATGATGATTCTTTAGGTCGGTAACCAATACCGACCTTGTTGTAAACCGCCCTTTGTGCATTTAGGATCATATCCAAAGTCTTGGAGCTAGTTGAGAATTTCTCAAGAATACTCTTGAGTCTCTCAACCTCACTCTTCAAAGATTTGTTCTCATCTTCTAACATTTCTACATGCAAGTCATCAATATCCTCATCCCTAGAGGATTTCAATTATTCTACTTCTACTTTCAATGATTTAACCTTTTCTTTTGACTTCTTTAGCAATTCGGTTAGGCATGCAATAGTTCTATAACATTTGTCTAATTTAGGAGAGATTACCTCTTCACCATCCGAAGATGATGAAGCCGCATTTGAGGAGTCCATGGATTCATCACTGCTCTCTTGATCTTCAAGGGCCATGAGTGCTACATGGCGTGTACTCTTCTCCTCCTTTTCTTCTTCGGATGATCTAGAGGACGATTCATCCCATGTGGCCTTCAAGGCCTTCTTCTTCTTCTTCTTTGCTTTCTCCTTCTTCTTCTTTAGCTTTGGGCATTCCTTCTTATAGTGCCCTTTCTTGCTACACTCATAACAAGTAACATTAGACTTATCAATTTTAACTTCACTAGGGTTACCTTTACCCTTGTAGTGCCGGCTCTTCCTCATCATCCTCCTTACGAAATTGGCCATCTCGGAGGATGAAGACTCGCTGCCATCCTCCTCGGACTCGGACTCGGACTCGACTCGGACTTGGACTCGGATGAAGATGAAGATGAAGAGACTTCCTTCTCCTTCTTCTTGGTCTTATCCCCTGCTACAAGTGTAATCCCCTTCTCCTTGGGGCCTTTGTTAGCCATTTCATGTAGCTCCATTTCACAAAATAGATCATCCAATTTTACAATTGACAAGTCCTTAGAAACCTTGTAGGCATCCACCATGGATGACCACAAGGCATTCCTTGGAAAGGCTTTTAAGACGTACCTCACAAGATCGCGGTTCTCGACCTTTTCGTCAATGGAGTGAAGACCGTTAAGGACTTCTTTGAATCTACTATGAAGCTCATTTACCGTTTCACTCTCCTTCATGAAGAGATTTTGTAGTTGATTGAGGAACAAGTCCCTCTTAGCTATCCTTGAGTCTCAGGTGCCCTCATGAAGCTCGATGAGCTTATTCCACAAATCCTTTGCGCTTGTAAAGGGACCAACCTTCATTAGTTGGTCTTTGTTCATTCCACATTGCAAGGTAACCACCGCCTTCGCATCGGCTTCTCCTTTGCGGGTTTGCTCAGCCGACCAACGTGAAGACTCTAACTCTTTTCCCTCCGCATCTCTTGGAGGAATGAAGCCTTCCTTCATGGAGAACCACATTCCAATGTTGGTCTTGAGGTAGTACTCCATGCGAGACCTCCAATATTGAAAATCAGATCCGTCGAAGAAGGGAGGTCGGGTGGTGCTAAATCCTTCTCTCAAAGCCATTCTTGTTAATAGCTCTCGGATGTTAAGCCGCTTGAACAGAGCCCCAAGCTCTGATACCACTTGTTGGTGCTTGGATGGCTAGAGAGGGGGGGTGAATGTAGCCAGACACAAATTACTTGAACTTATTGGATTTCTGTACTTAGGGTTAGTAGTAGCAGCGGAAGAAATACAAAACAGAGTATAAATGCAGAAATGAAAAGCAAATCAAAAGCGCTAACAAGGATCATTTATAAGGTTCGGGGATAACTTGCCCCTACTCCTTGGCGTGCCCTTTGTTGAGGCAATCTGTGGTCCGGAGTGACCAAGTGTTTTGATGTTTGGGCAAAGGATTTATGTTAGGTTTACCCTTGTGTTCTTATATGTGTATGTTGAGTGTGCAGGTTGTACAGGTTACACATATGGACTTGACTGGACGACTTCAGTACGGTGAAGGGTGGCATGGAGGCAAGTTGGAGGCTTGCATGCGCATCCGAGGGACCTTGGAGAGCAGGGACTATGAGCTAATGGGCGCGGACTTCGAGGCATGCGTGAAGGATGGCATGGAGGCAAGCTGGAGGCTTGCGTGCATCCGAGGGACGAGAGCCGAAGATGAAGAGGGCGCGAAGGCAACAGTCGAGGCTGCGGAGGAGGAGTAAGTCGAGTCGTCAGGGTACGAGTGTTGTGTGATTATACTCGAGAAAGTCCTAGGGTCGAGTGCTGAGAGAAGTGTACTCGGGAAGGAAAACTCTAGGTGTGTGAGTAGGGCAGTCGACTGCCATTTAGGCAGTCGACTGGTAAAACTCACAGAAAGGGTCTGGCCACTGGACCAGTCGACTGCCCTGGGAGCAGTCGACTGGTAGCGGCTGGTGAGTTGGCTGAGAATTCGAACGTTGGGGTGCAACGGCGAATTTCAGTGGCACCAGTCGACTGCCCCCAGGTAGCGAGGGTTTCAGCCCGAGTCCTATTTAAAGAGGACTTCGTGGTGGCTGAGATTTTTGACGAATCTTGTCTTGGTTAAAAACAAGATAGTAGTCTTTGTGCTCAGAGGTTTGCTTGGTGCTGTGGCGAGGTTTCTCCACCCAGAAGGAGCGACGAGGACTAGCTTGAGGTTATCCGGGGAGTGATCCACCGACGGATTCTTGGATTAGTCACCCGTCCGGGGTGGATACCAAGTAAATAGGTTTGTTAGCTGTAACACCCGCTCTTAATCCCCTAGGGATTCGGCGGCGCTACTTTAATTTTCGTACATTACAACTACACGCATGCATTCATATTTTTCTATCTAATCTATGCATGGGCATATGTATCATTTAAGCATGCAAGGTTCATGTAGCGGAAGCATAATTATTTTTATTCATCTTCAAACATAGCATGTATATAAAAAGAAAAACATAACATGGGTTTAACATGACAAGTTCCAAAACTTGAAGCAACTAAGAGCAAGATCCTTTTTATCCACCAGCACTATCACACACACACTTGCCCTTCTCCCGCAGCCTCCATAGTTTAGCGTCATTTATCTGTAGCATAAGGGGAAACACTAAACGATAAGCAATAGCTTAGTAAGACCTTGTCCTACTCACAAAAAAAAACTGGATATCCTGAAAAGGTAAGAGAATATATATATATCACATCCAAGCATGGTAAGCGTTTAAGCATGTTAAACATCTAAGCATGTTAACTTCATAGGAAGGTTTCTTTGAAAACATATAAACATAATACTTGAACATAGCATAATCATTAGGGCCCGGCTTGTACTTCATGTTTTGCGCGCGCCCCTGAATAGGAACGAGGTAGCTAATCCCGAACCACTAGGGTTTACTAGGCCTTCTCAAAAGTCCTTCAGCCTAGTATCATAATCATTTGTCTCGCTTTAAGAGTCTATAGTACAAGCCATTACAAAATAAAATAGTTATCATGTTCTTCATTTTCATAAAGTATGCTCTTAGTCCCAACCTTCTAGGGAAGCATTCTTTAGGCCCTAAGCCTTCTTCGTCCATGCCCTATAGGGCTTATTTTTATACATATGTATACATTCATAATCTTGATAACTAGCATAGTATAAAGCATGCATTTCATGGGAGCAGCCAAGGCTAGGGTCCAAGAGTTCTCTCTTGGCCGAAAGTTGTAATTTGGCTAGCATGCATTCCAATCAACATATCAAGAATCACACAAGCATGTCATATCCTACACAAGATCATTATCATGCATGGTATTTATTAATCCAATCCCAAGTATAGGGCCCTTTGGCCGAAAGTTAAGGGTGGAGGTAGCTTAGGTTTTTGACCTCAAACATCCCATACAAGTATCATATATATATACATCATGTATCATACTAAGCATAGCATACATCATGGGGTAATCATCCTTCATAAACCTAATGTTCCATGCTTTGGCCGAATATCACATGCTAGGGAAAAATTAAGTTTTCCAATCAAACATTCCATTTAAACATCACTTGCATATACATATCATCATCCCAAACATAAGCATATCTCATAGGGTAGTTTATCCTTTACAAACCCTAACTTTAGGGTGTTGGCCGAATGGTGTAGGGTAGGGGGGATTAGGGTTTTTGGAAATCAAACCTTCACACAAACATTTACACAAACACCTCACATACATATCATGCAACATTAGTAAACATGGACTTCATCATAGGTTAATCATGCACCCTAAACATTCACACAACCATTTATACAAACACCTTATCTACACTATCATGTCATACACTAACATAAGATACATCATAGAGTAATTCAACCCTTGAATTCCTAATTTTTCCATGTCTTGGCCGAAACTTGTAGGGGTGCAAACCTTAATTTTTGTTATCACAACTTGAAGGAAATCAACATATAGGTATACCCTCAGTTCCAAGGGGTCTTCTCATGTATCAAAAAGTAACCAAGGCTTTCCCTTAAGGGGTGGCCGAAACTTACCTAGGGCAAATCCCCATTTTCGCAAACTACAAGAAGAAGGAAATCATACACAGCAATTATGCTACAGGTGAGGGACACTTACTTCTTTCGCGAAATATCCTTAAGGTATACCCTTAGTTCGGAGGGGATGTGCTTGTCCTTGCTCTTGAGGTTCTTGACTTCTTCTTTCCTTGCAAGAGATTCAAACCTTCAATGGGGTCTTGGGAGTGTCTCTTGGGATGAGACCCTTCCCTTGGATTTTCGGAAATCTCAAGGAGGAAGAGGAGTTTGAATTTCGAAAATTGAAGAGGGAGAAGGGAGTTTAGGATTTCGGCAACTTGAAGAGGGAGAGTGAGTGAGGGGTTTGCAACAATGATGGTTAGCCCCTTAGCACTCCCTCATATTTATACTAAGGGAAGAGACAAAGTGCCTCTTCTCCAAGTGTCCCTTCACCAAGGGGTTTCTCATCAAGAGCCTCTTCCTCTACCCTTTCACATTCCCTAACCCTTAACAAGAATTTCCCTTCCTTCCTCTCAGCAATCTCCTGCTGGGTGAATTGGTTACTTCGTTGCTTTTCAAGGCTTTGCTTTCCAAGAGTTCCAAGGTTCGATCCTCGGCAAGAGCATATTTTTGCTCCTCTTTGGTTTTCACTTTTGCAAAGCCTATTAGCCCAATTCACTCTCATATTCTCAAATCACATTTATGCAATCACATATTCCAATTCATGAAATCACATATTCTAATTTATGCAATTTACATATTCCTAATCTTTTCTAATGAAATCACATAACATTAAATCATGAAATCACAAAAAGGTAATTTTTATTCATTTATGAAATAAATGTCATACAATCTGATAATATATATCGACATTTTTGTGCCCTTTTTACAATCGGAAGTAAGCCCAAAATTTGGGGCGTTACATTAGCAGTGCTTTCTTTGTTGTTTGTGTTTATTATTATTGTTTCCGCTTGCGCACACTAACAACGTAGGAAGAATAAACCAAAAATCACTATTCACCCCCTCTAGCGTACGGAACGATCCTAACAATTGATATAGAGCGAAGGACCGCTCTTGATCGGACTATCTGCCGAGGGAGCACACGCTAGAGGAAGAGGAAAATGGAAGACAAATTTGGGGAAGTCATTTACACTCCACCGCCCTACGATCATGAAGACTTCGACTTTTGGAGGGCAAGGATCAAAACTTGGTTTGGAATGGAGTGGGCATGTAGAATTGCGCTTGAGGAGCCCTTCGAGATTCCAAAGGATAAGCACGGGAAGAAGCTTAGGCCTAAATATTGGAATCAAGAGCAACAAGATCAAGCAAGGGCGAATAAAAAGGTAATTGATATATTGCTTCCTACTAATGTTTTGAATGGTGTAGGAGCATACGAAAATGCACACGATCTATGGAAAAAGGTAGAAGAAATCCATAAAAACCCTACACGAGATCAATTAGTGGAAGAGGCCGAGGAGGTAGACTCAATAGCCCAAGAGGAGGAGAAAAAGGAAGAAGAATCATCTACCTCCTCAAGTGAAATGGAAGAAGAAAGTGAGAGGTCCTTCACCTCATCTAGAGAAGAAAAAGAAGAAGTATCAATTTCAAGAATTGAGGGGAGGAGAGATCCATTTCCATACCGGAGCAAGAAAAAGCTCCAACCTCCACCAAAGCCAAGACCAAGGACCATATCACATGCTTTGGATGCAACGAAAAGGGGCACTATAAGGACAAGTGCCCGAAAGGTAAGAAGGAGGTACTCTCTAAACCCGGGTCCATTCAATTTAAATCTAACATGAATGGTAGGAATGAAGAAGCCCATGAAAAGAAAAAGGAGATTTGATGCTTCACATGTGGAGAGCTAGGGCACTACCACACCAAGTGCCCTAGAAAAGGTGAACTAAAGAAAATGGAGCACTTGAGGAGATGGGAGAAAGAAGAAAGGACAAAGAGAAGAAGTCCACATCAAGGAGGAACTCCAAAGGTAAGGAAGGTAACTTCTAACCTTAAGCCAAAATGTAATTCTAATTCAAGTTCCTCCATGCATGATAAAAATAGAATTAATTATACATCCATGCATGCTAGGATTAATGAAAATAGCTTAATGGTTAACAAGGTAGATCATAACCCTAGGAAAAGCATACATCATGATCAACCTAGAACCTTTGTACCTAAGGAACAAGGCACTAAGCCCAAGAAGGGAAGGAATGTGTCTAGAAAGGAGGGTAGGTCTAGGAATGTCCAAAGTGGACATATGGATTCTAGGTTTAGGACCTAGAAAGGAAAAATCAAGCTTTAAGGAAAAAGCTTGATAGGTTAGAGAAAACCCTAGAGAGATTCACTATTGGATATAAGGGTTTAGATATGGTGTTGGGTGGTTTAAACCACACCAATGATAGATCGGGGTTGGGATACTGGTCTAAGAACTCCCATGCCAAGGGAAAAAAATATGCTAGGGTAGCATATGATTATGGCAAGAAGGGGGAGTCCAAAAATGACAAAGGGGTGCCATTTAAAAGAAAAAAGAAATGACTTAACCAAAGACAAAGTGTCTAAGGTTAAGAGGGTTGAGTTTGTAGGCCAAGAGTCACCGATGGAACACCGATGTGGCCTAGTGATGGTTGAGTCACCTAGGGAGGTGGCTAGTGCTAAGAGCTCAAGGGGGAGCTCTAGGAGCTTTTGGGATATATGGTGAATGGATCTTGGGAGGGTTCCTCCTAGAGGTCTAGTTGGACCATGGAGTGTGCCAAAGGAATTGGAGACGGACTTGAGTCTCAATTCTTGGGTTTTGGCACGGTGTTTTTGAGTTTCATGCATGGAAATATGATATTGGGGTCATATTGCATGAAAATTAGTTTTTGGTGTGTAATTGTCATGTAAATCAATGCTAGGGACGCATTGTAGGCTGACATGGGCAGTGACATCAAGGGGAAACCAAAACTAGGACTTTTGGTTAAGGTTTGAGTGAACATTTTTGCTAGTTTTTGGATTTTGTGTCAAACTTGGGAATGGTGATAGATACATTTTGGAGTGTATTTTTCCCAAGTAGATATGGGTACCACAAACCTCTCCACAAAATTTGAGAATTTTTGGAGATTTATGAAATTTCTGGCGCATTTCTGAATTTCGTCAGAAAGGCTGAAATTCTGGTTTTCAGAGTATCAGTCGACTGCCCTGGGGGCAGTCGACTGGCAAGGCTGATTTTTGTATCAGCAGCTGGTTTGGGGTCCAAATGAAGCAAAACAAGTGTATAGGGAGCTAGTACACATTGTCTATAGTCATTGGGGATTAAAAAACCGATAATTGGGATATTATTGGGTTCTTTTTGATATTAGGCAAAGGGGGAGAAGTGTTGGGTTTAAGTTGGGAAACCAAACACACCATTGCTAGTAACCCTAGGTTTAGGGGGAGCTAAGATTAAGGGGGAGCATGGTTGCTCCATTCTTGGCGTAAGGGAAACCTTGGAGAGGTTCTTAAAAAGCCTTTGTAAGTCCAGTGTAGGGGGAGCTTGGGAAAAGCTTTAAAAAGCCCGTTTTGGTAGAAATTCCTAACTTTAGGAAGTTAGGTGTGAAAATTCCTAACCTGGAGGGTTAGGTGTAGGATGCCTTGGGATAGGATCCATCCATGCATTGCATATGCATTATTTTGGCCATTGACTACTATTTTGTTTTCCCTAACTTAAACGTATTGCCAAACATCAAAAAGGGGGAGATTGTTGAGGCAATCTGTGGTCCGGAGTGACCAAGTGTTTTGATGTTTGGGCAAAGGGTTTAAGTTAGGTTTACCCTTGTGTTCTTATATGTGTATGTTGAGTGTGCAGGTTGTACAGGTTACACATATGGACTTGACTGGACGACTTCAGTACGGTGAAGGGTGGCATGGAGGCAAGCTGGAGGCTTGCGTGCGCATCCGAGAGACCTTGGAGAGCAGGGACTATGAGCTGATGGGTGCGGACTTCGAGGCATGCATGAAGGATGGCATGGAGGCAAGCTGGAGGCTTGCGTGCATCCGAGGGACGAGAGCCGAAGATGAAGAGGGCGCGAAGGCAACAGTCGAGGCTGCGGAGGAGGAGTCAGTTGAGTTGTGAGGGTACGAGTGTTGTGTGATTGTACTCGAGAAAGTCCTAGGGTCGAGTGCTGAGAGAAGTGAACTCGGGAAGGGAAACTCTAGGTGTGTGAGTAGGGCAGTCGACTGCCATTTAGGCAGTCGACTGGTAAAACTCACAGAAAGGGTCTGGCCACTGGACCAGTCGACTGCCCTGGGAACAGTCGACTGGTAGCGGCTGGTGAGTTGGCTGAGAATTTGAACGTTGGGGTGCAACGGTCGAATTTCAGTGGCACCAGTTGACTGCCCTGGGGGCAGCCGACTGGTAGCGAGGGTTTCAGCCCGAGTCCTATTTCAAGAGGACTTCGTGGTGGCTGAGATTTTTGACGAATCTTATCTTGGTTAAAGACAAGATAATAGTCTTTGTGCTCAGAGGTTTGCTTGGTGCTGTGGCGAGGTTTCTCCACCCACAAGGAGCGACGAGGGCTAGCTGGAGGTTATCCGGGGAGTGATCCACTGACGGATTCTTGGATTAGTCACCCATCCGGGGTGGATACCAAGTAAATAGGTTTGTTAGCAGTGCTTTCTTTGTTGTTTGTGTTTATTATTATTGTTTCCGCTTGCGCACACTAACAACGTAGGAAGAACGAGCCAAAAATCTCTATTCACCCCCTCTAGCGTACGGAATGATCCTAACAATTAGTATCAGAGTGAAGGACCGCTCTTGATTGGACTAACTGCCGAGGGAGCACATGCTAGAGGAAGAGGAAAATGGAAGACAAATTTGGGGAAGACTTTTACACTCCACCGCCCTACGATCATGAAGACTTCGACTTTTGGAGGGCAAGGATCGAAACTTGGTTGGGAATGGAGTGGGCATGTAGAATTGCGCTTGAGGAGCCCTTCGAGATTCCAAAGGATAAGCACGGGAAGAAACTTAGGCCTAGATATTGGAATCAAGAGCAACAAGATCAAGCAAGGGCGAATAAAAAGGTAATTGATATATTGCTTCCTACTAATGTTTTGAATGGTGTAGGAGCATACGAAAATGCACACGATCTATGGAAAAAAGTAGAAGAAACCCATAAAAACCCTACACGAGATCAATTAGTGGAAGAGGCCAAGGAGGTAAACGTGAAGGATGGCATGGAGGCAAGCTGGAGGCTTGCGTGCATCCGAGGGATGGGAGCCGAAGATGAAGAGGGCGCGAAGGCAACAGTCGAGGCTGCGGAGGAGGAGTCAGTCGAGTCATGAGGGTACGAGTGTTGTGTGATTGTACTCGAGAAATTCCTAGGGTCGAGTGCTGAGAGAAGTGTACTCGGGAAGGGAAACTCTAGGTGTGTGAGTAGGGCAGTCGACTGGTAAAACTCACAGAAAGGGTCTGGCCACTGGACCAGTCGACTGCCCTGGGAGCAGTCGATTGGTAGCGGCTGGTGAGTTGGCTGAGAATTCGAACGTTGGGGTGCAACGGTCGAATTTCAGTGGCACCAGTCGACTGCCCTGGGGGCAGTCGACTGGTACCGAGGGTTTCAGCCCGAGTCCTATTTAAAGAGGACTTTGTGGTGGTTGAGATTTTTGACGAATCTTGTCTTGGTTAAAGACAAGATAGTAGTCTTTGTGCTCAGAGGTTTGCTTGGTGATGTAGCGAGGTTTCTCCACCCACAAGGAGCGACGAGGGCTAGGCAGAGGTTATCCGGGGAGTGATCCACCGACGGATTCTTGGACTAGTCACCCGTCCGGGATGGATACCAAGTAAATAGGTTTGTTAGCAGTGCTTTCTTTGTTGTTTGTGTTTATTATTATTGTTTCCGCTTGCGCACACTAACAACGTAGGAAGAACGAGCCAAAAATCACTATTCACCCCCCTCTAGCGTACGGAACGATCCTAACACCCTTAAGGTGGGCGATCCCTTGATCGTCGGCAGATCAAGCTCCAGAAATCTGGATAGATTGCAACCTTCTTCTCGTTGGAGTGACCTCTCCACAGTATGTCTCAACAACAGGATATGAAATTAAAGTACACAGACAAGAACACACTCACAGAGCACAAGGAGAAACGTCTACAAGGCAATCCTCACAACCCAGCACAGCCTCGGCAAGAGCCTTCACTCAGCTCTCCCTTGTCTGCTTGTTGATCACCCTTGCAACGCTTCCAAGTACTCCAGTTGTAGCCAACAGATCACTCTTAGTGTATACAAGAGCTGCTTCAATTCAGAGTGTTGCTCAAGATTAGAGTTGTCGCGAGAGCAGAAGAGTTGTAGCCAAAGAAGAGTTCTCCTTCGTCTTCGCCACCAGCTCTTAAGTGTCTACTCAAAACCCAGGTCACAGGCGCCTCTGTAGCTCCCAGCTGCTCGCCAGCTTGTCTGCAACAACCTCAGCTACTCCTGACCTCCTCTGGACTCACTGAACTATCCAGCCAAGCCCAGGTCAGCTCGTCAGCTTCTAGTCGTTGCCAGCCCGCGCCATCCGTTGTAACCTGGGAAGAAGAAACGGGCAAACCGTCTCACAGGAAAGACTCCCATTGACCCTCCATGAATGTTTGAATCCATCCCTATCATCTACACACTCAATCAGAGGTTTAGCAAATGAAATTAAACTTGCATCAGTAATAGCAGAGAAGATAAAAGCGAAATCAGTAGTGTATCAGTGGAAATCAGAACGCAATCAGAACTCTGACAGCGCTTTTGAATTAAAGATGTCAGCTACTGATCGGTCACCGGACCGATCAGGATGGGCTCAGTCTGATCAGGCTCTAGCCTGATCGGTCCCCAGTGAGAAACCTGGGATCACGACTTCTTCATGATCAATTACCAGATCGATCCCCAAGTCGTGGATCGGTCACCAGACCGATCCACCCCTTCTCAGAGGATTTCTTCAGCTTTGCAGGCCAAGCCTACTGATCGGTCACCGGACCGATCAGGGTGTGGCCTGATCGGTCTGGTGACTGATCAGGCCACTCTCTGACTGATCAAGCTCCAGCCTGATCGGTTATAGTGAGAAGCTCACGATTCCTGAGATCCCTTGGATCGTTCACCAGTCCGATCTGAAGGTCTCCCTGATCGGTCACCAGTCCGATTAGGAGCCGAGCAGAAAAGCTTCTGTTCTCTCCCTGATCGATCACCAGACTGATCAAGAGCCGAACAGAAGTAACTCAAACTCTCTGTATGCTCCCTGATCGGTTCCCAGACCCATCAGACATCACTGGATCGGTCACCAGACCGATCCACGAAGGAAGTTCATGCCAACTTCCCTGATCGGTCACCAGACCGATCCAGCCAATGCTGATTCCACTGTAAGTCAAGAGATCGGGCTCCTAGCCTTCCCTGACTCGTGCTCTATCCCCTGGACCAAGACTCCGTGCCCAGTTTCACTCACCTGGACTTCAACCTAGCTCTCCAAGCTAGGACCTGGCTTCACTCACCAGGATTTCAATCACCTAGCTTCCCAAGCTAGGACCTGGCTTCACTCACCAGGCTTTCATCAACCTAGCTTCCCAAGCTAGGACCTAGCTTCACTCACTAGGCTTTCATCCGACCTAGCTTCCCAAGCTAGGACCTGGCTTCACTCACCAGGCTTTCATCCAACCTAGCTTCCCAAGCTAGGACCTGGCTTCACTCACCAGACTTTCATCCAACCTAGCTTCCCAAGCTAGGACCTGGCTTCACTCATCAGGCCTTCATCCAACCTAGCATCCCAAGCTAGGACCTGGCCTTGCCCGCCAGGGTTTCAGTCAACCTAGCTTCCCAAGCTAGGATTTCAATCATTCCATGCCCAATCCTCGACCAGGACTTAATCCCAAACATCTCATCCACCTAAACTAAAATCGGTGTCAACACCAAAACAATAATCAGGGTCAGACTGCATCAACACTTTGCTCTTTTGGCAGTTATTCCAACAAGAACACCCCGGCTCTGATACCACTTCTTGGGACCGGTGCGTACGAATAGAGGGTGGTGAATAGCCGTTCACCCACTTGATTCGCAATTTCTTCCTACAAGTGTTAGCACGCGTAAGCAAAAACTTAAACTATTAATTAAAATCAATGCTAACACAAACCGTTTACGTGGTTCGGAGATAAAGCTCCTACTCCATGGTTGTCCGTAAGATGGACGATTCTGATCCGTCGGTGGATGACTCCCCGGAAGACCTCCGGCTAGCTCACGTCGTTCCTTGTGGTGGAGAAACCTCACCACAATCTCCAACAATACTTAAGCACTTGGAGACTACTAATAAGCTTTACCCAAGCTTATTTCGTAAACCTTTGCCCAGCCAAACCGAGCTCTCTTAAATAGAGCTCGACACTGTTACTGTCGTTACCAGACGACTAGTGTCAACACCAGTCGACTGGTCCACTTGGATTCGAACGTTGCAGCCCCAATGTTCAAATTTCAGCCGACACCAGTCGACTGCTACATGCAGCAGTTGACTGCCCAAACCCTAATCCTAGGGTAGTACAGTCTCTCAGCACTCGTCCTCGCCCGACCAACCTAGACCTAGCCTTCTATCCTCCTCCATCAGCCTTGCATCCCTCGGATGCCTCCCCATCCTTCACGCCTTATCTTCTGGAGCTTCCTTCGGCCTCGATCCTTGTTGTCGGGTCTTCCATTGCCAAGATGCCACTTGGACTTTCCTCCTTTGCCAAGATCCCACTTGGACTCTCCTCATTGTACCTGTATCCTGTTGGTGCAAGTTGCATCAGTGATGTCTTCCTCTAAGTGTTTTAATGTTTGAAAATATACTTAAGTCAGTGATACATTGAACAAAGGAAGGGGAGTTAACAGAGGGGTAACAAAATGGCTCAAAACTGCTAAAATTTATTGGTTTTTACCTTCTTTTCTTAAAAGTTATAATGTTCACTTAACTTTGAATTGTGTTGCCATAAATCAAAAAGGGGGAGATTGTTGATGCCGGAAGCACCATATCGAACCTTGTTTGATATTGGTAAAGGGTTCAAAGTTAAGTATTATTGGTGATCTAACGATGTTACTCAAGTTGTACAGGAAAAGTCCTAGGTACACAAGGCACTAAGTCCTAGTTCTAAGAATTGGGCACTAAGTCCTGATCATGAATTTGGCACTAAGTCCTGGCAAAGGGCTGGGCACCGAAGACCTGACCGGAAGTTGGGCACTAAGTCCTAGTCATGGACTGGGAAAGAAGACCTGGCCGAGGGTTGGGCACTGAAGACCTGGTTCGAGGAATTGGGCACAAAGACCTGGCCGAGGGTTGGGCACTGAAGTCCTAGACATAGGGTTTAAGGATGAAGTCTTGGTCCAAGGGACTGAGCGACTTAGCTGAGCGATGACTAAGGACTGAAGTAGAGACGGGTCAAGGTTCGGACGTCTCGAGATCCGAGAGTATCGGAGGCTAAGCAAAAGTCCACCCGAAGGATTGGGTGGTAACCGTCTCCTGAAGGGAGTAGGCGAGAGGCGTGTTCTCGAGGGTGGGAACTTGCGTCAGTTTGACCTAGGGTTTCGTGGAAATTCGAAGTCAGAACCAAATCCTAAAGGTTAAGAATGTGTGTGTATTTGCCTTATATTTTTGTATATTGCAGGTACCTAGAATGGAAGACAAAGCAAAAAAACAACACAATGGAGTTGGAACCTAGCCAAGCCAGGCGCCCCTATTGATGGGGGCACCCAACAGGATCCAGGCGCCCCTATTGATGGGGGCGCCCAGGTCAAAGAACAAAAAAACAGCTTAGACGAAGAAGGTAGAACAGGCTTCCATTCAGGCGCCCAGAATGATACAGGCGCCCAGGTTCATGTAGGCGCCTAGGTCAAAGGTTTTATCAGCTGTGACGAGTTCGGCGTGGGGATAAGGTTTGACCAAGCCCTATAGGGCACCCCCATCAACACAGGCACGCGTATGAAGCCCATAAAAGGGGCTTCGACCCCTCAGCTTCAAACACAACTTCCAAGATCCATTCTGAGCATTCTGACCAACGACAAAGCACTAACGACGAGGCTCTACGACAGGGAGGCTCTAGGAAGAAGTGTGCGACACTTTGGAGGTCCAGATCGGCCGAGTCTTCGACCATTTCATTTTGGTTTGCTTTAATTATTCTACACTTAAATTTCTATATTTTTTTATTGTAATTACTGCACTGTAAGACGAGTTTCTCTGCCTCTGGAATGTCCGGAAAGGAAACCAATAGTGGACGGGCGTTCCCATTCATAGGCCTTGGATGTACTGACCCTGGCGGGTCGGGAACCAAGTAAAAATCCCGCGTGCACAGTCGTCTTTTATTTTTCTACATTACTTTTCTGCTGTGCTACTAACGCTCTGAGTCTAGAACGATCGAAAGTTTTACGAAGTTTACCGCGAAGATTTTATGGTCGATATTCACCCCCCCTCTATCGACGGCATCGATCCTACAATTGGTATCAGAGCTAGGTCGCTCTTCACCAGACTAACCGCCGATGGAGCAACGACGCCAGGAGTTGAGGGGGAGCCCAGGGGTGAATCAGGTACAATTTTTTTTTTAATGTCTGTTTTTAAATACCATATTATATGCTTCACATGCAGGGAGAGAGTGTTGGTGCAAGTTACATCAATGATGTTCTCCTTTAAGTGTTTTAATGTTTGACAATAGACTTAAGTCAGTGATACATTGAACAAAGGAAGGGGAGTTAAGAGGGGAGTAACAAAAGTGAAGAAAAGTCCTAGTTAACCTAGGCACTAAGACCTGGTGAGTGAAACTGGGCACTAAATCCTGGCAAAAGGTTGGGCACCAAAGACCTGCTCGGAAGGTGGGCACTAAGTCCTGGTCTAAGATTGGGCAAGAAGGTCTGGCCGAGGGTTGGGCACCGAAGACCTGGTATGGGGAATTGGGCAAGAAGACCTAGCCGAGGGTTGGGCACCGAAGTCCTGGACTTAGGGTTTGGGCATGAAGTCTTCGTCCGAGGGACTGAGCAACTTAGCTAAGAGATGATTAAGGACAGAAGTAGAGACGGGTCAGGGTTCGGGCGTCTCGAGGTCCGGAAGTATCGGAAGCAAAGCAAAAGTCCACCCGAAGGACTGGGTGGCAACCGTCTCCTGAGAGGAGTTGGTGAAAGGCGCGTTCTCGAGGGTGGGAACTTACGTCGGTTCGACCTAGGGTTTCGTGCAAATTCGAAGTCAGAACCAAGTCTTTAAAGTTAAGGATGTGTGTATATTTGCTTTGTGTTTGTGTATCTTGCAGGTACCAAGATTGGAAGACAAAGCAGGCAAAAAATTGGGCTGGAAACTTTGAGGCCAGGCGCCCCCATTGATGGGGGTGCCTGATAAGTAACATTTTATTGATCATTTCATATGCTAAAATCCGTGTTTGACCCTTATTTTACTTGCGTAATTGTGGATTTACCCTAGGTTCTAGGATTTACATTCATTTTGGACTTAATTACAAATTTTGATATATTTGAATTGTTTTGTCACTAAAGTGTTGATCTACTTTTGTAGGTTTGGAAGCATCATGAACCTAAGTCATGTTGGGTCAAAGTTGAGTCAAAAGTGGACTGGATCAAGTGATCAAGCATCGACTAATATGGGTCGTCCGATGTAAAAACGGTTAGATCTAGGCCATCCGAGAACTTCTTATCAATCCGAGCTGGGGTTAAGGTTGATCAAGCACTTGGATCATGATCTGAAGGTTTCAGCCCAATCGGAGATCATCTAGCCGTTGGATCACGATCAGAGGGATCTAGACCATCCATTCAAAGATCAGCTTGATCTGATCCATCCGCTGCAAATCTGGAAGATCCGAGCTACCCCGAGGATGATCCTGACCCTTGATCAAGATCTGGGAGGTTTGAGTCAAATCGAACGAAGATCAACCGTTGGATGGAATTGAAATGATCTCAGCCGTTCATTGTTTAACTACGTAAACTGATCCCCTGTTTCAGATCTCGCGTCGCATCTTCACCGTTCTTTAGCTGTTCTTCATTTTTTCAGCAGTTCTTCATTCCGTTCGTAGATTTCTTCATCCGAAGGCGTGGCCATCTCGATCACAACCTTGGAACACGATCTGGATCATTGGGAGAAGGTTTCCACTGAGATTCTAGCTTGGATTCTCACCGGGGCAGAGTGGATTGAGGGTTTTGTCCATTTCTGTGATCTGATCAACTAAATCGTGATCGTGTGCCATTCTTTTCAATCGGAGCTGTCCGAAGGGTCTTCTGATGGTTTCTGATCAACACCAAATCTCCATAGCAACTCTACCTCGCGAGATCTAGGAGATCGGATTCGTTTTCTCCAGCCGAGTGAAATCTGTGAGCAGATCTGAAATTGGAGTTATTTTCCCAGTGATTTACGAGTTGCAGGGGTTCTTGGCTTGCTCTTGTGTGACGGCAAGGAGGTTTTGAGACAAGGGAATGGTCGAGGATTAGTTTCTTATTGTATTTCTTTTCGCATTAGCTGTAATTTCATTCTGCAATTCGTTTCATTTCAGATTTTGTATCAGCTGCTTAAGTTCCTTTTTCTGAATTGTTTCAGTAGTAATTAGGTTCCATTCTGCAAGTAGTTAGTTAGTGAGCTTGTTTACTGAACAATTGTCTCAATTTCAGTTTGATTCATGAATTAGTTTCTTATGTTTCAACTTGTAGCTGCGTACCAATCTTTTAAGTTTCAGTTTTGCATGTTGCGTATCAAATTTTCTCCTTTGTATCAGTTTTAAATTTGATGTCTTAATTCTTGTATCAAGTGAGCTTAGTTGTTCTTTTTAATTCACCTTGAAGATTGTCTCATTTGCATAGCAATCAATTTAGATTTTTGAAACTCTGTTCAGCCGTTGCATAGCATCCATCCCTGCGGGTCAACTTCAGTCCCAGTTCTACAAGATTTTAGTTGTAGCTTTCTTATGTTTGTGTCAGTAAATTTAGATCTTATACATCTTGTTTGACACTAGATTATACACTCAAACTTAGATTGCCTTGCGTGTTTGTTCTGCAAATGAATTGTACTGCATTTCTGAAATCTATTTCTGCCTTAGACGTTTCTGAATTGATTTGGATTTTGTTACTGCATTTCTTCTTTCAGACCTGCATATCAGTTCACTGTTAGCTTACATTTCCAAGCTGAATTTGATTGGTTGCATTTCTGAATCTGTCAGGTTATATTTCTGCATTTAGCATAAATTTTTGGCACATAAGTTTCTTCTTCTTTGTATCAAGTTGTTTCATTTTCTCCACTTTGTATCAAGAAAAGTTTTGGCAGTGATAGATACCAAATTAAGTGCAATTTTCAGTGTGTTAGTGAGCTGGAAGTCAGTTTGTTTCATGTATGGCTTGTGTCTGAATGTCAACTTTCATTTCGGCATTAGTATTAAGTTTCAAGTTGGCAAATAGGATTTAAATGTTTGGCATTAATTTCAATTGCAAATTTTAGCATTGATTTGATTCACTTGCTTAGTATTTCGCTGCAATTTAATTCAGAGATAGTTTTCCAATTTCAGATAAGTTGCCTTGGTTAGTTAGATTTCCTATAGGGTAAGTCCTTAATTGCTATTACCTTGTTCAGTTCATTTAGTTAAATTCTCTTTCTTTCCATTGCATTTTCATTTCTAATTGCAAACAAAACCCAGACTCTATTTGAAACCCAAAAATATCGACGACACATAAACTCGAGCTCGAATCAAACCACCTCAACTAGCCTTAGGAAAAATACGACCTGTGGCCCCTTTACTACGCTTTTATTCTTTGATTACAAAAAGGGTTTCTAGCTTATAAATATCTAAATTTGAGACCCACATTCGTGACAGCTCTTTTGGGTCCATCAGCGCCCAAGCCAAAGAAGGAACAAGCAGTTAAGGTGATGAAAGCAGAATAGACTTCAAGCAGGGCGCCCGGAAGGTCCGGGGCGCCCAAGTTGAAAGCTGTATTTGCTGTTTCATGTTCGAAACATAGATAAGCCTTCATGCAGGCGCCCAGGAGGTCTGGGGTTCCCTGGTCAGAGGTTTTATCAGCCGCGGCGAGGTTGGCGTGGGGATAAGGTTTAACCGAGTTTATAGGGGCGTCCCCGACGTCCAGGGCGCCCCCAGGAGCACTATAAAAGGGCTTCGACCCCTCTGCTTCAGATACAACTGCCAAGAGCTATTCTGATCATTCTGACCGATGACAACGCGCTAAAGATGAGCCTCTACGACCGGGAAGCTCCAGGAGGAAGTGCGCGGCACTTCGGATGTCCAGATCGGTCGAGTTTCAAACCCTAGTTGTTCAGTTTGCATTTAATATTCTGTACTTAATTTGGTATACTTTTGATTGTACTTTTACACTATAAGACGGGTTTTCTCTGCCTCCGAAAATTTCGGAAAGGAGACCAATAGTGGACTCACGCCGAGTACATTAGCCTTGGACGTACTGACCCTGGGGGGTTGGGAACCAAGTAAATAAATCCCGCTGTGTCCTTGTGTTCTTTTCTATTTTATTTTCAGCTGCACTAACACTCTGAGTAGATTGAAAGTTTTACGAAGTTTTCACGATAAGTTTTCACGACAAAATTTTCAACCAAATTTCCAGCAAACTCAGTATGGGCAGCCACAATTCCAGAGTTTTGAGCAACCCATTCAGCAATACCAGCCCCAATTTCAGCAACCCTATCAACAAAATCAATTACCTTTTCAAGGAATTCAGCAAGGGTACCAAGATAATTTGAAATTCCAGCAACCATATCAGTTTCCACAGCAATTCCAGCCTTGCAATCAACAATTCCAGCCCTATTATCAGAACTTTCAGAACAATAATTTTCAGCAACATCCACCAAGTTATCAAGATAATTTTCAGCAGTTTAATCAGCCATTTGAGCAGCCCCAACAGCTCCAATTTCAGAATGCACAGCCTACTCTTGATTTTCAGCAACCTCATGTCACATTTCAAAAACAACAAATGATTCAAGACATCGGAAGGCGCCTTGAACACTTGGTTGATCAAATGAACAAAATTTGGGGGAATGAAGAGGTTGTGTCAAGTTTAAACACTACAAATGCCGAATTTCCTGAAAAATTTTCAGCATTCCATTTTCCTACTCAAAACAACCCCGGAGTTGGATTTTTACCAGTTCAAGGTTGTTGGTGCAGGAAGCACCATATCGAACCTTGTTTTGATATTGGCAAAGGATTCAAAGTTAAGTGTTATTTGTGATCTAATGTTGTTACTTGAGTGTGCAGAAACAAAGTCCTAGCGAAGGGTTGCTAGGCACCTGGCGAAGGGCTGCCAGGAAACCAAGTCCTAGCGAAGGGCTGCTAGGCACCTGGCGAAGGGCTGCCAGGAAACAAAGCCTTAGCGAAGGAATGCTAGGCACCGGGCGAAGGGCAGCTCGGCATCCAGGACCTGACAAAGGACCGTCAGGCAAAAGTCCAACCAAAGGAGCGGTTGGCATCAGGTAAATTCTCTCGAGAGGAGTAGGTGAGGACGCGTTCCCCGTCGAGGGAACAGTAGGCGTCGGTTCGACCTAGGGCTCCATTTTGGAGACCAAAGTCAGAACCAAGACAGCTAAGGCTGAATAAACTAATAATTAATTGTTTTATTGTGTTTTTGGACTAACCCTGGATGCAGGACCGAAAGAACGTGTGTCTGCAACTCAGAGAGCCTCAAAGGAGTGAGGCAGCAGCTGAGCAGGGCGCCCTGAGTGTCCAGGGCGCCCCCAAGGTGAACCAGAAACAAATGAAGCAAAAAAAGGGCTTCGGCTGCTTACTGGCCAGGGCGCCCTCAGCAGCCAGGGCGCCCTCAGCAGTCAGGGCGCCCCGCGCCCAAGTCTGCGAAGCTTCATCTTTATCCACAGCCGAGATTTCTGCGTGGAAGAAGTCAGCCAAGGTGCCCTCTGCGACCAGGGCGCCCCCAGAGTCAAAGTTATCCCTATTCGGATGGGATAACGCTTGACCGAGCTAAAACCGGATCGGTTGACACGTGGCAGGGCGCCCCCGACGTCCAGGGCGCCCCGAGGTGCTATAAATAGCACCCAACGCCCAAGCTTTCAAGAACAACTTCGAACCAACGCTTCCATGCTCTTCTGTGCTCACGCCTTGCTCCGGAAACTGCCCAACTCGAGCCTAAGACGTCCCGCTGCTCCGGAAAGTCAACCTACAACCGGACGTCGGTAAAAGAAGAGTCTTTTTTTTCTTAAAAGTTTATGGTGCTATACTTGTAAATCTATTCTTGTAAACTGATTTTGCGCTCATATAGAATTGCCCAAAGTAAACGATCAACGATCGTGGGCCTTGGAGTAGGAGTCGACCTAGGCTCCGAACCAAGTA
This sequence comes from Boesenbergia rotunda, assembly GCA_024364735.1. Lineage (NCBI taxonomy): Eukaryota > Viridiplantae > Streptophyta > Magnoliopsida > Zingiberales > Zingiberaceae > Boesenbergia > Boesenbergia rotunda. Next base: position 686,312 of record JAGFNQ010002633.1, on the reverse strand, counting down.
AAAAATACTGTGTTCGCGTGTTTTGTTTCTTTCCGCTGTGCAAATTGCTCTCTCCATAAATCCGAAAGTTTACCGATATTCACCCCCCCTCTATCGGTTCTCTCGATCCAACAAGTGGTATCAGAGCGGGGTAGTTCAAACTTGGTGCAACCACCAGTTTGAAAGTTTTTCGGATTTACAAAATTTTTAATCTTATTTCCTTTCTTTCTAGTTAATCAACACAACTCGATATTTTTTCCGCCTTTTTCAATTTTGAATTCTCATTTTTTCACTATAAGTCAAAATTGATAAAACGAACAATTTTTGAAAATTTGTCACAATTTTTTTTTCATTATTTTAATATTTTCCTCGAAATTCGTGCTACCTTAATTCGAGCAAATTTCTTTTAACATTAAATTTTTAATTTTTCATCATTAATCAGAATTGAAAAAATTAATATTTTCAAAAATTTGTCATAAATTGTTTTTATTATTTTAGTATAATTCTGCCTCGAAATTCGTGCAACAATTATTTTGAACTATTTCTTCCCTTCTCCCGCACTACTAATCCAAGACCAAGTCTTGGTACAATTTTTTGTTATTTTGTTTGTGTGCAAGGTTTATATTGAATGGTCAACCAAGAGTGGAACAGTGCACGTCCACCACTATTCTCCGGCGAGAACTTCACGTTTTGGAAATGTCAAATGGAGTCCCTTCTGAAGGGCCACATGGACTTATAGCAGATCATCCAAACGGGATTCTCGTTACCCGTAGAAGAGGAGTCATCAATCGAATGGGACAAACTGGATGAACACACCCTCAATCAAATTGAGACCGATGCAAGGGCAACTGCAATCCTACAATGTGGCCTAACCAAGGAGCAACTCAAGCTAGTAGGTCCATGCAGATGTGCTAGAGAAATCTGGGTAAAATTGATTAATCTTCATCAAGAGATCTCAAATGAAGAAGAAGATCAAGTAAGTTATCTTGCCCTTTCGGTCCAAGAACAAACAGTCGAGTCAGAGTCTGAACCCGAATCCAATGTCGAACCAGAATCAGACGACGAATTGACTGAGACGGTAACTAATTTTGAATTCTTTTCAAAATTTGAATTAAATAATCAAACAGATATTGTAATGGTTGATGATCCTGTCGACAAGCGAAGACCGGTTCTCACGACCCGGTCTGACCAAGACGACCCGGTCTGCTGTAGCTCGGAGGTCGGGGTCGGGCTCCAATAGGGGGAGCACTCAAGTCACTTGGCTCGGACAGAGATGGGGCTTATGAAGGGAAGTTTAGGTTGCAAAGGAGCAGCGATCCTCTCTCTGAGACTCAAATGGGGTTTATATAGGGGAAGGAAAGCTCTCTGCCATGTCAGAGATGTCCTGTCTCATTAAGGATGAGTCAGTTGTCAGACTGTATAACTGGCAGCTTTGGTAGCTCTATGAGGCTAACACAGCCGCCTGACAGTCTGTCCAAGTTGTCCCCTCAGACCTCCATTAATGTTGGTGGCTCTGTCAGGTCATGATTATGTCAAAAATCCTCTTCTGACAATGGGGAGATTCGGATGATCTTTACTGCTGCTGCGACCCTTCACTCACTCTGGGTCGGTCACCCTGGGTCTGTCATCCTGGGTCGGCCACCCTGGGTCAGCCACCCTGCCACTCTGGGTCGGCTACCTTGGGTCGCCCACCCTGTCACTCTGGGTCGGTCACCCTGGGTCGGCCACCCTGTCACTCTGGGTCGGCCACCCTGTCATTCTGGGTCGGCCACCCTGTCACTCTGGATCGGCCAACCTGGGTTGGCCACCCTGCCACTCTGGGTCGGCCACCCTGTCACTCTGGGTCGGCCACCCTGGGTCGGCCACCCTACCACTCTGGGTGACCTATTGCTTACCGAACACTCATGAAGAGATATGACAAAACGCTTCTGCTTTATCCCGACTAAACTTTCCCGACCGCTAAAGTTCTTGGCCGAGAACGTCTGCTCGGGTGCCACTGCTTGGGCCCCGTCTCAAGTTGCTTCGAATCCTAATCCTCTTCGCCAGATCAGTATCTAACGCACTAATCCGATACTGAACCCGACCCACTTTATCTGACCCAGACCCAATCCGACCGGGCCCCTAATCAGCTCCAAAAACTTACCCGACTGGATCACAAGCCTCCCCTTCAAGTCTAGTCGAAGGAGGCGTCAAGTCCGACTGACTAGGCTGCTTGCCCGGTCGGATAAACCCTACTTTCGCACCCCTGACCCTCATTACGGCCTCAAGATCTTTATCCCTAAATGCCGAGTCCCCTGTCAAGTCAGCCATCAATGCATCTGCCACGCGTTTATCTCCCCGGATCATATATATCTCCCATTCAAGTCTAGTCGAAGGAGGCGCGAGTCTGACTAACTAGAATAAATCTAGTGGTTTGACTTATTCCACCCGTACTTTCCATCTTGGAATTAGGTTGGAATGGATCTCCTTTAATAGAAGCACAACCAACCAAAAGTTACGAGTTAGATTTTACCCAGTTAATTAGTATTTCATCCCTTGGAATGACGCCGCTAAAGTATTTAGTTATGTCAAGCGAGCAATTGGTTGCGGGTGCCACGCATGTGGCATAGAGCCGAGTAAACGACTGAGCAATGGCTGAGTAGGCAAGCAACTGAGTAGAGTGACTAATTGCCTGGCGGGCGGCAGAGCCGACTGACGGAGTGCCGAACAGATGGCATAGCAGAGTGGTTGAGTGCCAAGCTGAGTAGTTGAGTAGCTGAGTGTCGAGCAGAGCGACTGAGTGCCGAGCAGAGCGGCTGAGTGCCGAGCAGAGCGGCTAGGTTGCTGACTGTCGAGCAGAGCGGCTGAGTGCTGAGCAGAGCGGCTAGGTCGCTGAGTGCCGAGCAAAGCAGCTAGGTTGCTGACTGCCGAGCAAAGTGGCTGAGTGCCGAGCAGAGCGGCTAGGTTGCTGACTGCCGAGCAGAACGGCTGAGTGCTGAGCAGAGCGGCTAGTTCGCTGAGTGCCGAGCAGAGCGGCTGAGTGGCTGAGGCGTGTGAGCAATCACTTTTATAACTTGCTAAAGAGCAAGTGTCTCAGTGCCGCTCGGGAGACCTTAATGGAGCGTGGGCAGCCACGTCCAGTCTGCCGCGAGGTCGGTGGTTCTGTGGGAGCATGCCCAATTGTACCTTGCAAGAGCAGGAGTCTGGACACCGTCTGGCTTACCCTGACCGAACGTGGAGCGTCACGCCCGACCGGGCCCGACCGAACGTGGAGCGCCACGCGCGATCGGCGCCGAGTCTGGTGGGTGCGTGGATGCATGCCCACTTATAACTTGCAAAAGCAAGAGTCTGGACACCGTTCGACTTACACTGACCGAGCATGGACCGCCACGCCCGACCGGGCCCGACCGAACATGGAACGCCACGCCCGATCGGCGTCGAGTCCGGTGGGTGCGTGGGAGCATGCCCACTTATAACTTATCTTAGCAAGAGTCTGGACACCATCCGACTTACCCTGACCGAGCGTGGACCGCCACGCCCGACCGGGCCGACCGAATGTGGAACGCCAAGCCCGATCGGCGTCAAGTCCGGTGGGTGCGTGGGAGCATGCCCACTTATAACTTGCCTTAGCAAGAGTCTGGACACCGTCCGACTTACCCTGACCGAGCGTGGACCGCCACGCCCGACCGGGCCCGATCGAACGTGGAACGCCACGCCCGATCGGCACCGAGTCCGGTGGGTGCATGGGAGCATGCCCACTTATAACTTGCCTTAGCAAGAGTCTAGACACCGTCTGGCTTACCCTGACCGAGCGTGGACTGCCACGCCCGACTGGGCCCAACCGAACATGGAACGCCACGCCCGATCGGCGCCGAGTCCGGTGGGTGCGTGGGAGCATGCCCACTTATAACCTGCTGAGCTGCCTTTTACCTGCCTTGAGTTTCACTATCATATTCGTGTGATACAATTACAAGAGTCACTCAACTCAACTTTCCTCACAATACAATTTTAAGTGTGTTGCACTCCAAGGTCTTCCCAGCTTCTTTCCTTGGGTATCTTGCAAATAATAGGCTCCCGACCCCAACTTCTCGATTACCAGGAAGAGTTCTCCCCATGGGGGCTTCAGCTTGCTCACCTCCCCGACTGGTTTGACTCTCTTCCATACACGATCGCCGACTTGGAAACTACAGGGTATGACCTCTAGATTGTATCTTCGCTGCATCTTTTGCCAGTAAGCAGTCATTTGGACTGATGCCCGATCCTGAATTTCCTCGATCAGATCCAGCTCTAGACGCCTCTTCGCCTGTCACAACAGCAGATTCCCCTTGTCCTCTTCGATCAGCGAGGAGCTCCGGCAACTCACGATTACCGAGCCTGCGAAGGAGCAGGCTCCTTCACTGGTGGTGCCTCCAGTCGTCGAGCAAGGGCTTGAGGTGTCCCGATCGGTCGGACTTCGACACTAGAGTCACCCCTAGGAAAACTATCTCCGAGCTTGTCAAGTTGGGCAAGGATAACGCCTTGGGAATGCGAATGCCAGCTTATGATGGAAGGAAGAGCCTATACACGGCTGGTGCCTCTCCTTTTGAGTCAGAGGAGTTCCTAGTTTCATTGCCTCAAGAAGTCATTCAAGCCCTTGATATTGTTCTCAAGGAGTCTCCTTATGTCAGGTATACTTCAGTAGGACGTTCTTTTGAAGTCGGCGAACTCTCGCATAGACCTCTCCGGGAGTCTGTCGAACCAACGCTGAGCGGGACCCACCAGAGTGGTCAGGAACGCTCGGCACTTGATACCATCCGTGTATTGTTGCAGCAAGGCTTCATCCTCAGACTTCATCAGGTGTTCCTCTAGATCTGTAGCTCCTTCATATTCCGTAATGGACAAGAGTCGGCAAGGCTTGGGGACTGGCTCTTGCAGAACTTGACTAGAGAAGGGACATCCAGTGCGCTCGGTCAAAGCCTGGATAATTTGAGTCATCCCTTTGTTGATTCTTGCTTGGCTGGATGAGACTCCCACTGAGTCGGACTGTCCCGCACCCCCAGACGGGTCGAAGAGCGCTTGATGGAAGTAGGGGCTCTCACCCGGGCGAACTCTACCTTCTGTGCCCACTCGGGCTGTGGGCTCGGCCGGACCCTCCTGAGTGGGGTGGGCGATCATTCCCTGCTCTGCTGCCAGCTTCTAAGCTCTGGTAGTTATCAGCAACTCGAGGTCTTCTTGCGAAAGTGTCACGGTCACCTGGTTGGAGTCACTCATCTTCAGCTTTCGATCAGGCGAATTCCCACAGACGGCGCCAAATTTGATCCTGTCGACAAGCGAAGACCGGTTCTCACTCGGATGACTCGGTCTGACCAAGAGGACCCGGTCTGCTGTAGCTCGGAGGTCGGGGTCGGGCTCCAATAGGGGGAGCACTCAAGTCACTTGGCTCGGACCGAGATGGGGCTTACGAAGGGAAGTTTAGGTTGCAAAGGAGCAGCGATCCTCTCTCTGAGACTCAAATGGGGTTTATATAGGGGAAGGAAAGCTCTCTGCCATGTCAGAGATGTCCTGTCTCATTAAGGATGAGTCAGTTGTCAGACTGTATAACCGACAGCTTTGGTAGCTCTATGAGGCTGACACAGCCGCCTGACAGTCTGTCCAGGTTGTCCCCTCAGACCTCCATTAATGTTGGTGGCTCTGTCAGGTCATGATTATGTCAAAAATCCTCTTCTGACAATGGGGAGATTCGGATGATCTTTACTGCTACTGCGACCCTTCACTCACTCTGGGTCGGTCACCCTGGGTCTGTCACCCTGGGTCGGCCACCCTGGGTCAGCCACCCTGCCACTCTGGGTCAGCTACCTTGGGTCGGCCACCCTGTCACTCTGGGTCGGTCACCCTAGGTCGGCCACCCTGTCACTCTGGGTCGGCCAACCTGGGTCGGCCACCCTGCCGCTCTGGGTCGGCCACCCTGGGTCGGCCACCCTGTCACTCTAGGTCGGCCACCCTGCCACTCTGGGTCGGCCACCCTAGGTCGGCCATCCTGTCACTCTGGGTCGACCACCCTGTCACTCTGGGTCGGCCACCCTGGGTCGGCCACCCTACCACTCTGGGTGACCTATTGCTTACCGAACACTCATGAAGAGATATGACAAAACGCTTCTGCTTTATCCCGACTAAACTTTCCTGACCGCTAAAGTTCTTGGCCGAGAACGTCTGCTCGGGTGCCACTGCTTGGGCCCCGTCTCAAGTTGCTTCGAATCCTGATCCTCTTCGCCAGATCAGTATCTAACGCACTAATCCGATACTGAACCCGACCTACTTTGTCTGACCCAGACCCAATCCGACCGGGCCCCTAATCAGCTCCAAAAACTTACTCGACCGGATCAGTCGAGGAAGGTATAAATTCCATTGCAGGGAAAACTCCAAAAGAACCACCAAAGAAAGTGCTTCAACCAGTACCCGAGTACGACTCAGACACGGAATCAGAAGATGAGTCTAAATCCGAGGCGGCAAGAATCAAGGGGGAGATTCCCAATAAGGAACCAAAAGGTAAAAATGTAAAATCAGATTTTAAAAATCATGTAATTTGTTACACATGTAGGGAGAGAGGGCACTACCAAAGTGAGTGTCCTACTCGTAAGATTCAAACGACACCACCGATGGCGACAAAGGAACCAGTACCAAAAGCACGAAGGGACAAAAGTCGCATCCAATGCTTCAAGTGCCAGAAGTTCGGGCATTACCAACGTGAATGCACAGATAAAAGAGCTACCAAGAATGCCGCACAAACAATCGACAAAGGTAAATTTACAGTATTTGAAAATCCGTTATTTACCTTAAATAATGTGATTGATTCATGTAACTTAATTAAAGCAAACTTCAGAAAATTGAAACAAGAAAATGAAACCCTAAAACATAAGGTCAATAAGTTAGAAAATTTAATTCATAATCTTGCTGATTTCGAAAATCCCGAGTATTACTCCAATTGTGACCTTACTTAGACAATTGTTTGTTTTAATTATGTGTTTCTTTTTATTTTTCTGCTTAGAATTAGGATTGGTTAGTGTAAGGACTAAATCAATTAATTGAAATTTGAACAACATAGTATTGGGTGGAGGTGAGATGATAGTACGTTAGGGAAGCCATCATGGCGGAACTAGCCGAAGCTACCGATCCAAGACCCAAACTAGTTAGACCAGAATTTACCAAAAAGTAATTTTGAAGATGAAATTTCACTAAAAGACTTTGTCAAGGAAAGGGTGGATGATCCCATAAGGCTACGGCCAAAGAAGGCTTAGTGCCTCGCCAAGACCTGGAAGCCAATTTTTGAAATTCAAATTCAATTTACTCTTTGTTAAATTCGAATCTAACACAAATTTTCAGTTAATTTTAGATTCAAATATCTCTTTTCAAAACAAATTTAAATTGGGTTTAAAAAAAATTTATTTAACTTTTCAAAATTAATCATGGTCTTTTCAAAATAAATCCTTCTATTAAAATATGCATCTCACAAAACAGTTAAGGATATCCTGTTTTGTCACTTAGAAATGGGTGAGATGCTTAGGACCTAAAAGTTGAGTCTAACCCAACCAACTAATTCAGATTAATCAAACTAAAATCAAAATTCAATTAAATTAAAATCAAATCTTAATTAATTCAATTAAAATCAATTAAATCTTAATTAAATCAATAAATTCAATTAAATCTTAATTAAATCAATTAAATTCAATTAAATCTTAATTAAATCAATTAAATTTAATTCAATCAAATTCAAAATTTAATTCAACTGAACAAACTTAACCCTCTAAATTTTCATTTTCACAAAAATCAAATTTAACTTTTTAACTAAGAGTCAATGTTTCAAATCATTGTAATTAAAATCAAGTCTCTTTTGTTCACTAACCTGAAATTTATTTCATAACATTTATTTCTTTCCTTTACCATTATACAAACATTTTTTAAATTAGTTTACTCTTGTATGGCAAAAAGTCACCCTAGGGATTACTTAGGATTTTTTTTGTCTACAGTCCGAGCTTAGATATTTATTTTTTTTGGACTTAAAAAAAATATTTTTTTTGTTTTCAAATAATCACTATATTTTTCGAAAATTGTGCTTTAAAAAAAATAAAAATAAAAAAAATAAAAAAACCATTATCATTTCAAAATATTTTTCGAAAACAGAGTTTATGCTTTAAAATTATCTTTCATTTCAAATTGAATTTTCTAAAATTATATTACCATGCTAGTATTCAAAACTATTCTTTTGATTTTAGTAAACCCTAAAGACACAAAGGAAGGTCTACTTAATGATCTAAAAAGACTCCGAGGATGTGTCAAATTTAGGGGGAGTCTAAATCAAAAGAAATTATTTCTAACAAGTTTAAAATTATTAGATAATTCGTATAATTTGAATCAAACCTTAAGACTCAGAGGAAGATCGCTTGTAGTCAACAAGCTTCCTAGGATTGGGTCGAGTTAAGTGGGAGATCAAATTAAAAGAATTATTGAGCATTTTCAAAATTATATGTTTTCATGCATTGCACTTTTAAAATCCTTTTGAAAACTTAAACGATTACTCTTTCAAAATACTATCCTGTAAAATCATTTTGCTTATATATATCATCACTTTCAAAATTTTACGTGACTTTGGAATATTTTTAAAAATCTATTGAGAATACTTTTGAAAATAATATTTACTTGACTTTGGAAAATTTTCCAGGACACTTAAGGAAAGGTCCTTATAGTTAACAAGGCTTCCTAGGATTGTGTTAGACTGGAAAATAAACCAAGTCTAGTAAAAGATTATGTGTAAGTACTTTCAAAAAGATAAGTCAAGTAATTTTAGTAATTTTCTTTGATATTTTAAAAGTACTTATGTTTTTCAAATTCATAATATCTTTCAAAATACTTATGCCTTTCAAAAGCTCAATAAAGTACTTGCATTCTTGTGCATTTTTCAAAATATTCAGAACAAGTAAACTTATTGTTTATCATATACACTTGACTCCAATTATGATTTTGAACATAAATTTTTCAGTCTTTCTAATTTTTTTTTAATTATCATAACACTTGACATTACTTCGCTCAATTTTTTTCACAAGCTCTGATACACAAATTTAAATTTCTTTCAAAATATATTTTACAAAGTTTTTTATTGATATAAGACCAAGGGGGAGAGTAGATAAAGTGAAATTAAAAATTTCTTTCTTAAAATTTTTTCCCCTTTTCAAAGAAAGTTTTTCTTAGAATGGTCTAAAACACAAGAAGAAGAATTTCACATTAAGGGGGAGAAAAAGGAAAGAGAGAAAGGAATTTTTCTCCTAAGTAAAATTTTCTCCTAAGTAAAATTTTCTCCTAAGTACATATTTTTCTCCTAAGTAAAATTTTCCTTAGTAAACAAATTTATTCCCAATTCTTAAAATTTGAAACTTTGTTTAAGGGAAATCTAGCTTCAAAATTTTGCCTAAATTTTGAAAAATGTTGCCTAAAATTTGAAACAAGTTTTGTTAGTGAAAATGCTTTTACTCCATTTTTTGAAAAACACTTTGTTAAAGACATGAAGCACTTAGGAAAACTCAAAAATCTCTGTTAGATACCTTGAACACCCATGTTTGCTTTTGATATATGTCAAAGGGGGAGGAAAGGTCAAAGTTAAGGATTTTGCAAGTATTCAGGCTTTTAGGGGGAGTATGAGAAAAAAAAAATTTGAAGATAAATTTCTTTTATATACTTCATTGTGTTTTTTCCTATACTTCATTGTGTTTTTACCTTCTTTTATTAACTGTTATAAGTTTTTACTTAACTTTGAATTGTGTTGCCATAAATCAAAAAGGGAGAGATTGTTGGTGCAGGAAGCACCATATCGAACCTTGTTTTGATATTGGCAAAGGATTCAAAGTTAAGTGTTATTTGTGATCTAATGTTGTTACTTGAGTGTGCAGAAACAAAGTCCTAGCGAAGGGTTGCTAGGCACCTGGCGAAGGGCTGCCAGGAAACCAAGTCCTAGCGAAGGGCTGCTAGGCACCTGGCGAAGGGCTGCCAGGAAACCAAGTCCTAGCGAAGCGCTGCTAGGCACCTGGCGAAGGGCTGTCAGGAAACCAAGTCCTAGCGAAAGGCTGCTAGGCACCTGGCGAAGGGCTGCCAGGAAACAAAGCCCTAGCGAAGGAATGCTAGGCACCGGGCGAAGGGCAGCTCGGCATCCAAGACCTGACAAAGGACCGTCAGGCAAAAGTCCAACCAAAGGAGCGGTTGGCATCAGGTAAATTCTTCCGAGAGGAGTAGGTGAGGACGCGTTCCCCGTCGAGGGAACAGTAGGCGTCGGTTCGACCTAGGGCTCCATTTTGGAGACCAAAGTCAGAACCAAGACAGCTAAGGCTGTATAAACTAATAATTAATTGTTTTGTTGTGTTTTTGGACTAACCCTGGATGCAGGACCGAAGGAACGTGTGTCTGCAACTCAGAGAGCCTCAAAGGAGTGAGGCAGCAGCTGAGCAGGGCGCCCTGAGTGTCCAGGGCGCCCCCAAGGTGAACCAGAAACAAATGAAGCAAAAAAAGGGCTTCGGCTGCTTACTGGGCAGGGCGCCCTCAGCAGCCAGGGCGCCCCGCGCCCAAGTCTGCGAAGCTTCATCTTTATCCATAGCCGAGATTTCTGCGCGGAAGAAGTCAGCCAAGGCGCCCTCTGCGACCAGGGTGCCCCCAGAGTCAAAGTTATCCCTATTCGGATGGGATAACGCTTGACCGAGCTAAAACCGGATCGGTTGACACATGGCAGGGCGCCCCCGATGTCCAGGGCGCCCCGAGGTGCTATAAATAGCACCCAACGCCCAAGCTTTCAAGAACAACTTCGAACCAACGCTTCCACGCTCTTCTGTGCTCACGCCTTGCTCCGGAAACTGCCCAACTCGAGCCTACGACGTCCCGCTGCTCCGGAAAGTCAACCTACAATCGGACATCGGTAAAAGAATAGTCTTTTTTTCTTAAAAGTTTATGGTGCTATACTTGTAAATCTATTCTTGTAAACTGATTTTGCGCTCATATAGAATTGCCCAAAGTAAACGATCAACGATCGTGGGCCTTGGAGTAGGAGTCGACCTAGGCTCCGAACCAAGTAAAAAATACTGTATTCGCGTGTTTTGTTTCTTTCCGCTGTGCAAATTGCTCTCTCCATAAATCCGAAAGTTTACCGATATTCACCCCCCCCCCTCTATCGGTTCTCTCGATCCAACAAAGGTGACCCTAGTGCATGGCAAAATCTTTCTTCAATTGATCTTGCAATTTTGATAGAAGAAGAAGAAGAAGTCATAAAAATCAGGAAACCTATAGCATGCATCCCTCCGAAGATTCCTGTTAAAAATTCATTTCCAAATTTTTCAGCTCAAGAAAAAGATTCTGAAGCACCATAGGACCCTTCTCATCTTTTATTTTGTGATGATAGTGTTATTGATGGTCCTAATTTTTCTAATATTGTTGTTTCAGATATTACAGAAGAAGCATGTATAGGAGATGATTCCATTGGTGTAGGGGATTGCACAGAGCCCCAGGGACCACCATCATTGACTGATGCATTAGAAGATTCAAAGGACAAGCCAGAAAGTGTAGGGACTTGCATGTTGGAAGCAAGAACCCAAGGATCACCTACTCCAGTTGAGTGTCCACCAGAATTTGAGCACAATCAGGTAAGTATTTCTCTTTTTCCTTTAGAAAATTTTAGGGAGGTGTCTAAAATTGCCTATGAAGCATGTTTAGATTCATCTTTTGTGAAAAATAATTATGAAAATTTCATAGAGGTACCCATGCTTGATTTTATTCATTGTGATGATATTCTTGATACATATTATGCTGAAACTGATTGTGAAAATTTTTTAGAAGAGCTTGAAATTGAAGTTGTTTATTGTGAAGAATCTCTTGCTATATCTTATGCTGAAGTTGAATGTGAAAAACTTATGGAGGTACTAGAGATTGATTTCATTGGCTGTGGAACATTTCTTGATACACCTATGATGGATTTTAATCGTGAAAAATTTTTAGAAGAGCCTGAAATTGAAGTTGTTTATTGTGAAGAATCTATTGCTGTATCTTATGCTGAAGTTGAGTGTAACAAACTTATGGAGGTACCCGAGATTGATTTTATTAACTGTGAAACATTTCTTGATATACCTTATGTAGAAACTGCTTGTGAAAAATTCACGGAGGTACCAAAAATTGATTTTATGGGATATGATGCATTTTTGGATACATTTCATGTAGAGATTGGTGGTATTACACTTCTATATTACCCTGCATGCTTGAGAGAGGTATTACATGATTTTGCAGGGTCCCGAAGACTTATGGAGTGGGTGCTCCATCTAAACAGTCTCCAACCTCCTGAAAGGATTTTCAAGAAGCATCAAGAGGGAGGAGTTAATTTTGCTTTGACTCATAGCACTCCACTTCTAAAATGGATGTTGTACCTTAATCGTCTACGGCCACCTGAACATTTTTCTGTAAAGTTTAAGTGTGGGGGAGTAATGCAAAATAAAATTAAGCAAATGAAGGAAACTTTTTCAGCTACTCCTACTCCTCCACTACCACGATGGAGATTATTTCTTGATAGACTCCGACCGCCAGAAATAAAGGGGAGTTTGTTCTTTCTTGTATTTTCTTTCATTGCATGTTTCATTTTATTGTTTTCTAGAAGTAGAATTTTCTTTTAAATTGAGGTTTTACTAATAAATGCGTGAATAGAGTAGAATGAATAAATAGACATTGTAAATACCATTTTATGTCTTTTGGTACTTTTCCTTAATGAATAGGAATAAATGTATCCCTCTAGGTTGTCTTGATAACATTTGAGAGTCTTTTGAAAATAAATTAAATTTGGTTGTTAAAACTTAGGGTTTGAGCTCATGGATGAAATCTTGGATGCTTGAGTACTATTTGGCCATGGATTCTTGATTTAGGACTTGAGATAAATTATTTGTACCTAGTGAGGATTAGCCTTATTTTTGTGACACATACATGTGATTGTACTCTAAAACTTGCTTAAGTTCTTTCAAAACCATATTTCAATGATTGGATCACATCTATAGGGGCTAATCAATTTGTTTACCTTTCCATATCAATTTTTGGCAATAATCATGTTCATTCTATTTTTCTTTCCTTATCTTCTACTCTTAACCATACTTTTATAGGGACTTGTTTGTTTGGGTATGTTCTTTGATGTTATTTTGCCCGAGACGGACAAAGAATTAAGTGTGGGGGAGTGGCTAGTGTTTTGGAATCAATTCTCATCAAGAAAGTACTTCATTTTGAAAAAAAAAAAGGAAAAGTGGTCATTTGAGTTGAGCTTGGTGGCAAGAATAAGTGGGAATTCAGTTGTGAATTTGAATTGGAATGGTTCTTTCATAGCAACACTTTTGTAAAGTCTGAATTGAAGTTGTACAATGGAGGAAATCTGTGCCAAACATAGGAAAAAAAAATCTGAACTTGAGACTGATTTGAGCTGAAATCAATGCAAGAATAAGTGTAGTTGGACTGATTTGAGCTGGAAATTCTGAACTGCATTGCAAGGGCAGATGTGAATTCTGAAGCTGAAAAGCTGTTGTTGAATCTGCAAAAAAAAGAAAAAAGAGAAAGTCAGATTGGAATGTTTGGAAGGATTAAGATTGTTTTCCATACAAGCAATTTGGTATCAACTTGAGACTGAACTTTATTTTCCGAGCTGTGAAGTGGGGAAGTAAGTACATAAATGTATTAGAAATCGTTGAACACATCCATTACTGATCAAAAGAAGGTGGCTGATTGGGTTCTCAGAAAAAAAAATAGGAACTTGCTGTGAAGTACTGCCGTAGCTAAAGGAAGAATGGAGTGTATCAACTCATTGGGTGAAGCATTCTAACTCAACAATACGATTGATGTTAATTGCTGTTAGGAATTAGAGAATTGAAAGAAGAAAAAAAGAATTGATGTTAATACTGTGGAGCTGGAAATTGAAACAGAAGAAAAAAAATGATAGAGTGTGCCAACTTGAAAAGGTTAAGTATCAAGAGTAAGTTGCAAGAGTTAGTTGGTGGAGGTTGTATGTGGAACATCTAAGTCTTTAATTGTTGTTTGATGTTCCAAGTTCTCTGATACAAACAATGAGCCAAAATGATCCATTAGAGGATTTGAAATCAAAGACAGACAAAGAAATGAAAACAGAAAAAAAAGAAGCAAAACCAAAGGAAACAAAGTGTCAAGAATGAAGTTGTGACACCATGACGGAAGTGTACCAACTGATTGGTTTCTTTAATCCGAATCAAATTCTTTCTCTACTACAAGACTGACCTTGCGAGAGGATTTTAAAAAAAAAATCAGAAAAGGAAGAGAAGGAAGAAAGGTTGGCACGCAAGAGTGAAATTGGCACAAAGGAGTTGATGAGGTCGTTTCATCGAATTTTTGAAGGGCAATGCCAAAGTCTCATTCCATTACACTTTTGACTTCATTATGTGGACTAAAAGGAGGGCAAAGTGCATCAAAAATATCCTTGAGCATTCAAGTCTTCCACTCATTCAAATTTGCTATTTACTTGGCTTTTACTTCATTTTTATCATTTCATATATCTTTCTCTTGTTGGATGAATTTCTGTAGATGTAGATCTAAATCATGAATAATGGTGGAGAGTAGATAACAAGCAAGCCTATGGTAGTGCAAAAAGTATGTGTGTATGAGTGAGCTCCATTTTCATCATGTACTTAGAACTTAGGAAGAGAGCCACCAAAAATTTCCCTTGAAAGGTTAGAGAGTTATATTCATCTCAATGAATCATGAAGGTTGAAATTGCTAAATTGTTAATTTAAGGACGAGATACTAATCCATAGAGCTTAGATTTTTGAGAATTGACAACCCTAGGTAATTTCTTTTCAATTGTTTCTACTTATGTTTGAGAAAAGCTAGAGGATACATATTTAGTACTTTTCACGAGACGCTCAAGCTTAAGTGTGGGGGAGTTGATAAGTATCATTTTATTGATCATTTCATATGCTAAAATCTGTGTTTGACCCTTATTTTACTTGTGTAATTGTGGATTTAACCTAGGTTCTAGGATTTACATTCATTTTGGACTTAATTACAAATTTTGATATATTTGAATTGTTTCGTCACTAAAGTGTTGATCTACTTTTGTAGGTTTGGAAGGATCATGAACCTAAGTCATATTGGGTCAAAGTTGAGTCAAAAGTGGACTGGATCAAGTGATCAAGCATCGACTAATATGGGCCGTCCGATGTAAAAATGGTTAGATCTAGGCCATCCTAGAACTTCTGATCAATCCGAGCTGGGGTTAAGGTTGATCAACCACTTGGATCAAGATCTGAAGGTTTCAGCCCAATCGGAGATCATCTAGCCGTTGGATCACGATCAGAGGGATCTAGACCATCCATTCAAAGATCAGCTTGATCTGAGCCATCCGCTGCAAATCAGAAAGATCCGAGCTACCCCCAGGATGATCCTGACCCTTGATCAAGATCTGGGAGGTTTGAGTCAAATCGGACGAAGATCAACCGTTGGATGGAATTGAAATGATCTTAGTCGTTCACTGTTTAACTACTTAAACTGATCCCCTGTTTCAGATCTCATGTCGCGTCTTCGCCGTTCTTTAGCTATTCTTCGTTTTTCTTCAGCAGTTCTTCATTCCGTTCGTAGATTTCTTCATCCGAAGGCGTGGCCATCTCGATCACAACCTTGGAACACGATCTGGATCATTGGGAGAAGGTTTCCACTGAGATTCTAGCTCAGATTCTCACTGGGGCAGAGTGGATTGAGGGTTTCGTCCATTTCTGTGATCTGATCAACTAAATCGCGATCGCGTGCCATTCTTTTCAATCGGAGCTGTCCGAATGGTCTTCTGATGGTTTCTGATCAACACCAAATCTCCATAGCAACTCTACCTCACGAGATCTAGGAGATCAGATTGGTTTTCACTAGCCAAGTGAAATCTGTGAGCAGATCTAAAATTGGAGCTATTTTCCCAGTGATTTGCGAGTTGAAGGGGTTCTTGGCTTGCTCTTGTGTGACGGCAAGGAGGTTTTGAGACAAGGGAATGGTCGAGGATTAGTTTCTTATTGTATTTCTTTTCGCATTAGCTGTAATTTCATTCTGTAATTCGTTCCGTTTCAGATTTTGTATCAGATGCTTAAGTTCCTTTTTCTGAATTGTTTCAGCAGTAATTAGGTTCCATTCTGCAAGTAGTTAGCTAGTGAGCTTGTTTACTGAACAATTGTCTCAATTTCAGTTTGATTCATGAATTAGTTTCTTATGTTTCAACTTGTAGCTGCGTACCAATCTTTTAAGTTTCAGTTTTGCATGTTGCGTATCAAATTTTCTCCTTTGTATCAGTTTTAAATTTGATGTCTTAATTCTTGTATCAAGTGAGCTTAGTTGTTCTTTTTGAATTCACTTTGAAGATTGTCTCATTTGCATAGCAATCAATTTAGATTTCTGAAACTCTGTTCAGCCGTTGCATAGCATCCATCCCTGCGGGTCAACTTCAGTCCCAGTTCTGCAAGATTTTAGTTGTAGCTTTCTTATGTTTGTGTCAGTAAACCCAGATCAAGATCTGAAAGTTTCATCCAAATCAGAGATCAGTCAACCGTTGGATCAAGCTCAAGAGGATCTAGATCGTCTATTCAAAGATCAGGTTGATCTGAGCCATCCGTTGCAAATCTGGAAGATCCGAGCTATTGAGCGGCAGATACTAACCCATGATTGAGATCTGGAGAGATTGGGCTTCATCAGCTGAGATTCAACCGTTGGATGAGTCCTAAACAATCTGGGCCGTCCGTTGCTAAGTATTTAAACTTAATCTTCTCCCATTTCAGAGTTGTCACGTCTTCGCCGCAGATTAGCGCTCTTCGTGTCTTCCTTTTCTTCTTCAATTCTTCTCATCCGATCGCGCGGCCGCATTGATTCCGAACTTGGATTGAGTTCTAGATCGTCGGGACTACTTCTCCATGAGGATTTCAGCTCAAATTCGTCACTGAACAGAGCTAAGTGGGGGTTTCACCAGCTCTGCCATTCACCTGATCGAATCTCCGTTGTGTTTCATTCTTCATCCACCTGAACTAGCTGGAGGGTTCTTCGAGTGGCTCTGATCATTCCTAAGTCATCACCGCAATCCCACATAGCGAGTATGAGCAGATCGGATGGATGTACTCAGATGGACGCAAGTTTTGAGCTAAATTGATCGCGGAGTCGAAAATTCAAGTGATTCGTCAAGCTAGGGGGTTCGTGGCTGACTCTTGTGTGACAGCAAGAAGGACTTGTACCAAGGGAAGGGATCGATGTTTTTTTTTTGTGGATTTTCATTTCTAAACATCAGCTTCGTTTCTGAACATTAGTTTTCGTTTCTATATTCTTAAGTTTTTTTTTATTTCTGCATTCTTACCAGAAAGGTTGCATGTTTAGTGAACAATTGCACTTAATACCAGCTTGTTTCGCACACTATGGCACTTGATCTCAGCTTACTTGCGTATCGGGTTCTATTTTTGCGTATCGGGTTCTATTCTGTAAGTTTCAGTTTATAGTTTCTGAATTTTGTATCAAGTGAACATTAGTTCTTCTTCTGAACTTACATTGCAGCTTGCTTCATTTACATTGCACTTGATATCAATTTCTGTGTATCATCTTGCCTCAGTTACATTAGTTTTTCTGCGTATTAGTTTTTACAGTTTAGCAGAGTTTTGTATCATTTCTGCACATCAGTTTAATTTCTGAATTGTCAGTTTATAGCTTCTGCCTTTAGTATCAAGTGAACATTAGTTCTTCTTAATCTTTTCTGAACATTAGATTTGTGCACTCGATTTCAGCTTGCTCTGTTTGTTTCTGCATTCGGGTTGTTGCTGAATTTCTGCATTCAGTGTTTCTGAATTGATCAGTTTCCTTTCTGCGTATTAGTTTCATAGCTTCTGAATGTTGTATCAAATGAAACTTAAGCACTGATTGGTACCAAGTTACACACAACTTAATTCCTGCATTCGGTTTTTTTTTCTGCAAGTTATCATTCCTGCAAGTTATCAGTTATCATTTCTGCAAGTTTGTATCAAGTGAAAATTCAGTATGGATTGGTGTATAGCTTGCTTGCATGCGGTTTGTTTTGAGTTGTAATTCTGAAGTTAAACATAACGTTTAGAGTACTATTGCACTTGGTATTAGTTTTGTCCTCTAAATTATGCGAATTTACATTGGTTCAATTATTTTTTCATTGGTTGAGTTCATTAACTGCCATTACCTAGTTTAAGTTCATCTAGTTAAGATTCTTTCCTTTTCACTGTGATTTCATTAGGGCTGTAATCGAATCGAGCCGAGCCGAATACCTGAGAGTTTGAGTTTGGTTCGTTTATTATCGAGCCGAGCTCGAGCTTAATTTATCGAATATTATGATGGCTCACGAGCATATTCGAGCCTAATCGAGCCATAAACGAACATACCAAATATAAATTATTAATTAAATTATTCATCAATTTATTGAAAAAATAAATTATATATTCTAAAAAATATAAAATATTTATTAAAATCTATGATTTTATTCATACAAATGAGCTTTATTGGATATTTTATATTTATTAAATGTAAAAGTGTCAAAATTATATATTTAATGTTAAATATTAATTTTATATTTTACGAACTAGCTCACGAGCTTATTAACGAGCCTGTTTACGAGATAACGAGCCAAATACTGCTGGGTTTGAGTTTGGTTTGTTAATATTAACGAGCTTTATTAAACAAGCTCGAACGAACTTCTATCGAATCGAGACCCGAATAGCTCGCGAGCGGCTTGGCTCGTTTACACCCCTAGATTTCATTCCTAATTGCAAACAAAACCCAAATCTTATTTGAAAGCCAAAAATATTTGACGACACATAAATTCGAGCTTGAACCAAACATCCTGAACTAGCCCTAGGAAAAATACGACCTGTGGCTCCTTTACTACATTTAAATTGTGAGCTAGGGTTTCCAGTAGAAATATTTAAATTTGAGGCCCACATTCGTGACATCTATTTTAGGGTCCATCAGGTGCCCCCAAGTATCCAGGCGCCCCCATTGATGGGGGCGCCCAAGCCAAAGAAGGAAAAAGCAGTTAAGGTGATGAAAGCAGAATAGACTTCAAGCAGGGCGCCCGGAAGGTCCGGGGCGCCCAAGCTGAAAGCTGTATTTGCTGTTTCGAGTTCGAAACATAGATAAGCTTTCACGCAGGCGCCCAGGAGGTCCGGGGCACCCTGGTCAGAGGTTTTATCAGCCACGGCGAGGCCGGCGCGGGGATAAGGTTTGACCGAGTTTATATAGGGGCGCCCCCGACCTCCAGGGCGCCCCCAGGAGCACTATAAAAGGGGCTTCGACCCCTCTGCTTCAGATACAACTGCCAAGAGCTATTCTGATCATTCTGACCAACGACAATGCGCTAAAGACGAGGCTCTACGACCGAGAAGCTCCAGGAGGAAGTGCGCGGCACTTCGGAGGTCCAGATCGACCGAGTTTCAAACCCTAGTTGTTCGGTTTGCATTTAATATTCTGTACTTAATTTGTTATACTTTTGATTGTACTTTTACACTGTAAGACGAGTTTTCTCCGCCTCCGGAAATTCCGGAAAGGAGACCAATAGTGGACTCACGTTGAGTACATAGGCCTTGGACGTACTGACCCTGAGGGGTTGGGAACCAAGTAAATAAATCCCGCTGAGTCTTTGTGTTTTTTCTATTTTATTTTCTGTTGCACTAACACTCTGAGTAGATTGAAAGTTTTACGAAGATTTCATGACAAGATTTTAATGGTTGATATTCACCCCCCCCCCTCTATCGACGGCACCGGTCCTACAGAGAGGACACTACAAAAATCAGTGTCCTACTCGTAAGAATCGTTCCTCACCTGCGGCAAAGGAGGCATCAGTGCCAGAAGTCCGAAGGAACAAGGATCACATCAAATGCTTCAAGTGTGAAAAGTACAGACACTACAAGAATCAGTGTTCGACAAAGGTACGTAAAATTTATATTCCTAAAAATTTACAAATTCCTACAATGTCGTATGATAATAATTTTTCTGAAAGACTAGAATTATTACATAATCACCTCAATATTTTGCATGACCAACTAGAAAATATAGACAGTAATAAATTATCAAAAATTAATTCTTTAATCCGTAATATCAATTCAAAAATTACTAAAATTAATTCTGAAATTAAATCTGATAAAATTACTGAGTTTAATTCTAAAATTAGATCTAATAAAATTACTGAGTTTAATTATGAAATTAGATCTGATAATTTTACTGAAATTAATTCTAAAAAGGTCGCTGATAATTCTGAACTCAAAAATCTTAATGATACTTCTGAATTTAATTCTAAAAATTCTGAGATTAATCTGAAAAATATTTCTGAGGATAATGAGTATAATTCTGAGGATAATAAGGATAATTCTGAGGAGAGTGAAGATAAAGTCTCTTTAGATAATAATTTAATTATCCTCTTGGATAATCCTGAAATATTAACTAGTGACCCATATTACTCCACCTATTACGAAGATATAAAAAGAGATAATCTTGATGATGAGGATGTGGAGGAAATTGAAATAAGGCTATAGTTAATAAAATTTACAAAGGTTCAAACAAATCAGAATTGTTAGAAAAACTTGTAAAAATAAATAGAGAAGAAATAGTGGATGAGACAGAGATTTTCGAAATAATAAAAATTATGAATTAAACCCACAACTATTGATTAGTCAGTTCAACCTCAATTAATTCAATTAATCCTTAATTAATTTTAATTCAATTAATACTTAATTAATCTTAATTCAATTAAACCTTAATTAATTTTAATTCAATTAATCCTTAATTAATCTTAATTCAATTAATCCTTAATTAATATTTATTCAATTAATTCTTAATTAATTCAATTAATCCTTAATTAATTCAACATAAATCATTTTCTAAATTGAACTTCATCCTTAGTTAATTTAACTTTAATTATTCCTTAACTAATCCTTAATCAACGTAATTTCCAATTAATTCAATTAATCCTTAATTAATTTTAATTCAATTAATTTAATTCAATTAATCCTTAATTAATTTTAATTCAATTAATCCTTAATTAATATTTATTCAATTAATTCTTAATTAATTAAAATTAATTCTTAATTAATTCAACTTAAATCATTTTCTAAATTGAACTTCATCCTTAGTTAATTTAACTTTAATTATTCCTTAACTAATCCTTAATCAACGTAATTTCCAATTAATTCTTAAATAACTTAAACTCGAACTAAAATAAAATCTTACCCAAACCGCAACAATTAATTTAATAAAATTAAATATGTCAAAGTGGGTTGACATATTCGCGGATTCACACAACATGTATCAAATCGGGAATTTGATACATCTTTAGAAACTTAATTAAATATTCTAACTTGTTTGAATCATGCATTAAATGCATTGAACATGCATCTGCTATTTCTTTAATATATGTCATGTCATTCATACTTAAATTTACTCATGATTTAGAACGGTTATAGGAAAAAGACTAGTTGAAACTTGAACAATCTAGTATTAGGTGGAGGTGAGATGATAGTACGTTAGGGAAGCCTTTTTGGTGGAACTAGCCGAAGCTACCGATCCAAAACCTAAACTAGTTAGACCAAAATCTTTCAAGAAGTAACTTGAAGATAAATTTTCTATAAAAGACTTTGTCAAGGAAAGGGTTGATGATCCAATAAGGCTACGACCAAAGAAGGCCTTGTGCCTCGCCAAGACCTGGAAGCCTATTACTGAAAATCAAATTCACTTTACTATTGTTAGATTTGAATCTAACACAAGTTTCAATTAAATCTTAGATTTAATAATGAATTAAGAAAAATGACTCACGCATCTCACAATGAACCCATAAGGCAACCATGCGTGCTGTATTGAGACATCTAGAATGGGTGAGATGTTAAGGACTAATAAATTGATGAACATGTTTCAAAACTATTTTCAAAATTGTTAGAATACTTTTCTTAAAATATTTTTTCAAAATAGTGCTTTAACATAATAATATTTTTATGGAATTCATGTTTGTCTGATTGATTATATATTATATGTTTTCAAAAATTATATCTTTTTAAAAATTGTTTGACTCACACAATTAGACACAAGCCTCTTAGGACAACACTAAAGTTCCTTAAGACACTTAGATAGAGTCAAACGGTGTCGGGTACAGGGGGAGTGGTTTATTCTTTTTCAAAAATTGTCCATGAAAAACCACTGTCTTTTAAAATGGTTTTCGAAAATGGTGCTTTAAATACTATTTCTTATGTTTTTCGAAAACTATGCCTGACAAATTACCTTCATTTCAAAATATGTTTCGAAATTTCAAAATATGTTTCGAAATTTCAAAATACACTCTAAAATTGTGCCTATGTCTCATTTGATTTTGATAAACCCTAAAGACACAGAGGAAGGTCCACTTCATGATCTACAAGGACTCCTAGGATGTGTCGTCAAATTTAGGGGGAGTCTGAGTCAAAAGAAGAATTTCTGAAAGTTTTTTGGTAATTATTTGCTTTGAAATTATTAGATAATTCCTTTGATCTGAACTAAACCCTAAAGACTTAGAGGAAGAGTACTTGTGGTCAACAAGCTTCCTAGGACTGAGTCAAGTTTAGCGGGAGGTCAGATTACAAGAATTATTTAATATGTTTTCATGCACTGCATTATTAAGTTCTTTTTTTAAAACATAATTTTTCTATCAAAGTACTGCCTTTTCAAATCATATTAAATCTCTATCACATTCAAAACAGTTTTTTTGGAAATAATATTTACTTGAGTTTGGAAAACTTTCCAGGACACTTAGGAAAATGTCCTTGTAGTCAATAAGGCTTCTTAGAATTGTGTCAGACTGAAAAAGAAACCATGTCAATTAAAATATTATGTTTTAAAAATAATATTTTTTCAAAAGTACTTGCATTTTTCAAAAGCCCAAATATTTTTCAAAAGTACTTGTATTTTTCAAAAGCCCAAATATTTTTCAAAAGTACTTGCAAAATATTCAAAATATTCTTCAAAATGTGTTCCTGCAAACACACAATATTTTTACAATACCTTTCCAAGTATATTTTTGGGTGCAAGTTAAGTTTTATGCTATGCTTTCAAAATTTATACTAAGTATTTTCACAAAGAACCAAATGTTTCCATTATTGGTGCAAGTATTTTTGGTTTTTTTTATATATGACAAAGGGGGAGAGATGCGCCTTAAGTTAGAAATATTTTTTTTTCTCTTACCAAAGGATCAAAAAAATCAAAATGATTTGAAAAAAGGGGGGAGAGTGAAAGTTAGAAAAAATTTTTCCTTCCTATTTTTTCCCAGAGGATCAAAAATGGATTTTCAAAATGTAGATCATTTTTTTCATTTGATCCCAAGAGTTAAAATTTAGCTCTTTCAATCAATCTAACTTAAGATATTGTCAAACATCAAAAAGGGGGAGATTGTTGGTGCCAGTTGCATCAGTGATGTCCTTCTCTAAGTGTTTTAATGTTTGACAATATATTTAAGTTGGTGATACATTGAACAAAGGAAGGGGAGTTAAGAGAGGAGTAATAAAATGAACTAAAGTCCTAGTAAACATAGGCAATAAGTCCTGGTTTGAAGAATTGGGCACTAAGTCCTGATCATAGATTGGGCACTAAGTCCTGGCAAAGGGCTGGGCATCGAAGACTTGACCGGAAGTTGGGCACTAAGTCCTGGTCGAGGACTGGGCAAGAAGACTTGGCCGAGGGTTGGGCACCGAAGACCTGGTTTGAGGAATTGGGCACGAAGACCTGGCCGAGGGTTGGGCACCGAAGTCCTGGACTTAGGGTTTGGGCACGAAGTCTTGGTCCGAGGGACTGAACAACTTAGCTGAGCGATGACTAAGGACTGAAGTAGAGACGGGTCAGGGTTCGGACGTTTCGAGATCCGAGAGTATCGGAGGCTAAGCAAAAGTCCACCCGAAGGACTGGGTGGTAACCGTCTCCTGAAGGGAGTAGGTGAAAGGCGCGTTCTCGGGGGTGGGAACTTGCGTCGGTTCGACCTAGGGTTTCGTGGAAATCCGAAGTCAGAACCAAGTCCTTAAGGTTAAAAATGTATATGTATTTGCCTTGTATTTTTGTATCATCCAGGTACCTAGAATGGAAGACAAAGCAGGCAAACAACACAATTAATGGAGCTGGAACCTAACCAAGCCAGGCGCCCCTATTGATGGGGGCGCCCAACAAGATCCAGGCGCCCCTATTGATGGGGGCGCCCAGGTCAAAGAACAATAAAACAGCTCAGACGAAGAAGGCATAACAAGCTTCCATTCAGGCGCTCGGGATGATACAGGCGCCCGGGTTCATGTAGGCTCCTAGGTTAAAGGTTTTATCAGCTGCGACGAGTTCGGCGCGGGGATAAGGTTTGACCAAGCCCTATAGGGCGCCCCCATCAACATAGGCGCGCGTATGAAGCCTATAAAAGGGGCTTCGACCCCTCAGCTTCAAACACAACTTCCAAGATCCATTCTGAGCGTTCTGACCGATGACAAAGCGCTAACGATGAGGCTCTACGACTAGGAGGCTCCAGGAGGAACTGTGCGGCACTTCGGAGGTCTAGATCGGCCGAGTCTTCGACCATTTCATTATGGTTTGCTTTAATTATTCTGCATTTAAATTTCTATATTTTTTATTGTAATTACCGCACTGTAAGACGGGTTTCTCCGCCTCCGGAAAGTCTAGAAAGGAGACCAATAGTGGCCGGGCGTTCCCGTGCATAAGCCTTGTATGTACTGACCCTGGGGGGTCGGGAACCAAGTAAAAATCCCGCGTGCACTGTCGTCTTTTATTTTTCTGTTTTACTTTTCCGCTGTGCTACTAACGCTCTGAGTCTAAAACGATCGAATGTTTTACGAAGTTTACCGCAAAGATTTTACGGTCGATATTCACCCCTTATCGACGGCACCGGTCCTACATATCCTGCATACTCACAATGCATATCAAATATAACAATAAACATAACTTAAATCTTTGCCTAAACATCAAAACCCAAGATATCTAGATTGCTCCAACAGTCTAGTTAGTTAGCATCATTTGTATGGATGACTTATATTATGTTTCATGGATACTGGACATTGACTTGAGCAATTGGCTGGGGACTATTGTTTGGACGGAGGGTTCTCTTCGCTTTCAAGTTACTACATCAGGAGGCGTGTACCTCTGACTTATCGTTTTCGATACGATCTTACTATTGTGGATGATTTGTTATAGATAGCAGTAAGTTTATACGTTTTACCTGCCTTTTATATCATGATTGGATATCTGCTGTTTACTCTTTTTAGATGACTCTTATTTAGTTCTATATAGTTTCGTTATTTGTCTTGTGTGCATATATGCACAAATATAGTAGTAGGTCACTTTGTATCGATATTGAATTGATTCCTAAATATACTTTGCATGGATACCTAGGGTATGATGGATAGATTAGGATACATGTATTAGATCTATACTTTTCCTACTGATGTATGATTGAGGATCTGATTAGTGAGGATGGTGTTGTTAGCATATACTACCCTTTAGGTTACATACTGAGCTGTAGGCTCTATATGATTGCATACTGGCAATCATTGGCTCCCCTAGGGTTTGAGTCTATCGCGCAATCAGGTTTCCTGTATTGATAGAGCTATTAGCGTCGTGCTATTGGATGATGGCGACAACCGGTTCCTCTGAGGTATGAGCCTGTCACCAGTCATGCCTTAGTTATATTTGTATAGCCATTAGTGCTTGGCTACATATTTGCATCGCCACGAGTGTTGGGCGCTATATTTGCATAGCCACGAGTACTGGACTACATACTTGCATTGTACGAGTGTTGAGCGTCATATTTATATAGCCACGAGTGCTAGGCTACATACTTGCATTGCCACGAGTACTAGGTGTCATATTTGTATAGCCACGAGTGTTGAGCTACATACTTGCATCGCCACGAGTGCTGAGTGTCATATTTGCATAACCACGAGTGTTGGGCTATATACTTGCATCGTCACGAGTGCTGGGCGTCATACTTGCATAGCCACCAGTGCTTGGCTCTTCTATGTAGCCGCGAGTGGTTAGCTTATCTGCTTTCTGTTCACCCGACCGCCAGTTTGGTGGTGGCTAAGGTGCGTACAAAATAGATCATTGCATCATGTACATATGATGCATTTGCACCTTTGTTAGTGCTTGTTGTATTTGAGTGCGGTATATGTTGGACATGCACTTATAGGTGACTTACACATTTGGATTGTGTATCATGAGATTATATAGGGGATTGATTACATTTACCCACAGGGTAGACGGACTCTGGTATGCACTTTCTTTTAGTATATTCAGTTGTGCATTATTCTCTATACCCGAGATTTTATTCAGTGTGATTCTTACTGTTATTATAGCTTATTATGCATGTCTGTTTTGGTATCCGTTGAGTTTATTAGACTCACCACCGTTCATCATATTTCTGTCTTCAGGTTGATTGGTCGCCAGGGGAGCCCAACTGCTAGCTCTAAATCCCAACGGCTCCAGTTTGGGTGCTTCTGTATGGTTTCATTTTATATTACAGCATATTTCTTGTTTCTGTATTTGTTTTTCATTGTGGACTTGTATTGAGTTCTATTTGGTGTTGGCTTGTATTTTGAGTTCTTTGTTGGACTTCACGTGTATTGTTTTGCGGCACGCCTGCCCAGAGGGCAACTCAGGTGAATTTTATAGATTTTATAGTCATGGAGGCATTGTCTTCGTTATGTTGTATGTTGATTTGAGGCCAGAGGTCATTTATAATGCGTGGATGTTTGTATGTATATCTAAATTATTTGTCGTACATGGATGATGTTATCCGATTTTATATTGGATCAGTTGCTCCTTGAGTCTCGGGGCGTGACAAAGAGGGCTTTACCGAAATTTCTTCCGATGTATCCCTTTAAAATTCGTGTTAATCTCATAGACACAGGTGCCCGCTTGTTAGCACCCAAGGTTATACAACGATACAGGTGTCCTCCCATTTTTACTCAAGATTGTACTACGATGACCAATCATCTATGTCCTTTATTTCTGAAACAATTTATAATAATAATTTGTTGAATCATATAGACCGCCTTTTCTAATACTGCTTACTCAAGTTTTATATTTACTAAAAAATACATACCTGATTTTCATTATATCTCTCATTCACTCTGTGTGAATTATAGTTATCAATACTCAATCTTAACTCATCCGTCGACTATTACATATTCAATGGAATGTCCCAATTAATTTTAAAAGTTTTTATCCTTCATTTGTGGACTCCAATTGACTGTGCCAACCGACTATAAAATTTCTTTTCAAATTGTCACAAATTTCTCATCGACGGTCGACTGAGATGTCTTCCAAATTTTAAAATATTGAGATAATCTAAAACAGGAGTTTAAAGAACCATTTGAATATCACAAACCTAAATAGTCCGTGATAAAATATCTCAAAGATTGTATTAATTTTAAAAATTCATAATTTTCTATTTAGATTGAAAAATCATATTTGAAAGCATAATTACATTTAGGACATCCCTAATAAGAAATATTCCGTCAAATATTTCCTAATCACAAATATCTCCTGTTAAGGATGATTAATTAGGTTTTTTCAATCTCGGACAATCGATCCGGTCTCACAGAAATTTTCCACCGATCACCAGGGTAAATCGGAAAACGTTCGCAGTGGACGGTCTAGAAACCCAGGATTTATGCCCCATTTAAGAAAAAAATTCCTATAAATACATCATAACTAAGGATCAAATCATAAATATCTATAATAATAATTAATCATCCTACCACGATATCATATTCCTAAAGTCATATCTTCTATTAAAAAGAATATAAGTGAGCTATTTGAAATCACATGATTTCTCTCTTAAAATAAATTTAAAAACAATACGGACCTACTGCAGCAAAAGGCACGTGGTGCGCGAGGGCCCATTGTTCTGCTGCTGTAATTTTTATTTTTTTGTTTTTTTTAAAACTGTAATTTTTTTTATTTTGTAAAACTTAAATGTAAACGTCGGCAATTATTTGGATTTGATATTCAAATTTTAGAACATTGACAATTAATTCGATCCAACTTTATTTTTTTATATATACATTAATTTTTTATTCATCTTTCACAAAAGAAAAATGACTACATATTCAAAATTTGAAAAAAAAAATTGAACTTTCGACCATTATTTTGAAAATTTGTTAAATTCTTTAAATATTAACAAAAATTCAAATAAAAAAAAATCTTGAATTCGTCGTAATATACTCCATATCTATTTCCCACGCAATGGTCATAAAATTTGGAGGCACCAGAGGAAAGGTAAAGAAAGACTAACCTAATTAATGAATTGCATAAAGTACGATTACAATAAAAATGTGAACTATATTATCCAAACATATCAACACTTCATAATGGATACATGAGAGATGATAGATGAACAATTTTAGAATCATTTAGAAATATGAGCAACTAAAAAAAATTAAAAATAAAATAAATTTATTTATTTTATTAACTAATTATATTTTGTAATTGTTATGATTTATCCTTCTATATTTTATTAAAGCTATAATTTATTAAAGCGATTTGTAGTTTTGTATTTCAATTTCAAATTTGTTAACTATTTATACTAATATATATTGTAATATTTAAAAAAAATAAAAAAGTTGTTTGTCTTATTACTCTTACGGTTTACATAAAATATTATTATAATTAATTATATTTAATAATTATCAAAATATATAAATAAATATTAAATAAAAAATATTTATGAAAATATCGATAAATATATTAAATTAAAAAAAATGATAAATATAGTTAATTTTATGTAAATGTAAAACTAAATGAAATTAATATAATAATTATGGGATTCATAAATATTTAATTGATGAAATATTTGATTATAAAATTGAGAATATTTGAGAATAAAATATTTGATAAATAAGACTCATAAATATTTAATTGATGAAATATTTGATAATAAAATTTAAAAATATTTAAGAGTGACACACACACACACACAAGGACTCATGAATATTTGATTATGAAATATTTAATTGTAAATTTAAGATATTTGATGAATGGAATAGTTTGATGATAATGTAAAAATAAGAATCATAATATCCAAGAGAAATATCCCGATGATCTTTAAAAAAAATGCTAAGATTCCTTTTTACAATAAAAATTTAAAAAGGGCATTTTGACATTTAAAAAATAAAGAAACTTTAGGGGGAAAAAAACTAAATGCTGATAGTGTAGTTACAACAGATGATCTTTGTCCTAAGCTAAAGCATGTGATAATTTTTTTACGTATTTTTCAGATCCAACTTGATACCAAATTAACAATTCTAATATTAATTTTTTTTAAAAAAAATATATAATTCCAAAATTAAACGTTTATCTTTTTTAATCTTAAATTTTAAAAATAAAAATTTTAATACTGTATAATAGGAAACATTTCAGGTTTTTTTTAAAAAAATTATAATTTAACACTAAATCTAATTGAGTAAATAAATCCTAAAAATTTTTAATTTTTAATTTTTTTTAACTTAAACATTATCATCCAATCGAGAAAGTAACCTTAACAGTTTTTAAGTTTTAATTTTTTTAACTTGAATACTATTATCCAAGTGAGAAGATGAACCTAGACTAAAATAAAAATAAAATATTAAATTTGAGACTAATAATTTTTTTTAAAATTTGATATCTAAAATGTCAAAAACAAAGATATCCAAAATGTGCTTTTGAAGCATCTCATAAGCATATTTCAATTTCATGTTCAGCTAAAGTAAAATTTCAGACTACTTTTAAATGTCATATAACTATTAAAATTTAATTAAAAATTATTATGAAAATAAAAATAAATATAAATTGTAAAATTTCCACAAAATAAATTTTCATTTCCCTTATTTAAGTCAAGCGCCAAAGTTTTTTTTACCTCAATTCCGACACAAGTTCTCTGGGGGCTTTCCTGCTTCAGAAGAAGAAAAGCTTTAACATATTGAAATTTTTCGAAAAGACAGGGAAAAAAATTGGTTTGCCAATAACATACAGTGTATCGTAACGTCACAAGTTAATTCTGTGGCTTATCGCGGTTTGCTTCTTGCCGCTCCAATTCTGCCTTCTCGAGCTCACGTAGCTCCTCTTCTCGCTTCTTTTGTTCTGCCTCCTGCAGCTCTCTGATCTCATCGGCTTTCTCTTCCTCCTGATCTAGATCTTCAAATTCCTTCTCCGCCGTCATGGCTTTCACGATGGGCTCTCGCAGTTCAGATATCAAGCCTCCTCCCACATTGTATTCCTGCTCATCCCCCACGAGGAACAGCCTCTGATCCGGCCCTGAAGCCATCGGTATATCAACCGCAAGTAGCTTCATGTCGTACTGCATCCAAAATGGTTCTAAATCATCCAAAGATAGCAAAGACAAGATAATAACGTGAAAAAAGGAGTAGGGACAATTTCATCAGCTAAGCAAAGCGTCCATTATTGAGACATGAATTTGTGACCTCTAGATTATACGACAACAATTTTATCATAATGGATGGTTGTTTCCAATATGTCCATTACCATATCGAAACTAAATGTAGTTTGCGTTTAGAACAAAGGAGACTATGGATTATCATCACTAAACCCAACATTCAACCAGCAGCAAATCATCGCTTGACACTTCTCTATTTTAGTGTTTCGCCCCCTCTTTGTGGCTGACCAATGGAATCTAACAATGAGGCCATGAGAAGAGAATCTTATTACGTCGCTCATTACCACTGAACCATGCCAATCAATCAACAATACCTTTCAATCATGCCGACTGATACAGATTGGTGCTTAAAACCTCACCAAGGATAAAACTGATACAAAACCTATACGATATGCTAATTAACTTACTTTGTCAACTTAAATTTTAAAACATGAGTGCCCAAATGATTTTTCCTGGGAACAAAGAACTCATTTTATATATATATATATATATATATATATGGTTAAGTTAATTCAAGAATTTTTGGCAGCGGTCAGTATAAATGGTAGACATGCTCCATCGAAATGAAAGTGGTATTGCTAGAGCAGAACCATGAAATAGTTTCACTTTGAAGAAAGGTACCTGGCCCTTTTTCTTCTTGACTTCGACACTAACCAGACCCCTTCTTTCCGATCCACGAATCGGAAATATTAGGAAGCACCGTTTGTTGCCGAGCTTCAGCTTGAAGTTCGTCAATTTTGGTTGACCTCCTGACATAACATAGGCTCTAACATCTGTCCCAGCTAAAGGAGCACCCATAACCTCAAGAGTTTGGGCAGATGTGTTCAACTTCCTCATTGCAATTCTGTAAACTTTATCAGGATTGATAGTAAACCTCGCCCGAAAGTACATGCCCTTACAAAGAACAAGTGAACCTTCAGTATCGTAACAATACTATTAACGCAGGTACCAACTGCAATTATTATCATTAAACTGCATCAAATTATCATGAGAATATAATGGAGAATTCCATAAGACATGTCAATATCTATTCCTGATTAAACAAAACTAAATATTATAGATGCTTGAATCATGAGGGAACCTTCACTATTGACATTTTCAGTTGAAAAGATTCAAATACAATAGGTAACTGCAACAAAGAAATGTGAAAACGAATAAAGGATAATGGTTAAACCAAAAAAAAAAAGAATATTTTTGTCGTGGCAATTTTAAAGGAATAAAGAGATATGTGTACTTAAAAGTATTATAAATCTACAGCCAATTGAAGGTGAAATTTTTCTGAGAATAATGATCTCTTTGTTATTAGCATGTTTTAAGTTTCAATATTGAAATAAAGAAAATCAGAAAAATAAGGAGAATGTCAAGCAAAACTATAAAATGGTTCAGCTTGTGCAGAGATGTAAATTTGCAGTCACCCTGGATGTATGGTCTTTAGACATGAAAGCAAGAAATGCAAAGAATATATTATCAAAGATCATCATAAAACTAATCCTTTGGTGAACAATGACCGGCGACATTCTCTTGCTTGAAAGGAAGTGGTGAAGAAAATTTGATGCTTTGCCTAAAACTCCTAAGTTTTTAAAATTTCAACATACCTTTTAAACTGGTTTCATTTTACTAGGTTCTCTAAAAATAAGCCATCCAGCAGAACCTCTGGATCTACAAATGATTTATTAGAGATAACTTTTCAGACCTTGTACATTCCTATAATCTTGACAATCCTGAACAAATTTCAATTAGCAAATCCCAATATTTCAATTCAAGGACATTGAATCCTTCTGGCATTGTCAAAAGAAGCACATCTACACTATGTTTCCATAAAGTTACATTAAGTTAGAATGTGTGGCGACAAGACATCCATTACAGGAAGGCCAAAATCAGGTTGACTCAGAATTTACATATGGCATATACTTGAGCATGCATGCATAACAACATGTTGGTAAATAAATTGAATCAAGGCAAATGCAGTTCCAACTATTGAGACCCACTATATTATTGTCTAGTTAAAATTATTAAATTATGGCTAATTAAATCTCTTGTTGCTGCTCTAAAGAATGAATTTTGAGTTTACTTTTTATCCGTGCTTTTTTTACATGTTTGAGATCACAAA
This sequence comes from Boesenbergia rotunda, assembly GCA_024364735.1. NCBI lineage: Eukaryota > Viridiplantae > Streptophyta > Magnoliopsida > Zingiberales > Zingiberaceae > Boesenbergia > Boesenbergia rotunda. The sequence continues at coordinate 653,775 of JAGFNQ010002633.1, read as the reverse complement.
ACTTTCCTAAGCAGGTGTGATTATCATATCTCTAATTGGTCTCAATCATAGATTCCAAAGTGTCACAGTATAACAAACATACCAAGCCTTTGCTCAAGTACTTTCAGGTTTCCATCTTTTTATTTATTTATTTTTGCTAATGGGTGCAAAAAGGCCTCTTATTCCTTGAAAATTATTACATAGCTAAATCACACATTCTCCATCACCAGTCTAACAAAATTCAAGCGCTAGAGTACCTGCGACTAGGTTAACTTCCCTTCCAGAGACTATCTATAGGTCATCACCAACAAGAAAGACTTTGCGGTTTCATCATCTTCTCACCAGTATTCAAACACCTCTAAATGTTTTGCTTTATAACAGCTAACAAATAAAAAAATATAGGATAGATAAGTTGAGAGTACATTCATATTTTTAGTAATAGTATAGTTATATGTTGTCCATGGACAGAAAGACCTTCTAAACATGTTTAATCATATCAACAAAACAACAAGTGATGTGCACCAGTTGTTTCAGAAAGCCTATATGGATGTTATTAAGCCACTGAAATAAGCATGTTTCATCATTTGTCCTTAATTGACCACTCAGTGAAAATATCTCACAAGGTTATGTATTTACAACAAATGAATAGCAAATTATCCAGCATGGTCATACTAAAAGTAATCTCATCATCTTTCCTTTACAACAAATAATCAGATTATGTGTGGTTATGCTAAAAGTAACTTCATCAACCAATGATTGATTTAACTATTTGAGCTCAGTTACATGAATTTTCTTTCTATTTAGCTTCTATGCAAGATATAACATATCTAATTACATACAATAGCAATGTTAAACATACTTTTCCTCAACATTTTAGCATCATATCCACAAACCATCCTCGGAGAGGACAAGACTTACACAAACATTTTCAGAAAATTTCCTATCATTAATCACCACGGCAAAAAACTTCTCAAGTTCTTCCGAACAAATAATCTAAGTAGATGAGATGCAGCTAACCTAAAATTCCTTGCATCAGTTTCCAAACGAATACACTAACATTAAAGAGCTCAACAGAAAATTTTCATCTTCCTCTACTGATCTCATCCATCAACAATGATTCTTCTACATATTATAGTTTCCCAGATGCATTTCGACAAGATAGATACAACAGTTACTTTATAAATGGATTCATTGATAATAGTACTCACCGTGAAAGCCACAATGGCAGTCGCGAGCGCCAGAAATCCATACTTAGCTATGCCTTCGGAAAGCCCAATAAAGGTGCTCGCTACCCCAAACATTATCCTCCAAAGAGCGATGCAGACAGTCACCGCGCCAGCTCCCATGATAACCAAATAATTCCTCCTCCAAAACGCTTCCATCTGCAACCTCACCGCCTCTCGGTACCGGGCGAAAGCCGACGAGACAGCCGACAAGGGCTTGTCCGCCACCGATTTCCTAAATCCGGCCGCAACACCAGCATTTCTGCTGTTCTTCAAGCTTCTTATAAACGAGATCCTGCAGCTGAGCCTGCTCTCGCTGGTCAGACCCAGATCCTTGATCCCGGAACCCAAAGGCGGCAACTTGGAAAGAGTTCCTGATCCTAGGCGCGATCTAAGAGAGAAAAAGCGAGAGAAGACGCGGTTCGACGACGATGGATCCGCGGACGGGCATGGATTCGAGGGGCGAGTGTAGCCGGAGGGGGTCGAGTTGAAGAACCGCGTTTGGCCGCAAGGGATGGGGCTTCGGGGCGAGGGATGCGACGGCAACTGATGGGAGTAGAGCCTTCGGAAGCCATGGATCATCTGCTTGTAGGGTTTTGCCATGGTGGATGGAAAGAAAGCAGGAACCGTGATTGCTAGCGGCAGGCCAAACAAGGGAGGAAGAAGCCCTGCCGTGTTTTGGTTTTGTCCAGTTTAAAAGATAATTAAATTAAGGGCAATTGTTCTAAAAGTCTCTAATTTTAATTTTGTAAAAAAATTCAAACTTATTATATTTTTTTTATAAATTGTCATCCGAAGGAGAGCTCGTCGCAATAATAAAATTATTATCTTAATGTAAATAACCTTTATAATACAGACTAGAACTGCGTATAATTAACTCACTGTGATCCAATGTTTCTTTAGGATCCCCCATGCTCGTTTTGATTTGAGACTTATATAATAGTTACGGGAATTTATAATGATCGCATATATATTTCCTAATTGATACTATTTTAATATTTATCAAAGAATATATTTAATTATGTACTCTTCTTACTTTACCATTCCTCCTAAATTTGACTCTTCTCCGTGCTTCTCTCTTCTCTTTTCTCCTTTGTTTTTTCTCTCCTTTATTTTTTTGCATGCATGATATGTTCATATCACATTATGTTAAGATTTACAATCGATTCTTTGAATAATACTTTAATATCCTCGAGAAATCAAAATAAGTAATGGAGGACATTATTTAACTCGTTAGGCTTGATATTGGCTCAATATGAGATTTAGAACCGATTCTTCCTTATTATATTTTAATATCTCCAGAGAGACCGAAATAAGTAATAGAGAACACTATTAGACTCGTTGCAGCCTCAGAAATTCATAAAACCTTAAATAAATATTCAATCAGACCTGTTTAGTGAAGGTTCGTGTAAATCGGCTAGAGGAGGATGAATAATCCTGTAAATAAAAATTTAATCACTTGCTTTCTACTTTAATAAGGACATACTAATTAATCAGATAAACATAAAATAGAAGGTAAGGATTCGAAATTTAATTAATTACAACCTAGATAGTTGTTAATCCAAGACAAATCAAAACATTAGCAGAAACTTCTTCCACAACAGTCGGAGATGGAGAAGTCTCTTACAGCAATTGATCGTACAGATAGTTAGAATGAGTTTAGAAAAGAATACATAGTGTGTTGTAGTTCTTTTGAGTTCAAAAAGGCTCTATTTATAGTGTTCATGTCCAATTAGCAACTTGTTGACGTGGCCTATTCCGAGCGCCTGGAAGCCTATCCAGGCACCTAGAAGCCTATTCGGGTGCTTGGATTCCATCAAGTTTGATCCACTTGGTAATGGTCTCTGAATGGGTTTGGACATTCCGAACACCTAGAGTTTTGCTAATGTTGCTCCGAGCTGATCCTCTTTGACAACGACTCGCTAACATGGCAGCCCATTCTGAGCGTCGGGACGGGGTCTAGGCTCCTAGAATTCAGGCGCCTGGATTTACTTCCAAATGACGTTGACCATATTAGGACCGAAAGAAATTTAGATATCTTCATAATTACATGTTATTGTTTACTTTGTGCCTAAGCTCTCATGATTTTGCTCTTGAGCTCTCCCAAAATGCCTCATACTAATGAAGACATATTTTTTCCTTTATAAGCCTATGATCTTTCCCATGTGTTTTCAATATGGGACTATATTTGCAACCTTACAACTTCAATAATTCCCCCCCCCCCTCAAACAAAGGACCACAAGCCCCCCTCAAGCGGAAACTTTTTCCATTTGATGTCTGATCCTTATGTTAGTGATATGAGAGAAGTGTCCTAAGACAATCGTCTTATGATTGTAAACATTCATTTTAATAAATGATAATTCACTATTTGAGTACACATATTTGTGTGTTTGATTGGGATCTTAAACTCATCTACTGAATGTCCGCAATACAATTCACAGCATAAGAGAATTTGTGATGGGATCACAACTAGTGATTATCTCTAAATGTGCAATTGTGAAGTATTGAAAATATCCCTAGTCGATGAATTGATAAAAACAGACATTATCAATTCTGTTGAGACTAGCATGGGTTATTCTGTAATCAGCTGATTCTCACTAGCTGGTGACATTGGGATGTCTGGAGATAAACATGGATGCTAGTTAAGGGAACTAGTTCATTGGAGTGACTAGCTGTAAAACTTCATATGGTAATCTATATAGATATGTCAGTGAAGTTCTTACTGCAGCTTAAGTGCGATGTTCCTTTGACTTGTGGTGTTCAAGTCATCTTGGTCATGGAGACTTATACTTTAACATCTTAAGCAAGCATCTCCAAGGAGGTGTGGACCCAGGATGATTGGGTATAAGCCGAAGTGCCCGAAGATGTTTGAACAGCCTACCGTCGGATTGTTACTCAAAGCCTCTGGCCAGAGCATGTCATGTTTAGAGTATGAGTCTCTTAAATACATGAGAGTAATTAGAAATCCAAAGGACGAGAAAGACACTACTTGGGCTAGGTGTGACGTAGTCAGCCTAGTGGGGACTGACACACACAGACCATGTCCTGAACCAAGTGGGTATAAGATGGTGAAGGGAATGAGGCACGATTCATTAGAGCTACTGAAGGGTTTCAGAATAACTTCTGAGGTCAACCGTTGATCTTTCGATTAATTGGGGGTCATGATGTACTACTAGGTGCCACTCATGATCTTTCTATAATTAGTTGATTATAGACGGTCAACATAAATCGAAAGCCTATTTAGTCACACGCACTACGAGTAATCCGAGGGATTTAAAACGAGTTGAAAATTGGATTTTCCGATCAAGAGAAATAAGATGAATCTGAGTTAATCAGAGGCGCAAAGGAAGCTTAAAATGACTAAGTCTTTTGAAGGCTTATTGGGCGAATTAAATGAGTTTAAGTCGCGATGGTTCGGCTCGGTTTGGCCGGCCAAAGAGGGTGCCAACCCTCTTTGGTTTGGCCGGCCAAAAGAATGGGGAGAAACCAATTTATTTGGTTTAATTAATAAAATAAATCTAGTGCGATTTGTTTTATAAATTATGGAGAAATAAATTTGTATAAAGAAATTTATATAAAGAAATTTGTAGAAATTTATTCTTTTTATGAAAATTAAAATGATCCATGGAATGGTTTATTTTAATTTTATAAAATCAATTATGAATTGATTTTTTCCATAATAAAGAAGATTTATAAATTTCTTGTAAAATTTATTCCATAATTAAAGAGAGAAGTATTTGTTTTATTATAAAGTTAGTTATAATAAAACTAGGCATAACGGAATAATTCATAAGAAAATTTATAAGATAAATTTCTTATGAAAATTAATTCCGTTAATTCCGTTAAAGAGGAGACTTAGCAAGGGAGAGGCTACTATATAAAGGAACCAAAGGCAAGCCTTGAATTCCAATCAATAGAGTAATCAAGAGATTAATTCTCTCCCTCTCTCTCTCTTATTCTCTTCCTCCCCTTCTCCTTCCCACCTAGGGCCGGCGCCCCTTAGCTTACCCTAGGGCCGGCGCCTCCTCCTCCTAGGGCCGGCGCACCCTCTTCTCCAAGAATTGGCGTGAGCAACCTCCATCAAGAAGGAGCCAAAGAAGAAGAAGAAGAAGCGGAACGCAACTCCTTCCTTCCCGGAATTTAGATTCCGTTTCTTGGTGGTTAGTTTCCTTTCTTCTCTCTTGATCTTCTAATTGTGCCTTTAGAGAATCTAGTAGTTCTCGTCGGCACAAAACTCGTGGCTTTGCGAAGTCATCCCGAAGAGAACTCGGCGTGGACGCGAATAGAGGCGGAGCTTCCAAGGGACGCTACGGTTGGATCTCGTCCCTTTATTCGAGTTACGCGAGGTACAAAGTAAATTAGTTTACTTTTCCGCAAAGTTTTAATTTATGATCATGTCCACACATCATAAGGTTGCATGCTAGATACGTGGTTAAAATAATTTAAGAAATTATTTTATGCTAATTCTTCCGCTGCACGTAAAAATTTAAAATTTTACGAACCCGTATCCTTGTCAACATGCACCCGGTCGCAACACCTTAACCCACCAAGACTTTCTGCCCTCGATCCACCCAACCTACTAGGACTTCACTACCTAGCCGTAACTAGGACTTCTCTGCCTGGTGTCTGGTCCTCTTGACCAAGACACGGGAGCACACACATCCTTTATTCAAGGCTTAACCCATATGGTTAGAGCTGGATCATGACTTTAGCTCGTGCTTCTTCTAGCGGTTAGTCCGGTGAAGAGCGACCTGACTCTGATACTAATTGTGGGATCCTTGTAATCGATAGAGCATGGGGGGTGAATATTGATAACGTAATTTTTCAGAAACATAGATTTAAACGCAGTGGAAAATACACAAATCAAACACGGCTAACGCGGTTTGTTTTATTTGGTTCGGAGTCTGTAATGACTTCTACTCCAAGACCCACGGTCCTTGACCATTTTTATTGGGCAATTCTATAGCTCGGAAAATGATGTACAAGTATAGAAATTTAAGTACATAATTAAATAAAAAATCTTATACCGACTGATGGTTGCGGTATGGCTAGCGGGTTTCCTAAGCGAATACTTGGTCGTCCTTGAGAGACCTCTCCATGTCTACGGATTAAAAATTAATCCGAATGAAGACCCATCTCCTAAATGATCATCTCATCATCGTATCGATCGATTCGAATTACAACTTAACCAATCTCAAAGATCGAGCCTTGTAATTCGCCTAACTGATCGACCGCGAAAAAGACCACGAGTGGATCGCCGATTTTTGTGTTTGTTATCGGGGTCCATTAATTAATTATCAACCATTAATTAAGCAATTAATTCAACATGATAATTAATCAAAACATCACATAAAATGATAAGACAAAAGAGGGAGTCAAGAGAGAAATATACCTCTCTTTACCTCGTAGTCTTCTACCTTATGTCCCTTCCCTCTTGGACGTTGTGTGTGTTGGAACCCGGATGGCTAGAGAGGGGGGGGGGTGAATATAGCCAATCATTTTGACCTTTGACACTTATCAAATTTCTGCACTCAACCTTATCAGTAGCACAGCGGAAGAAACAAAGGAAACAAAGCAGTGCAGAAAACAGAAAAACGAAGGCAACAAACACAACTAGCAAGATCGCTAATAAGGAGGGTTTACAAGGTTCGGGGATAACTTGCCCCTACTCCTTGGCGTGCCCTTAAGGTGGGCGATCCCTTGATCATCGGCAGATCAAGCCCCGGTTATCACCGGATAGAAAGCAACCTCCTTCTCAGTGGAGAAACCTCTCCACAACGTTTCAATCACAGATTTAAGTTTAAGCACAAAGAAACAACAAGAAGGATCTTACTCAAATACTTAGCAAGGACAAGAACACAGCAAGCTTTCCTGAGCTCCACCCAGCGGCGATCTCACGTAAGAAACCCTTCCTCGTGTCTTCCCGCTGTCGGACTCCAAGCCTCTTGATCTCTCCTTCAAGCGCTCAAGTAATGGATGATTGCTTCTCGATTGCAGTAGCTTGCTCAAGGTGATGAAAACTTCAGAACGCACAAGCTAGATGTGGAGAACACAAAGGCGCAACAAGAACTTAGTTCGCAAACTCTAGAACTCTGCTTCAACGAAGCCTTCTTCTGCCCTTTTATTTCTCCACTCAGCACCAGGTGACAGCATCTCCTGCAGCCTCCAGCTGCTTCCCTGCCAATGCCAGCTACCACTGAGCCCTCCCTGGACTTCCTGAGCTCCCCTCAGCCAAGCTCCAGTCTGCAGCTCCAACCGTTGCAACCTGAGATGGAAAACGGACAAACCTGCTCCAAGGAAAGCCTCCATTGACTTCTCCTTGAGTGTTTGAATCCTCCCCTGTCACCTGCAGCTTAATCAGAGTGTTAGAGCAGCATATCACATAGTAAATCAAGTATCAGATGTAAGCAGCAGAGAATCGGATACGGTCAGGCGCGATCAGAGCGTCTGATAGTGTAATTTGAATTAAGATGATCGGTCACCGGATCGATCGGAGAGCCTCCTGATCGGTTACTAGACCGATCAGGCTGGGTCCAGACCGATCAGGCTCCGTCCTGATCGGTCCCCAACGCTTGATTAGAAATCGCGATTTCTTTGGGACTCTCCTGGATCGATCACCAGACCGATCCCAGGTTGTGGATCGATCACCCGACCGATCCACTCCTTTATTGGGCAATTTCTGAGCTTCGCAGTCTAGACCTCCTGATTGATCACCGGACCGATCAGGTAACCTCCTGATCGGTCACCAGACTGATCAGGTCGTGACCAAACCGATCAGGCTCCGTTCTGATCGATCATAGAGAGGAACCTGCGACGCTGGATCGTTCTCTAGAACGATCTGCATAGTGATCCTGATCGGTCACCAGACCGATCAGGAGCAGATCAGCAAGGGAACTCAACCTCACTGTTTGCTCCCTGATCGGTCACCAGACCGATCAGGAGCCAAGCAATTGGTGAAACGCATACTCCCTGATCGGTCACCAGACCGATCAGTCATCGCTGGATCGGTCACCAGACCGATCCATGAAGGAGCACCGTGCCAACTCCCTAATCGGTCACCAGACCGATCCAGGGGCTCCAACCTAGCCCTCCAAGCTAGGGTTTCATCCACCTTAGCCCTCCAAGCTAAGGATTTTTCACCTAACCCTCTAAGTTTGGAATTTGCACCTAACCCTCCAAGTTAGGACTTTTCACCTAGCCCTCCAAGCTAGGACTTTTCACCCAACTCTTCCGGATTAGGACTTTCCAAACCTAGCCCTCCAAGCTAGGACCTGACCCTCCAAGCCAGGACTTTTTCACCTAATTCTCCAAGATGGGAATTTGCACCTAACCCTCCAAGTTAGGACTTTTCACCTAGCCTCCAAGCTAGGACTTTTCACCCACCTCTTCCGAATTAGGACTTTTCACGCACCTAGCCCTCCAAGCTAGGATTTTTAACACCTAACCCTCCAAGTTAGGATTTTCCAACACCTAGACCTCCAAGCTAGGATTTTCCATACTATGCCTGATCCCCGATCAGGACTTAATCATAATCAATAATCATCCACCTAAACTAAAATCGGTGTCAACACCAAAACAACAATCAGGGCCAGACTGCATCAACAATCTCCCCCTTTTTGTTGTTTGACAACCTGATTTTAAGTTTAGGGATTCTCAATTGAGTTTTTCAAATTTAGAATCATAGGGGAATCCACATCCTCCCCCTACAACATGATCATCCTAAACTTAACCAATCAACAGTCTCCCCCTTTGTCGAACACCGAAAAGGGGTCTAGAAGGGCTGTTAAGTTTAAACCATACTCCCCCTCAACCCTAGGGGTATCCCAAACAAACAACAATTTGATTTTTGATAAGCATATGAATACATATGACAAAAAGATATAGGCATGACAAAACGAGCATATGTATCATATGAGCATGACATCATAAGCAGAATCATGATAGTGTAACAAATATGCAGATAGTACTCATCATAGCATCAACAAGAAGCATACAAAAGTAGGATAACACATGTAAGGCAAATTCAGAAAAGTCAAGTCATAAAGCATCCAGAGAAATAACACGATGCAAGACACTTGCATCAAAATCCAGATACGTGTGGCATAAGACCACAATAAGCAAGTCATGGGGCATACAGCCCAAAAGTCACACAGACCAAAACCGGTCAAGTACACAGATCATGAGAAGAGGCAGCAGACATCCAATGCTCAAACGTCAGCGGGGGGGGGGGGGTTGTCATCGTGCATGAGGTCATCCACCATGGCGTCAGCAGACCCTGGTGCAGCACTGCCTGAAGGGCCATCCCCTGGAAATGTATAGCGGCGCCACTCTGCGTACCAAGTTTGCTGCAATGCCTAGACCCCAGAGATAGTAGACTCTACGCTGGTCAATTAGCGATCAAAGGAACGGAAGTCCGAGCGGGTCTCCTCTCGATGGAGCTCCCTCAAATGAATATCCTCCTGGAGGGTCCGATCTAGCTCGAAGATCTGCCATCGTAGATCTGGGTCAGGCTCATAGTCATACTCGGCGTCAGCAGCAGGAGCCTCATGAAGTGCAGCATCCTCGGGTGGTGCCTGAAAATGTGGTGCTCCGCCAGGTAGGTCACCAAGTCCTCTCCCATCCTTCCATACCAAGGCCCCATCGCGCTCTCGAATAATAATGCCGGACTTGGCAAAAGCGCGCTGACCCGGCCGACAATCCTGCTTGACCATAGGCACGGTCCTGCCCTTGGTGACATCAACACCAACTGACATAAGCCAGTCAGTGATGACATGACCAAATGACATGTAGACCGTGCGACGGCTCGGCTCACGATAGGATAGGATGGACTGGAAGATGCTCTCTATGATGTCGAAGTCCATCTGGCGGTGCATATCGTAGAGCATAAGGCAGTGATAGGGTCGAATCTCAGTCAAAGGCTTTGAGGTGATGGGCAAGATGCAATTTGTGATTATCTTGAAAAGGATGTAGTCAACTGGAGCAAGTCGTAGGGCTACAAAAGTAGGGAAATCAGGACCCAACTCATCAAACCCGGCGGGGCGAGGACGACCAAAGAAATACTAATAGATGGAGTCGGGGGTAACATCTGAAAAAGGTGCTAATAAAGGATAAGGAAGCTCAGGGTAGATCAAATACAGATTTGGTGATCGTCGACCACCCAGATACTTTGCCAAAATCTCGTAAGAAAAGTCTAGGTTCCTCTTGGCGACTCGAGTGGTGAACTCGAAGCCTCCTTGAGGTCCCTGCTGAAGATTGTTATAGAATTCTGAGACTATGTCGTAATTGATGGTCCGTTCCAAGGAAAGAAGGAAGCCCAGGTTATAAAATATGACTATGTCCATGACCGACGGACAATGTTCAGTCAGAAAAGGGATATCAATGGATCGGCAAGATAGTAATTTGACAGTCCTCGACTGGAAGGCCTGTTCACAGGCCGCATTTGGGAACCGGGAGCTAGAAGAAGGCTGAGGCCTTCTGGAGGGCGCAGATGCAGAAGGGGTTTTCCCCCTTGAACTGCCCTCAGCAGCTTCTTTACCCTTAGAAGATTTTCTAAAAATTGGAATAGACAAATATGATCAAGGTAAGGTTAAACCCAATCAGAGAACGTGATCAAGACACAATGATTAACAGAACACAGTTGGATCAAGGAACCAAGATAGAGTGATAATCATAAAGTGAAGCATTTGATCAAGAGGGTCACGGCCAAAAGTCACAGCCAAAACAAGGATCACGGCACAACACACCAAGAACAAATACCAAAACATAATTAGTTTCATATACATATAATCCATGAACAGAGTCATAAAGGAAACTAAATCAAAAACTCACTTTGGTGCCGTTGAAGTTAGTTTGAAAGGATTGCAAAAACTGGAAGAAGAACTTGCGCAACAGAAGCTCTCGGCGCAAGACAGAGATACAGAAAACTTGGAGCAAGTAGAGAACTTGCAGAGAACAAGAAAACACCCGTAGAGACCTTCGCAAGAACTCGCACGCACGAGAAAGAGGGAGACGCAGGAACACTCTCGCTCAGGATGAAGAGGCGTAAGTAGCAGGTTTCGGCGCTAGGGTTCGGCAAGGAGGGGTTTTGGTAGGAGTTAATCGGTTGGTGGATCGGTCCACCAACCAGATTTTAATGCATCTGAACGGATCACTGTTCGATCAGATAGCGCCCAGAACGATCAGGTGATGGCCTGATCGGACTGAACCGGGCCTGATCGGTCGGGTGACCGATTAGGCATGCTCCTGATCGATTGGCTGACCGATCAGGACACGAACAATAGGGTTCGGAGAGAAACCTGTGAGCCCCCTGATCGGTCTGTGAACCGATCACCATAGGGTGCCAGATCGGTCTAGGGACCGATCCAGGCTAGCTCAGTAAGGTTGATTAGAATTTCGTAAAATCACTGAAGCCCCTCTGATCGGTCTGTGAACCGATTGTTATAGGTTGGAGCCAGATCGGTCCGGAGACAGATCAGCCTTACCCCTGATCGGTCGGGTGACCGATCAGGGTTCCTGAAACTCCCAGATTCGATCAGAAATTTTCAGTTTCAGATTATTACTCGATTTTCAAAGGGATATGGTGAAAGATATCGATCTTGGAAGCCATCCCTCGTCTATAAGTGATCCCCAATCAAGGATCAAAGGTCCTTAGAGTTTGAACAAGTCACTTTGCTCCACCCAAGTGGAGTCAAACTCAAACAACAATCATTCAAGCAATTTGTGCCAAATCCAAGGTTCCAATCAAGTTTCCTTGATCGGAATGTCCAAGTATGATCATGGAGCCAAATACACATATGTTATGCATTGGTTTTCCCCATACTTGGTCACCAAAGTGATTATTATCTCGTCAACTTAATTTCTCAAGGGATGCAATGACATTTTGAGAAATTGAGTTGATCCTAACATCTCACCCCATATCTAGCAAACAAAGACGTTTTGTTAAACCTTATAGTTTGTGTGAGATGTCCCCATAGTTACCCAATTGTATCCCCAACAATGAGAACTTATCATGAAGGGTTTTGGATATAATTTGATGTCTATGAAGCACGACACATTCCCAACTCCCTTCTTAGAAAACTAAATTCATTTTTGGGGAGTGGTTTAGTGAAATGTCAGCTAGGTTAGACTTGGACTCTACATGTGAGAGTACAATATCTCCCCTAGCTACATGATCCCTAATGAAGTGGTGACGTACCTCAATATGTTTGGTCCTAGAGTGATGGACTGGATTTTTAGTTAGGTTAATTGTGCTAATGTTATCACATAACACTTGCACACCCTTGTAACTCAATCCATAGTCCTCTAAAGTATGTATCATCCACAACAATTGTGATACGCTCTCTCCCATAGCAATATACTCTGCCTCGGTCGTGGAGAGAGTAACACAATGTTGCTTCCGACTTGACCAACTTACTAAAGACGAACCTAAGAATTGACAGCCCCCACTTGTGCTTTTCTGATCCAACTTACATCCAGCGTAGTCGGAATCGGTATAGCCAATTAGATCAAATGATTCGGTACGGGGGTACCAAAGACCGACTCCTATTGTGCCTTTAAGATATCTCAAAATTCTCTTAACAGCGATTAAGTGAGATTCCTTGGCACAAACTTGATACCTAGTGCACATACCCACAGCAAATAGAATATCCAATCGACTAGCTGTGAGGTATAGCAAACTACCTATCATGCTTCGATATTGAGTCAAATCAACGGGTTTACCACTCTCATCATTGTCTAATCTTGTGTTTGTAGCCATGGGAGTGGTTACCTCTTTTGAATCACTCATATTGAATTTTCGAAGTATTTCTTGTGTATACTTTGATTGGTGCACATGGATACCATCGCGAGTTTGCTTGATTTCAAGTCCAAGGAAGAAAGTCAACTCTCCCACTAAACTCATTTCAAACTCACTCTCCATGTATCCAATGAATTCATTTAAATAGCCCTTATTGTTTGAGCCATAAATTATGTCATCGACATATACTTGGGCTACAAAAATATTGTCACCATCTCTTCGTAGAAATAGTGTAGGGTCTATTTGGCCTCTAACGAAGCCCTTCTCAATTAAGAATGTCGACAACCGCTCATACCAAGCCCGGGGTGCTTGTTTAAGGCCATAAAGTGCCTTTTTGAGTTTGAACACGTGGTTTGGAAATTCGGAACTCTCAAACCCCGGAGGTTGTTCGCCGTAGACCTCTTCTCTAATCAAACCATTCAGAAAGGCCGATTTGACATCCATTTGGTATAGCTTGAAGCCGCGATGTGCTGCAAACGCAAGCTTCAATCGAATGGACTCTAATCGTCCCACGGGAGCATAGGTCTCATCATAATCAAGGTCTTCAACTTGACTATAGCCCTTGGCTACCAAGCGTGCCTTGTTTCTAATGATTTCTCCTTTATGGTTCAATTTATTTTTGAAGACCCATTTGGTTCCAATGATGGTGGTCTTCTTAGGTCTAGGGACTAAGTCCCAAACTTGACTTCTTTCAAATTGACCTAGTTCATCTTGCATTGCAATGATCCAATCGGGATCATTTTATGCTTCATCAATTTTTCTAGGTTTAATTTCGGAAATTAGGGCAACTTCATTAGCCTCATTCCGGAAGAATGATCTAGTCCTAACCCTATGATGGATGTCTCCAACAATTTGGTCTTGGGGATGACTAGAGGCTAATCTAGTTTGCCTTGGTGTTGGTGGTGCTTCGTGAATGGGCTCACTAGACACAAGTTCAGCCTCAGGATCCGGCTGATCTATGGATTGTCTAGGCTCACCATCATCGGATTCATCACCATCAACAACATTTGGACTTTCATTCAAACATAGTCTCCTAAGTTCGAATTGGACTTCATCTTCTGGTTGACCATTGACTTTTGGAATTTCTTCAAAGACAACATCAGAAGATTCTTCAACTAGTCTAGTCTTCTTGTTGTAGACTCGATAGACTTTGCTAACCAGGGAGTACCCGACTAGTATCTCTTCATCAGCCTTCGCCGTGAACTTTCCAAGATGATCCTTGGTGTTTAGAATAAACACCTTACAGCCAAACACCCGAAGGTGTTTAACCGTAGGTGATTTTCCAAACCAAAGTTCATAGGGAGTCTTTCCTAAAAACCTATGAATGAGGACCCGGTTTTGCACATAGTAAGCTGTATTTACAGCTTCAGCCCATAAGTAACTCGGGAGTGAGTACTCATTAAACATGCTTCGTGCAGCCTCTTGAAGTACACGGTTCTTCCTCTCTACAACACCATTTTGTTGTGGTATTCTAGGAGTAGAGAACTCATGTCTATAACCCCTATCTTGACAAAATTCCAAAAACCTTTGATTTTGAAACTCACCTCCATGATCACTTCTTATTGTCTTAATAGTTAATGATTTCTCATTTTCTACCCTCCTACAAAAGAAATGAAAACATCTAAGGTTTGGTCCTTATATTTTAAAAAGTAAGTCCAAGTATATCTAGTGAAATCATCAATGATCACAAAGCAATATCTACTTCCACTCAATGATATGATAGTACTACAATCAAATAGATCCATGTGAAGTAAATCTAATGCAGTAGAAGTACTTACAGCGCTTTTGTGCAGATTTTGTTTGCTTACCCATTTGACATGCATCACAAAGTTTATCTTTCTCATACTTGATGCTTGATAAGCCACGAACCAATCCCTTGTTGGCCAACTTCCGGATGTTCTTCATGTTCACATGTGCTAGCTGTTGGATTGAGAAAACCGATAGAGGGGGGGGGGGTGAATATCGGAAATCGTTCGGACTTTCGTAAAGAGCACGTACGCAGCAGAAATAAAACCAGAACGAACACAGCACAAAGACACAGTCGATTTACTTGGTTCGGAGCCTGTGTCGACTCCTACTCCAAGGCCCACGGTCGTTGACCGTTTACTTTGGGCAATTCTATATGAGCGCAAAATCAGTTTACAAGAATAGATTTACAAGTATAGCACCATAAACTTTTAATAAAACAAAAGGAACTCTTCTTTTACCGACGTCCGGTTGTGGGTTGACTTTCCGAAGCAGCAGGACGTCGTCGGCTCGAGTTGGACAGTTTCTGGAGCACGGTGTGAGCACAGAAGAGCGTGGAAGTATTGAGCGAATTGATTCTCTGAAGCCTTGGTCGAGGGGCCTTTATATAGGGCCTGGGGGCGCCCGGGACGTCGGGGGCGCCCCCCACGTGGCCTTTGATCCGTCAAAGTCTCGGTCGCGTCTGATCCTCTGGATCCGCTTTGACCGGGGCACCCGGAGGACTCGGGGCGCCCGGATTGACCGGGTCAAATTTTATCCGCTTGGCTTCAAGGGCTTTTGGTTCGATGCATGTGCATGGGGGCGCCCGGGAGCAGCGCGGGCGCCCGGGAGCACGGGGGCGCCCCGCCCAGCAGCTGTTCGAACCCTTTTGCTCTTTACTTGTTTTGTATGCACCTTGGGGGCGCCCGGGACACTCTGGGCGCCCTACTCAGCCTTGCCTCTCTTCTTTGAGGCTTTCTGAGCTACAGACACATATTCCTTCGGTCCTGCATCCAGGGTTAGTCCAAAACACAATAAAACAAAGTGTTAGATTATACAGCCTTAGCTGTCTTGGTTCTGACTTTGGGCCTCCAATATGGAGCCCTAGGTCGAACCGACGCCTACTGTTCCCTCGACGGGGAACGCGTCCTCACCTACTCCTCTCGGGAGAAATTACCTGATGCCAACCGCTCCTTTGGTTGGACTTTTGCCTGACGGTCCTTTGTCAGGTCTTGTAAACTGGCAGTCCTTCGCCAGTTGCCTAGCTGTCCTTCGCTAGGTCTTCAGTCTCAGGCTGTCCTTCACCTGGAGCCTAGCAGTCCTTCGCTAGGGCTTGATACTGGCAGTCCTTCGCCAGTTGCCTAGCAATCCTTCGCTAGGGCTTTCTTTCCTGGCTTTCCTTTGCCAGTGCCTAGCAGTCCTTCGCTAGGGCTTTTCCTGCACACTAGATTAACTTGTTAGAAAACAAGAAAGACTTAACTTTTGACCTATGTTGCCATTATCAAAATACAGGTTTGACTTAGGTGCATTCTGCATCAACAATCTCCCCCTTTTTGATTTATGGCAACCCTAGTTCAAAAAGTTAAGTTTAAGCAAAACATGAAAAAGTTTTAACTTTTGTTCCCTCCCCCTGGAAGGAATCTCCCCCTAGATTTTTTAAAAATTCGTGGGGTTAGAAAACTTTATTTGTACTTTGAAAACTTAAGTTTTAGGTACTTAGGAATTTTAAGTTAAAAGTATATAGGAAGATTTTTGAAACACGATTTTTGAGTACTTAACAAGTTTGAGGTTTTAAGTTTCAAGGTACTCAAAGGTTTTGAAAATGTTAGCTTAAGTAAGAATTTCAGTTTTAATACAATTTAAACCAAACTTAAGCTTTTGGAGTAAAAATTTGACAAACTTAAGTAAGAACCTTTTGAAAAGCTAGAGTACTTAGGAAAATTTTAAAAGCTTGAGTAAAAATCTTGCAGCTAGAGTACTTAGCATCATTTTAAAAGCCTTTAAGAAATTTTGAAACTAGAGTACTTTTAGGCAAAAATTTAAAAAGCTTTAAGAACTTTAGTATTTCTTCAAAAAGTTTAAGCTTTTGACGAAAGGAAAAGTATATTTTTGAACATTTTTGAATAAAGGAAAAATTTTGAAAACTTTTGAAAGCTTAAGTATTTTTCAAAAGAAATTTTTGAATAAAGAAATTTTGATAGCTTAAGTAATAATTTTGAAGGACTTGAATACTTGAATACTTAGCAAAATAAGCTATAGTTTTGAAGGAAAATAAGCTATAGTTTTGAAGGACTTGAATACTTGAATACTTAGCAAAATAAGCTATAGTTTTGAAGGACTTGAATACTTGAATACTTGAATACTTAGCAAAATAAGCTATAGTTTTGAAGGACTTGAATACTTGAATACTTTTTGAATAAAGGATAGAGTTACGAAAATTAGATTTTGAAAACTTTTTACTCTCTCCTTTCCTATCTCTCCCCCTTTGCCATATATCAAAACAAATAAATATAGTAGAGATAATGGAAATAAGTAAGATTTTGCTATACTGAACCAAATCATAATTAGACTTAACTAAATCAATCAATTTTCTTTATAGGGACCTGTCTAACCCAATTAGCTACTTACTAACTGTTATAAACAGTAGTTTTTGCTAGGGTTAGTCAAGTTAAGTGTTTCTGTTCAAGTTAGATTTTCTAAACTTGACACTTAACTGGATTGCTGTTTAAGTTGTATTTAGTGCCCCAATTGCTGCAGATGCACTGACTTAAAGCATCTTGAATTAAGGCAAAGACCTAACATCTCAACCCTTTCTAGGTTATCAATCAAAAAGTACCCTAAGGTGCTTGTGAGATGCTGGCTTCTAAGTCTATAGGTGCATGCAGTTCTAGGGTTAGGGCTTAGGCTAAGTCCATTTTCGAAAAACCCTAGTTTTTGAAGGGGGTAGTTTTAAAAAATAAAACTAAGTCGAAAATGAAAACTGATTTTGAAATTAAGTGAGACAGTTTTTCAAATTCAAAAATTTTAAATCAAGTAGAGAAGAAAATTAATCTATTCTACAAAGCACAGTCCTAACTGAAAAGAGAGCAAGTACTCATAACTTCGTCAACAGAAAATAAAGGTAATCATGGTTCAAATATAGTCAAACAGTCAAGCTCAAGTCAACCACAAGTCAACCCTACTGAGTAGGGGTAGTCAAATAGGCACAATGATAGGTAAATCTAAGACGAAGGACCGGGATGACCGGACGGGCCAGGCTGCCATGCATCAAATCGTGCCATCATCTCTATGTATCGTGAGTCCGCAACTTCTCGATCAGCTCGACGAGCTTCCATCTGCTCTAGGTGATAGGCTTCGACCTCCTCTCGAAGACTCTGAACCTTTATGTCTAAATGTGTCACTCTCTGAGAGAGTGTCGGTGGAGCGGGCTCGTCGATGTGTGCTCGGGCTGCTGCAGCTACATCTCCAACATCGACTTCAACCTCCTCGTCTGAGTCGACTGGTGCTCCGGCCTACTGTCGTCTCCAACTAAGAACCCCGGTAGCCGACACCTCTAGACCTGCTAAGGAGAAGTTCGTAAATCCGATTTCGTCAAAGTCGGTCATAGTGGTTATTTCACCCAAGGTTACGTCACGACCATGGTGATGAAGGAGGGACGTGATGATGTGGCAGTATGGTGTGCGTACTCGTCCCTGGGTCGTGACACTGGACGCATGCAGAATGGTATGAAACATATGGAGTCCAATGTCTAGGTCAAGGTGATGGACTAGGGCATAAAGAAGGAAAGCATGAAAGGGTCGCATTGTAACGCCCGCCCTTATATCTACTCTCGGGGCGGGGTTACGTTACGTACTCATTCATATAATTTTTTTTTGTACAAAAGAAGAACATAAGTGCTAAGCATATTAATCAGTGCATGCAAATTTTCTATTATGCTTTAATCATCCTTTAAAAACATAGTCATATGTTTCCATGCATAATATTAGTTCATGAAATTGAATCTAAGGAAATCTAAAACCTCATGTGAAATATCTTAAATAAAAGTTATCCTATAACATGATAAGTTCACCAGTAATTCAACTCATAGCATAATCAAGTGTAAGAGACATCCAAGGGTACACACTATCATGCAACATCAATTCTATTCACTAACCCTTGTTGTCAAGGAACATAAACATAAACATGATAAAGTAGATATAGAAATATTTCTTTCCCGAGCCACCACCCCCACACATCTTCAGCCTTCCTGCCTCTTCCTCTAGTTCAAGTGTTCCTTACCTTTATCTGCAGCATAAGACAACACATAACTAGTAAGCACAAAAGCTTAGTAAGGATCCTGTCCTACTCGGAAAATCCATATGAAGGCATACAACATGTACACATAATCAATCATAAACATGAGTTCATCATAGCATACTAAACATCCAAGTTTCTAAGCATGCAGCATAAAATATCTTAAGCATACCCTTCACATATAATAAATGTTTTCAAAGGATGTTTTCAAAACAGTTCCATAGCGGTATTACTTAAAAATACATCCATGTCATATAGGGCCCAGTTGTGTACCACATGATGCGCGTTCCCTAATGAGTTGGGGTAGCGAGCCACCAATCCCATTAGAGCAGGACCTCTTACGTCCTACCGGAGCCATGACCTTAAGTTAACATGCACCCCGGATTTGTTTAACGACCCCTCTTACGAGTCGGGTACATAACTTACAAAGTAAAATACTTATCATGTCTTTACATATATATGCTAAGGATGTACTCCAATTTCACTGCTAAAGGAACACCCACTTTTTCAGGGTGTTTCTGATCCCGTAGGGACACACCTCACAAAATATGGTGTTCTGGATCCCATACTTAGTGGAGTATCCTTTCAAGCATTTCATCATACATATCACATGAAATCTCACAAGGGTGCCCCATGGGCCATAAGACATGCTCATACATACATCATAATTCGACCACTTAAACATACTTTAGATATGACAAGATTTGGTCGCATAGATCATACTCATATCATGGGAAGTAGTAGCATGCTAACAGTTAAGGAAACCATGCATTTCATTTAAACACCACATGCACATACATGTCATAGGAAGTGGTAGCATGCTAACAATTAAGGTTTCAATCAACCATTTCACTTAACACCACATGCATATACATATAATCATCCCCAAACAGAAGCATATCTCATAGGGTATTTTAGCCTTCACAAACCCTAATCCTAGGGGGTTGGCCGAAAATCATGCTAGGGGAAAAACTTAGTTTTCAAATCAACTTTCCATTCAAACATTTACACAAACATCTCACATACATATCATATCACTTATTAACCATAGATTTCATCATAGGATAAGTATGCAACCCTAAACCCTAATCCCTCTAGGGTTGGCCGAAACTAGTAGGGTAGGGAAAAAGTTGGATTTTTGTAACTAAACATTCATACAACCACATTGTCTACATCATCATACATTACACTAAACATAAAATCCATCCTAGAGAAATTCCACTCTTAAACCCCATAAATCCCTTACCTTGGCCGAAACCTACAAAGGGTGAAAACCCTAGATTTTGTTCATAACATCATGATGAAACAACATGTACATATACCCTAAATCCCAAGGGTCTACTCATGTAACAAGGAGGGACCAAGGCCTCCCCTTAAGGGGTGGCCGAAATATACAAAGGGGAAAACCCCCATTTTTCGAAAACCACAAAAGCAAAGATTCATACACAACTATTACACTGCAGGCGAGGGGATACTTACATCCTTTCGCTTGAATTTCCCTTAGGGTACCCTTGGTTGAATGAGTGTTTCCCTTGTTAGCCTTCTCTAGCAAATCTTGGCCCTAGTAGAAGGCAAGAACCTTAAAGGGTTCTTCTTCCTTCCAATTCCCTAGGGTTAAGACCCTGGGGTTTACTTTTTCGAAAATGGAAAGGAAGAAGAAGTGAATTTCGGTGATGAGAGGGAGGAAGAAGAAGAAGAAGAGGAAGTTACTCTAACTTCTCTTTCCCTTATTTATACTTTTCTTATGAAGAGACATGTCTCTTCACTTCCCTAGCTTTTAACAAGCATGTTCCCTATTCCCTCTACATGAAATATGGCTTGGTTCATTGGTTATGACATGGTTAGTGCAACTAGGAGGTTCAAGGTTCAATCCTTGCTTCCTCCTTTCTATATTTCCTTTTTGCACTATTCCACATCCAAACCCATTAAGCCAAGCCCATCATGAAATTTCATAGTAATAATTATGTTTTATGAATTCATAATAATATTTCATGAATTTCATACTATTTCATATTCATGAATTCATAATATCTCATGATATTTCATAATAATATTTCATGAATTTCATAATATTTCATATTCATGAATTCATAATATCTCATAATATTTCATAATAATATTTCATGAATTTCATAATATTTCATATGGAAAATTTTGGGGCGTTACAAACCTCCATACCTTATAAAAAGTTCGTCCCGAACTTTAAAATAATTCCGGATACTTTAATCGTATCGCCTCCTCTCGTTCCCATGTGGCTTCTTCGAATTGTTCGTTCCGCCACAGAACCTTTACTAAGGGTACTTCCTTGTTCCTTAGTTTTTTGACTTCCCGATCTAAGATCTGTATAGGTCGGCGTTCGGAACTTAAGTTCTCTTGATCTTGTACTGGTTGGGGCTCTATCATCTGATTCACATCAGAGGTACATTTCCTGAGCATTGATACATGGAAGACATTGTGGATAGCCGACATTTCTGGCGGTAATTCCAGTTCGTAGGCCACCTTGCCTACCCGTCTCAGAATTTGATACGGTCCCACATATCTCGGACTCAGCTTCCCTTTCTTTCCGAATCTCATCACCCCTTTCATAGGGGCCACTTTCAGGAATACTAAATCCCCAACCTCAAACTCTAATGGTCTGCGTCGCTTGTCAGCGTAGCTTTTCTGCCGACTCTGAGCAGTCTCTATTCTCTGACGGATATTCTTTATAGCCTGAGTGGTTTCGTCTATAATTCCGTCTGGAGTCCCATCTCCTTCTTTTCACCACTCTCAAGCCAACATATAGGAGATCTGCATTTTCTTCCGTACAGACCTTCATACGGTGCCATCCCGATAGTAGCCTGATAACTGTTGTTATAAGCAAACTCTGCCAGGCTCAGGTATCGACACCAGCTTCCCTTGAAGTCCAAGGCACAAGCCTGTAACATATCCTCTAATATCTGGTTTACTCTTTCAGTCTGCCCGTCAGTCTGGGGGTGAAAGGCAGTACTAAATTTCAGCTTTGTGCCAAGAGCCTTCTGCACGTGTCCCCAGAAATCTGAAGTAAATCGACCATCCCTATCAGAGATAATGGTCCTGGGAACCCCGTGTAGCCGGATAATTTCCTTGACGTACAGTTGAGCCAACTGCTCTACTGAGTAGGTCATCCTGATAGCCAGAAAATGGGCAGACTTGGTTAGCCTGTCCACAATAACCCATATACCATCATATCCGTTCGTCGTTCTAGGCAGCCCAGAGATGAAATCCATGGAGATGTCTTCCCATTTCCACTCGGGGATAGACAGGGGTTGCAAAACTCCTCCAGGCCTCTGGTGTTCTGCTTTGACCCTCTGGCAGGTCAAACACATACTGACATAGTGAGCTACATCCCGCTTCATACCGGACCACCAAAATTTGCTCTTCAGATCTTGATACATCTTGGTAGACCCAGGATGCATCGCATAAGGTGTTCCGTGAGCTTCTTCCAGGATTCTTGTCCGCAAGTCGAAGTCGTCGGGAACACATAATCGATCCCGCAAATATAAGACTCCGCTGTCTAAAATCCGAAATCCATCGTCCTTGCCTTCGAGAACCTCTTGCTTGATTCTCTGAAGACTCGGATCATGATTCTGCTTTTCTAGAATATTGTCGAATAATGTTGGTGAAATCATCAGGGTGGACAACTGTCCTGATATGATTTCAATCCCGTAATTCATAATTTCTCCCCCTAAGGGTTGTGACAAAGCCGACAAGGACATTAAAGCAGCACATGATTTCCTACTGAGAGCATCGGCTACCTTGTTGGCTTTTCCCGGATGGTACAGGATCTCACAATCATAATCCTTGACCAATTCAAGCCATCTGCGCTGTCTCATATTCAGATCTTTCTGGGTGAAGAAATATCGCAGACTCTGGTGATCTGTATAAACTTTACACTGAGTTCCATATAGGTAGTGCCTCCATATCCTCAGTGCAAAGACTACTGCTGCTAACTCTAAGTCATGGGTAGGGTAGTTTCTTTCATGTTCCTTCAGTTGCCTAGAGGCATAGGCAATCACCTTCCCATTTTGCATAAGCACAGCTCCGAGTCCCAGTTTGGACGCGTCGCTGTACATATCGAAACCCATATCGCTCTCGGGAAGAGTCAATATTGGAGCGCTAGTCAGCCTCCTTTTGAGTTCAGCAAAGCTCTTTTCACATTCCTCGGTCCATACATATTTCTTGTCCTTCTTTGTAAGAGCTGTCATAGGGGCTGCGATCCGAGAGAAGTTCTCTACGAATTTTCTGTAATAGCCTGCTAGCCCGAGGAAACTTCTGATTTCGCTGGCATTCTTGGGTCTGGTCCAGTTACTCACAGCTTCGATTTTAATTGGGTCCACCATTATTCCTTCCTTGGAGATAACATGTCCCAAGAATGATACTTGATCGAGCCAGAACTCGCATTTGGAAAATTTAGCATACAGTTGTTCCTTCTGAAGAATCTGTAGTACTATACTCAGGTGCTCAGCATGTTCTTCGGGAGTTCTCGAATATATAAGGATATCGTCGATAAAGACGATCACAAATCTGTCGAGGAATGCCGAGAATACCCGATTCATTAAGTCCATAAACATAGCTGGCGCATTGGTAACTCCAAATGGCATCACTACGAACTCATAATGTCCGTATCTGGTTCGGAAAGCCGTCTTCGGTATATCCTCATTTTTCACCCTGACTTGGTGATAACCCGATCTTAGATCAATCTTAGAGAAAACCGTGGTTCCCTTCAGTTGATCGAACAGGTCATCTATCCTGGGTAGAGGGTACCTGTTCTTGATAGTCACATTGTTCAGCGCCCGATAGTCGATACACATTCGCATCGACCCATCCTTCTTTTTCACGAACAGTACGGGAGCTCCCCAGGGGGAATGACTAGGGCGGATGAGTCCCTTGTCAAGGAGCTCTTGTAACTGTCCCTGTAATTCCTTTAATTCTGTCGGCGCCATACGGTACGGTGCCTTAGAAATGGGGTTAGTACCAGGAACCAACTCAATTGCAAATTCTATATCTCTTTCAGGTGCTAACCCTGGTAAGTCATCGGGAAATACCTCTGGGTAATTGCATACTACTTTGACGTCTTCTAGCTTCGGGCCCTCTTTAGGACTGGTATCAACCACATGAGCTAGAAATCCGGAGCATCCCTTTTCTAACATCTTCTTTGCTTTCAGAGCCGACAAGAATTTGTTTGTCCTCTTCTTCGGCTCTCCGATAAATTCGAATAGAATTTCCGCCTCAGGTCGGAAGATAACCCTTCGTTTACGGCACTCAATAGAGGCGCCATATTTGTTCAAGAAATCCATGCCCAATATCACATCATAATCTGACATATCAAGCACTATCAGATCGCAGTAGAGTTCCCTATCTGCGATTCTGATTGGTGCGGCACGTAGCATTTGGGTAGAGGGCATCACCTCACTCGAGGGCAGTGTTGTCAGAAATTTGCAGTCTAACTCTTGCAATGACATATCATTTCTTTTGGCATATTGCATGGAGATAAACGAATGTGTTGCCCCGGTGTCAAATAAGGCAGTAGCATACTGACTGTAAATAAATATCTGACCTGTGACAACGGTAGAGGCAGTCGCCACGTCTTCTTTCGTAAGAGAGAAAACCCTGGCGTTCGTCGTGACAGGCGGGGCCTCTAATCTCCCCTGGTATATAGGAGTACCATCAATAGCTGCCTACATCTGGTGTAACTGGGGATGAGCACCTTTGTATTGGCCATGCTGCGGTTGAGGTGCTTTGGCTGCAGTAGGACACTCTCTGGCCATGTGTCCTTCCTTCCCGCAGGTGTAGCATCTCCTGGCGCCTAGGAAGCATGTCCCGAGGTGCCTCTTCCCACAATTGGCATATGTGGGATATGTGGGCTTCTTGCCTCCTGTACCACTGGCAGATTTATCCCATGGCTTCCTCTTTCCGTTGTAGTTCTTTTTCCAGTGGGGATTACTATTCTGAGGTTTCTGACCTCCCGATTGATTCTGACTCTTGTTGACGGTCAGTGGTTGGCTCTGCTGGTTAATATTCCTCAGATAATGCTCGGTAATAAGGGCGCTGCTGAACAGCTCTTCTGTAGTCTGAGGCCTATTAACGCCGCCGGCCACATTCAGAGCTATCTCGGGCCTGAGCATCTTGAGCATTAATCTGATCCTTTCTTTCTCCGTACTGACCAGCTCTGGACATAATCGTGCCAGCGGTTAAATTGCTTAACAGCATCGTTGACTGAGAGATCTCCCTGTCGGAACTCAGTGAACTCATCAAAGTGCCTGTTTGTGACTCGCATATTAAAGAATTACTCCAGAAATTCAGACTCGAAGTCCTTCCACTTCATCTGGTCCACTGACTTTCTAGCTTTTACCCGTTCCCACCACATCCTGGCATCGCCAGTGAGGCAGAACGAGACACATTTAATTTTCTCATGCTCGGGCCAGTCTAATAATTCCACTGTGCTCTCGACTGTCTTGAGCCAGGCCTGGGCATCCCAGGGCTCGCAGGTGCCCGAGAACTTTTCCGGCTTAAGTCTCTGCCACTGAATCAGATAAGCCTCCTGTCGGACTCCTCGGACCGGAGTGACCGGGGGTGCCTGTGCAGTTGGAGGCTTAGTAGGTATCGCATTCTGACTCCCCTGCGGGGTTGCAGTGTTCCCCTGCTGGGTCATCAGAGTGTTTATTATCTGTTGTTGTTCAGTGACCTGACGTTGCAGGTCCGTGATTACTTGCATCATATTAGGTGGGGGTGCTGTCTCATTACCCCGATTGCTACGTCCTCTAGCCATATCTATCATACAAGTGATAAATGACTACATAAGAATTAATACTATTATCACTTGTTATGCAAGTATTAATCATTTCTATAATCATTACTGTACATGAAATAAGGTAAAGCGAGGTTAGGATCTCTTACTTGGAAGTGGCAGGATGAAGCTTGATGTGTGTGTGGTGGAGGGGAAATCTGCTCTGATACCAACCTGTAACACCCGCCCTTATATCTACTCTCGGGGCGGGGTTACGTTACGTACTCATTCATATAATTTTTTTTTTGTATAAAAGGAGAACATAAGTGCTAAGAATATTAATCAGTGCATGCAAATTTTCTATTATGCTTTAATCATCCTTTAAAAACATAGTCATATGTTTCCATGCATAATATTAGTTCATGAAATTGAATCTAAGGAAATCTAAAACCTCATGTGAAATATCTTAAATAAAAGTTATCCTATAACATGATAAGTTCACCAGTAATTCAACTCATAGCATAATCAAGTGTAAGAGACATCCAAGGGTACACACTATCATGCAACATCAATTCTATTCACTAACCCTTGTTGTCAAGGAACATAAACATAAACATGATAAAGTAGATATAGAAATATTTCTTTCCCGAGCCACCACCCCCACACATCTTCAGCCTTCCTGCCTCTTCCTCTAGTTCAAGTGTTCATTACCATTATCTGCAACATAAGACAACACATAACTAGTAAGCACAAAAGCTTAGTAAGGATCCTGTCCTACTCGCAAAATCCATATGAAGGCATACAACATGTACACATAATCAATCATAAACATGAGTTCATCATAGCATACTAAACATCCAAGTTTCTAAGCATGCAGCATAAAGTATCTTAAGCATACCCTTCACATATAATAAATGTTTTCAAAGGATGTTTTCAAAACAGTTCCATAACGGTATTACTTAAAAATACATCCATGTCATATAGGGCCCAGTTGTGTACCACATGATGCGCGTTCCCTAATGAGTTGGGGTAGCGAGCCACCAATCCCATTAGAGCAGGACCTCTTACGTCCTACCGGAGCCATGACCTTAAGTTAACATGCACCCCGGATTTGTTTAACGACCCCTCTTACGAGTCGGGTACACAACTTACAAAGTAAAATACTTATCATGTCTTTACATATATATGCTAAGGATGTACTCCAATTTCACTGCTCAAGGGACACCCACTTTTTCAGGGTGTTTCTGATCCCGTAGGGACACACCTCACAACATATGGGTGTTCTGGATTCCATACTTAGTGGAGTATCCTTTCAAGCATTTCATCATACATATCACATGAAATCTCACAAGGGTGCCCCATGGGCCATAAGACATGCTCATACATACATCATAATTCGACCACTTAAACATACTTTAGATATGACAAGATTTGGTCGCATAGATCATACTCATATCATGGGAAGTAGTAGCATGCTAACAGTTAAGGAAACCAGGCATTTCATTTAAACACCACATGCACATACATGTCATAGGAAGTGGTAGCATGCTAACAATTAAGGTTTCAATCAACCATTTCACTTAACACCACATGCATATACATATAATCATCCCCAAACAGAAGCATATCTC
This sequence comes from Boesenbergia rotunda, assembly GCA_024364735.1. Taxonomy (NCBI): domain Eukaryota; kingdom Viridiplantae; phylum Streptophyta; class Magnoliopsida; order Zingiberales; family Zingiberaceae; genus Boesenbergia; species Boesenbergia rotunda. The sequence continues at coordinate 626,385 of JAGFNQ010002633.1, read as the reverse complement.
ATAGGGTATTTTAGCCTTCACAAACCCTAATCCTAGGGGGTTGGCCGAAAATCATGCTAGGGGAAAAACTTAGTTTTCAAATCAACTTTCCATTCAAACATTTACACAAACATCTCACATACATATCATATCACTTATTAACCATAGATTTCATCATAGGATAAGTATGCAACCCTAAACCCTAATCCCTCTAGGGTTGGCCGAAACTAGTAGGGTAGGGAAAAAGTTGGATTTTTGTAACTAAACATTCATACAACCACATTGTCTACATCATCATACATTACACTAAACATAAAATCCATCCTAGAGAAATTCCACTCTTAAACCCCATAAATCCCTTACCTTGGCCGAAACCTACAAAGGGTGAAAACCCTAGATTTTGTTCATAACATCATGATGAAACAACATGTACATATACCCTAAATCCCAAGGGTCTACTCATGTAACAAGGAGGGACCAAGGCCTCCCCTTAAGGGGTGGCCGAAATCTACAAAGGGGAAAACCCCCATTTTTCGAAAACCACAAAAGCAAAGATTCATACACAACTATCACACTGCAGGCGAGGGGATACTTACATCCTTTCGCTTGAATTTCCCTTAGGGTACCCTTGGTTGAATGAGTGTTTCCCTTGTTAGCCTTCTCTACCAAATCTTGGCCCTAGTAGAAGGCAAGAACCTTAAAGGGTTCTTCTTCCTTCCAATTCCCTAGGGTTAAGACCCTAGGGTTTACTTTTTCGAAAATGGAAAGGAAGAAGAAGTGAATTTCGGTGATGAGAGGGAGGAAGAAGAAGAAGAAGAGGAAGTTACTCTAACTTTCTTTCCCTTATTTATACTTTTCTCATGAAGAGACATGTCTCTTCACTTCCCTAGCTTTTAACAAGCATGTTCCCTATTCCCTCTACATGAAATATGGCTTGGTTCATTGGTTATGACATGGTTAGTGCAACTAGGAGGTTCAAGGTTCAATCCTTGCTTCCTCCTTTCTATATTTCCTTTTTGCACTATTCCACATCCAAACCCATTAAGCCAAGCCCATCATGAAATTTCATAGTAATAATTATGTTTTATGAATTCATAATAATATTTCATGAATTTCATACTATTTCATATTCATGAATTCATAATATCTCATGATATTTCATAATAATATTTCATGAATTTCATAATATTTCATATTCATGAATTCATAATATCTCATAATATTTCATAATAATATTTCATGAATTTCATAATATTTCATATGGGAAAATTTTGGGGCGTTACACGCATAGTCCCAAGGTCTCTGGTAGAGAGTGGTAGGATACAGCGGACCATAACTCTATACAGGGCATAGTTCTGGGCCTGAAGTTCAACAGCTTGGAAGCGTCTATTTGCGGGGAGGTCTGCCCTAAAGAAATAGGAGTGAATAGTGTCTAGGGTATGTCTGAGTAGGGGGGATCAAATGGGGGGTTCCTAGGAGGATAGCAACAGAATGTGGACTGAGAGGGTCGCAGTCCTAGGAATCGGTTCAACAAAGTCGGTGTTATAGTCAAAGGAATCCCTTGGACATTGGTGTGAAACATAAGATTATCTTGTCGAATTATGTTGTTGTAAAACTCTGCACATAGGGTTTCATTTATGGTATGTGTGCAGAAGACAAGATTATCCAATTGATAGAAATTGATGATGTTCATGGCGACAGGGCATGATTGGGTAAAAAAGTGTTTATTGAGATAACTCGTTTTAATAGGCTTGTATATTGTTTGTGCGAACCTATTACATAACTCTAGATTAGGAAATCTAGGGTCGGGACTAGGTTGGGCACCAGGGTTGGCCGGGTTCGGTCGGCGTCTTCTAGGTTAAGAGAGTTAAGGAAGAATAAAGATATTGCATGGAATAAATTTAAATGCAATAAAAATAATAATCATACCGGACGGCTCGGGGAGGCATAGTTGAGGAAGAGGACTTGCAAGGTCTTCTTGAAGAGTAAGAAGTGGAGAAGAAGGTTGATTTTGGTGTGGGAAGAGAAGGAGGTTCGGGTGCCTTTTATAGGCAAACCCATGGGGGCGCCCGGGAGCTTCCGGGCGCCCTGGTCAGTAGCTGCTGCCAATGGCAGAAGCTTTTGACTGATGGGGGCGCCCGGGACAGCCCGGGTGCCCTCAACAGAGCGCTTTTGCTGCGATAGAGTTGATGGGGGCGCCCGCGTGGTTCCGGGCGCCCTGGTCAAAAGCACTGGCAGCTTTTTGACTAGGGAGTAAGAAAACGTATGGGAGGGGGCGCCCGCGTGATTCCGGGCGCCCTAACTAGGGTAGGTAAAGACAAATTTTTGTCTTGTCTACTTTTGACCATGGTTTGAATTGATTTGACGGTTTTGACTGTGGTTTGACTGCGTTAATCATGTTTTGACCTCGTTTACCTTGGTTTGACTATGTTGACTATGTTTTGACTGCTTTGATCATGGTTTGACAAATACAAGATCATCTCATCATATAGGTATTAACAGAATTTCCAGTTGAGTCTTAATCCTACTGTCTCACCCAGTCTAGGGGTTTCAATCACGTTAGCCTTATGATTTTCGTGAGACAGGTTTTGATAGTTAAGATTATTTTGAAAATTTTGATTAATTTTGAAAACAATTAAATTTTGAAAACAATTAAATTTTGAAAACATAATTAATTTTGAAATTTTCGAAAAGATGTTTAAATCTACACTTAACTGAAATTTTGTGTTAGATTCGAATTTGACAAAAATTAATTTGAATTTGAATTTCAAAAATTGACTTCCAGGTCTTGGCGAGGCACTAGGCCTTCTTTGGCCGAAGCCTTATGGGATCATCCACCCTTTCCTTGACAAAGTCTTTTAATGAAATTTCATTTTCAAAATTATTCTTTGAAAAATTTCTGGTCTAACTAGTTTGGGTTTTGGATCGGTAGCTTCGGCTAGTTCCGCCAGTCTAAAGAGACCAAGTGAACTTGATCTTATTAGAATTGATTTCCCTAACGTACTATTATCTCACCTCCACCCAATACTATGTTGTCAAGTTTCAGTTAAGTTTGTTCAGTCCTTATCTAACCATTCCTTAATCTAAGCATGGTAAATTGCAGGAATTTTAAATAAACAATCAGACAAGCAATTGCAATCAAGAATTAAAATTATTTATCTAATAATGAATATTGTTTTCAGTTTGGCTCCCCCTGGACTAAAGCCACGGTGATGGTTAGGCAAGATGTGAATCTTGTCCTTGGGGATCCAATACTGATTTGATTCAGTCGGTTTGTTCAGGTATAGTTTAGGTACCCATGCCTGAATTTTGCCTTTGGACTGATTCAGTACAGCAAAGTAAGATCTTTGCCGAGATTTGGTTCTATAGCCCAATCCGGATCGATTTAGAACTGATTTCTGTTTTCCAAGGATCATGTCAAGACCCTTGGAACCAGATGTAAATCGTTCTAATGCTGATCTAAGATCCTTAACCTGAGTTTTCAGGGAGGAGTTTTCCTGTTCAAGTTTTTTAACTTGAGTAGGAGTTCCTTCCTGAACCTTCTCGGTTAAGGGTTTAGAGTCAGCTCCCTCTTTCAGGAGTTTTACTTCCTGTCGGAGGGACTCGACTCGGAGTTTGGCTTTGGCCAAATCTCAAGAAAGAAAAGAAATTAACTCACTTAATTGCAATCTATTAAAACCAGTTACCTTAATTTCTCCGTCTTCTGTGAAGGTCAGCTCGCCGTCCTCTTGTTCTGTTTCTAACTCAGTCTCGACTTTATCTGAGGCGGTTAGAGCTAGAAGATTGGACTGGGGTGCCTCTTCTTCTTCTTCTGAGGATGATTCGTCCCAGGTTGCTTGCAGTGCCTTCTTTCTTCTCGTCCTTTCAGTTTTACCTGCAACGAAAGCAATACCTTTCTCGACCATATTGGTGTTAGTTTGTTCGTGCAGTTCTAGTTCGGAAAATAATTCGTCTAATTTTATTTTAGAAAGATCTCTAGAGACCTTGTATGCATCTACCATAGATGCCCACAAGGTGTTTCTAGGGAAGGCGTTTAGGGCATACCTTATTAGGTCACGGTTTTCAACCTTGTAACCTATTGTGTGAAGACCGTTCATTACCTCTTGGATTCGTGCGTGGAGCTGGGCTGCTATTTCGTTGTCGACCATCTTGATGGTGTAGAGTTTGTTTAGTAGCAGATCCCTCTTGCTGATCCGAGTATCTGAAGTCCCTTCGTGTAGTTCGATCAGTTTTGTCCACAATTCCTTTGCACTGTTGAAGGGGCCCACACGGTTCAGCTCCTCTTTCGTCAATCCGCATTGAAGAGTCTGAGTAGCTTTTGCGTCGGCTTCTATCTTGCGTTTTAGGGAGTTGTCCCATTCGGAGTAGTTCTGAGGAAGTCCATCAGCATTTCGGGGGATCTCCAGACCGGACTGGATAATGATCCACATGTCCACCTGAGTTTTCAGGTGGACCTCCATGCGGCTTTTCCAGTAGGAAAAGTCTTCTCCACTGAAGAGTGGAGGTCTTGCGGTGCTGAATCCCTCTTGCATGGCCATTTAGAATGAAAAAGAAAACTTAAAAATTTTTCCAAGACTAGGTCTTGGATTAGCAGTGCTGGATAAATTAACTAACAAGGGGTGTTGCACCAACCTTGCTTAAAAAAAATCGAATGAAATATTTAGCGAAAGATTCGTAAGAGAAAGAAAAAAAATTAATTAAAAAAATCCGAAAAAAAATTCAAACTAGTGGTTGCACCAGGTTTGATTTCCCCGCTCTGATACCACTTGTTGGATCGAGAAAACCGATAGAGGGGGGGGGGTGAATATCGGAAATCGTTCGGACTTTCGTAAAGAGCACGTACGCAGCGGAAATAAAACCAGAACGAACACAGCACAAAGACACAGACGATTTACTTGGTTCAGAGCCTGTGTCGACTCCTACTCCAAGGCCCATGGTCATTGACTATTTACTTTGGGCAATTCTATATGAGCGCAAAATCAGTTTACAAGAATAGATTTAGAAGTATAGCACCATAAACTTTTAATAAAACAAAATGAACTCTTCTTTTACCGACGTCCGGTTGTGGGTTGACTTTCCGGAGCAGCAGGACGTCGTCGGCTCGAGTTGGATAGTTTCTGGAGCACGGTGTGAGCACAGAAGAGCGTGGAAGTGTTGAGCGAATTGATTCTCTGAAGCCTTGGTCGAGGGGCCTTTATATAGGGCCTGGGGGCGCCCGGGACGTCGGGGGCGCCCCCACGTGTCCTTTGATCCGTCAAAGTCTCGGTCGCGTCTGATCCTCTGGATCTGCTTTGATCGGGGCGCCCGGAGGACTCGGGGCGCCCGGATTGACCGGGTCAAATTTTATCCGCTTGGCTTCGAGGGCTTTTGGTTCGATGCATGCGCATGGGGGCGCCCGGGACGCTGGGGGCGCCCGGGAGCACGGGGGCGCCCCGCCCAGCAGCTGTTCGAACCCTTTTGCTCTTTACTTGTTTTGTATGCACCTTGGGGGCGCCCGAGACACTCCGGGCGCCCTACTCAGCCTTGCCTCTCTCCTTTGAGGCTTTCTGAGCTGCAGACACATATTCCTTCGGTCCTGCATCCAGGGTTAGTCCAAAGCACAATAAAACAAAGTGTTAGATTATACAGCCTTAGCTGTCTTGGTTCTGACTTTGGGCCTCCAAAATGGAGCCCTAGGTCGAACCGACGCCTACTGTTCCCTCGACGGGGAACGCGTCCTCACCTACTCCTCTCGGGAGAAATTACTTGATGCCAACCGCTCCTTTGGTTGGACTTTTGCCTGACGGTCCTTTGTCAGGTCTTGTAAACTGGCAGTCCTTCGCCAGTTGCCTAGCTGTCCTTCGCTAGGTCTTCAGTCTCAGGCTGTCCTTCACCTGGAGCCTAGCAGTCCTTCGCTAGGGCTTGATACTGGCAGTCCTTCGTCAGTTGCCTAACAATCCTCCGCTAGGGCTTTCTTTCCTGGCTTTCCTTTGCCAGTGCCTAGCAGTCCTTCGCTAGGGCTTTTCCTGCACACTAGATTAACTTGTTAGAAAACAAGAAAGACTTAACTTTTGACCTATGTTGCCATTATCAAAACACAAGTTTGACTTAGGTGCATTCTGCACCAACACTAGCCTCCGGTGCCAAAGGGTGGACTCTTCTTCTTTTGACATGAAACACTTAGCAGAAACATTAGTAGCACTTTTAAATGAAACTTGATAAATATTGTCTACTCTTGTTCCTACTAGTACCGTGTCCAAGGTGTCATGTTGTCTAACTAGACATTGACTTGGTTGGAAATCAATTGTCTAACCCGTGTCACACAATTGACTCACACTTAGGAGATTAAATTTCATCCCCTTGACTAGAAGAACATTTGAAATTCTAAGACATTCAGATATTTGAATGTCTCCTATTCCTATGACCTTAAGACTACCATTGTTACCAAATGAAACATTACCTCTACTTTTCTTGTGAAGTGTGGTGAACAATGATCTATCCCCGGTCATGTGTTTGGAGCATCCACTATCAACGAACCAAGTTGATAGATGCTCCCCCTCAATCATAACCTACACAATTCGAAAAATAGAAGTTTTAGGTACCCAAACCTTGGGACCTAAAGCATCAACTAAACATGACTTAGGCACCCATGCCTTGACAACTTTCTTTTGAACCTTGGGTGTCCTAGATTGTCTCATATCAGTCCTAGATATAAGAGACACGAATGAGGGTTCTTTAGGACGGTAACTGATACCGGCCCTATTGTAGACTGCCCTTTGGGCATTCAAGATCATGTCTAGGGTTTTAGAGCTAGTTGAGAACTTCTCAAGAATATTCTTGAGTCTCTCAACTTCACTCTTTAATAATTGGTTTTCTTCTACTAGCAACTCATCATGCAAACCATTTACATCCTCAACCTTAGAGGATTTCAAATTTTCAACCTCAAGTTTCAAAGCCTTAATCTCATCCTCTAACAATTCAACATGCAAGTCATCAATGTTATCATCCCTAGATAATTTCAATTGATCAATTTCTAATTGTAATGCTTTAACCTTATTTTTTTGACTTCTTAAGCATACTAGTTAAACATGCAATTGCTCTATAACACTTTTCAAGTTCGGGAGAAGTTACCTCTTCATCATCCGAAGATGATGAAGCCGCGTTTGATGAGTTGGAAGATTCATCACTACTCTCTTGATCTCCCAATGCCATGAGTGCCACATGCCTTGTGCTCTTCTCCTCCTTCTCTTCATCGGATGAGCTAGAGGATGACTCATCCCAAGTGGCCTTCAAGGCCTTCTTCTTCTTCTTGAATTTTTCTTCTTTCTTTTTGGATTTCTCCTCCTTCTTCTTCAGTTTTGGACATTCATTCTTGAAGTGCCCTTTCCTACCACACTCAAAGCAAGATGCATTAGTCTTATCAAGTTTAGCATCACTAGAGTTACCTCTACTCTTGAAGCGTCGACCCCTTCTCATCATCCTTCGCACAAAGTTCGCCATCTCGGAGGAAGAAGAGCCACTGCCATCTTCCTCGGAATCGGACTCGGATTCGGAAGAGGATGAAGATGAAGAGACTTACTTCTCCTTCTTCTTCTCCTTCTTCTTCTTGTTGGATCGGTGTCCTGCAATTAAGGCAATCCCCTTCTCCTTGGGGCCTTTGTTAGCCATTTCATGCAATTCCATTTCACAAAACAAATCATCTAACTTAACAATAGATAAATCCTTGGAAACTTTATAGGCATCCACCATGGATGACCACAAAGCATTCCTTGGAAATGCTTTTAGTACATACCTCACAAGGTCGCGATTCTCGACCTTTTCATCAATCGAATGAAGCCCATTGAGGACTTCCTTGAACCAGCTATGGAGCTCACTTACCGTTTCATTCTCCTTCATGGAGAGATTTTGAAGTTGGTTGAGGAACAAATCCCTCTTTGCGATTCTTGAGTCTCGGGTGCCCTCGTGAAGCTCAATGAGTTTGTTCCACAAGTCCTTTGCACTTGTGAAAGGACCAACCTTGATGAGTTGGTCTTTGTTCATGCCGCATTATAGAGTGACAACGGCCTTCGCGTCGGCTTCACTTTTCCGAGTTTGTTCGGCAGTCCACCGCCATGATTCGAGTTCTTTGCCTTCATCATCCTTAGGAGCGGTGAATCCCTCCTTCACTGCGAACCAAGTATTGATGTCCATCTTCAAGTAATACTCCATCTTTGATCTCCAATATTGAAAATCAGCGCCATCAAAGAAAGGAGGTCGGGTGGTGGAAAATCCTTCTCTCAACGCCATCTTGTTGATAACTCTCGGATGTTAAGCTGTGAACAGAGCCCCAAGCTCTCATACCACTTGTTGGAACCCGGATGGCTAGAGAGGGGGGGGGTGAATATAGCCAATCACTTTGACCTTTGACACTTATCAAATTTCTGCACTCAATCTTATCAGTATCACAACGGAAGAAACAAAGGAAACAAAGCAGTGCAGAAAACAGAAAAACGAAGGCAACAAACACAACTAGCAAGATCGCTAACAAGGAGGGTTTACAAGGTTCGGGGATAACTTGCCCCTACTCCTTGGCGTGCCCTTAAGGTGGGCGATCCCTTGATCGTCGGTAGATCAAGCCCCGGTTATCACTGGATAGAAAGCAACCTCCTTCTCGGTGGAGAAACCTCTCCACAGTGTTTCAATCACAGATTTAAGTTTAAGCACAAAGAAACAACAAGAAGGATCTTACTCAAACACTTAGCAAGGACAAGAACACAGCAAGCTTTCCTGAGCTCCACCCAGCGGCGATCTCACGCAAGAAACCCTTCCTCGTGTCTTCCCGCTGTCAGACTCCAAGCCTCTTGATCTCTCCTTCAAGCGCTCAAGTAATGGATGATTGCTTCTCGATTGCAGTAGCTTGCTCAAGGTGATGAAAACTTCAGAACACACAAGCTAGATGTGGAGAACACAAAGGCGCATCAAGAACTTAGTTCGCAAACTCTAGAACTCTGCTTCAACGAAGCCTTCTTCCGCCCTTTTGTTTCTCCACTCAGCACCAGGTGACAGCATCTCCTGCAGCCTCCAGCTGCTTCCCTGCCAACGCCAGCTACCACTGAGCCCTCCCTGGACTTCCTGAGTTCCCCTCAGCCAAGCTCCAGTCAGCAGCTCCAGTCTGCAGCTCCAGCCGTTGCAACTTGAGATGGAAAACGGACAAACCTGCTCCAAGGAAAGCCTCCATTGACTTCTCCTTGAGTGTTTGAATCCTCCCCTGTCACCTGCAGCTTAATCAGAGTGTTAGAGCAGCATATCACACAGTAAATCAAGTATTAGATGTAAGCAGCAGAGAATCAGATACCGTCAGGAGCGATCAGAGCGTCTGACAGTGCAATTTGAATTAAGATGATCGGTCACCGGATCGATCGAAGAGCCTCCTGATCGGTCACCAGACCGATCAGGCTGGGTCCAGACCGATCAGGATCCGTCCTGATCGGTCCCCAACGCTTGATTAGAAATCGCGATTTCTTTGGGACTCTCCTGGATCGATCACCAGACCGATTCCAGGTTGTGGATCGATCACCCGACCGTTCCACCCCTTTATCGGGCGATTTCAGAGCTTCGCAGTCCAGACCTCCTGATCGGTCACCGGATGACCGATCAGGCTCTGTCCTGATCGATCATAGAGAGGAACCTGCGACGTTGGATCGTTCTCCAAAACGATCTGCACAGTGATCTTGATCGGTCACCAGACCGATCAGGAGCAGATCAGTAAGCGAACTCAACCTCACTGTTTGCTCCCTGATCGGTCACCAGACCGATCAGGAGCCAAGCAATGGGTGAAACAAATACTCCCTGATCGGTCACCAGACCGATCAGTCATCGCTGGATCGGTCACTAGACCGATCCACGAAGGAGCATCGTGCCAACTCCCTGATCGGTCACCAGACCGATCCAGGGGCTCCAACCTAGCCCTCCAAGCTAGGGTTTCATCCACCTTCACCCTCCAAGCTAAGGATTTTTCACTTAACCCTCCAAGTTGGGAATTTGCACCTAACCCTCCAAGTTAGGACTTTTCACCTAGCCCTCCAAGCTAGGACTTTTCACCCAACTCTTCCGGATTAGGACTTTCCAAACCTAGCCCTCCAAGCTAGGACCTGACCCTCCAAGCCAGGACTTTTTTACCTAATTCTCCAAGATGGGAATTTGCACCTAACCCTCCAAGTTAGGACTTTTCACCTAGCCCTCCAAGCTAGGACTTTTCACCCACCTCTTCCGAATTAGGACTTTTCACACACCTAGCCCTCCAAGCTAGGATTTTCAACACCTAACTCTCCAGGTTAGGATTTTCCAACACCTATCCCTCCAAGCTAGGATTTTCTATACCATGTCTGATCCCCGATCAGGACTTAATCATAATCAATAATCATCCACCTAAACTAAAATCGGTGTCAACACCAAAACAACAATCAGGGCCAGACTGCATCAACAGTGTGAGCGACGAGCTACCAAGAACCGGAATCTCCAAGGGGCTCCAATTGACGACCTCTTCACTCACCGAACAAAACCCTAGATCTAGGGTTTACTACCGCCGGCCACTCCTCCTCCAACCTTTGCGCCTGATAAGTACCATTTTGTTGATTATTTTAATTGCTAAAATCCATATTTGACCCATGTTTTACTTGTTTAATTGTGGAATTACCCTAGGTTTTAGAACTTAATTCTATTTTGGACTTAATTGTAAATTTACACATATTTGGATTATTTGGCCACTAATTTTTGATCTAATTTTTGAAGGCATGAAAGGTTCATGGACCTAGGGAATACTGGGTCAAACTTGAGTCAGAAGTGGACCCGGATCGAGTTATCAAGCTTTGGATTAATCCGGGTCGTTCGATTCAAAAGCGGCTAGATCTGAGCCATCCGGGACCATCTGAAGCAATCCGAGCTAGGGTTAGGGTTGATCAAGCACTCTGATCAAGATCTGAAGGTTTCATTCCAATCAGAGCTCAATCAACCATTGGATCAAGCTCGGAGGGCTCTAGATCGTCCATTCAAAGATTATGGTGATCTGGACCATCCGTTGCAAATCTGGAGGATCTGAGCTACCACAAGGCAGATCTTGACCCCAGATCATCATCATCAAAGTTTGGATCAAATCAGAGCAAGATCAGCCATTGGATTTCCTCAAATCAATCTAAGCCGTCCAATGCTAATTACTTAAGGAAAATTTCCACAGCTCTTCCCTTCGTCGCGTCTCCGCTATTTCTTCGTCTTCTTCATTGTGTTCTTCATCGTTCTTCATGTTCTTCTTCATCTAAGGGGCGCGACCCCTCAATTCTTCATTTGGATCAGGATTTGGATCACTGGAGGACAGTTTTGTTGGCAATTTCAGCTCGAATTCGCGCCGGACAGAGGTGTTTGAGGGTTTCGGCAGCTCTGTGGTCCGATCACTTGAATCTCAGCCACAAGCCATTTCCGATCATCTGAGCTGCTTGTAGGGGTTCTCAGGTGAGCTCAGATGATCCTCGAATCATCATCGCCATCCATTTAATTGAGATCGAAGGGATTCGGATTGGATTTCCCCAGCTGATGCAGTTTGAGCAGATTCGATCGACTGAGCTATTTTCCAGCGATTTGTGGAGCTGAAGGGGTTCTTGGCTTGCCCTTGCGTGACAAACAAGTAAATCTTGAGACAGGGAGGATTGAGGATTAGTTCCATAGCTAATTTTCTTTGTTTCAGTCTGTAATTTCGAATTCTGCTCTGTTCTTTACTGTTTCTGAATTCTAGATTAATTAACTTCATTTACTGAATTGTTCCAGCTTAAATTAGGTTTCAATCTTCAAGTTAAGTAGTTAATGAGTTTGTTTAGTGCAAAATTGCTTTTAATTCAGTTTATTTTCTGTTTTCCAGCTTGTGTATCAGAATTCCCTGTTTTTCTGCATTGCATATCAGCCTTTGTTCTGAATTTCAGTTCAGTTCGAATTCAGTTCGTTTCTGGTTTAGTTCCTGGGATTTAAGTCAACATTTTTGTAGCCAATGAGTTTGATTTGAGTTTATCAGCATTTAATTTCAATTCCCCAGTTTTGTTCAGTTTTCCCTTGTTGCGTGCCAAGTCTTCATCACGTGTATCAGTTCAATGCCTGCAAGTTTCAGATTTCAATTCTGAATTTCTCATCAGTAAACCTAGCTTCTCTGAATTATTTCTGAACATTAGAATTGTGAACTAGATTTTAGTTGATTGTTGTCTTCGAATTTAATCAAGAGCTGCATTCCTGCACATAAGTTCTGAATTCCTGCATTCGAAATTTGAGATCTGCATTCATCCTTGTGCTGAATTTGTTTCTGAATTTATCTGAATTCATGCGTATCAGTTTGTTGCAACTTGATTCACATTTCTGCAAGTTAGCTGCCTATTTCTGCTCGTCAATGTCATTTCTGCAAGTCAGCTGTGCTTTAACGTTTCTGAAACTGCACATCAGTTGCTTAAGACTAGTGTGGATCTATTTTTGTATCAAGCAACAACTTAACACTGCATGCTTGTTATTTCTGAACATGGTATCAGTGAGTGTAGATTTGTCTACATGATCTAAGTGTTTTGTTCAGCTCTGAATTCAATTTGACGTTGTATCTCTGCATTTAGTTAATGCAACGCTTCATTCAATTCTGCATCAACTTGCTAATGAAATTCAATGTTCTTCCTATGCGTATCCAGTCATTAGTTTCTGAAATTGTGTATCCAGAAAACAGTGTTTGCTAAATTTTCAGTGATCATCAGATTTGTGAACTTGATAGATTGTTCTGCGTTCGGTTTGTTCAGCAATTCTATATTCATTCCTGCAGTTAATATCTCTGAACCGATCAGTAAAAATTTCTGCATCTAGTTTTAGATTTTTGGCACATAAGTTGTCTTGATTTACTTGCCTACAGCTTGTATCAAGTAGGGTTTTGGCATTAGTTTTGTATTGGATTTTCTTTTAGATAGCTTTGCATCTGATTTGGATGTGCTGTCAGATCTGTTTTACAACTTTGGATGAGTTACATTGGTTCATTAAGTTCCATTAGTTGAGTTCCTTAGTGGCATTTATTTTGTTTAGCCCATTTAGTTGAGTTCCTTTATTCTCATTGCGATTTTATTTCTAATTGACCCCAAAACCCAATTCTAATTGAAACCCAAAATATCAGCGACACATAAACACGAGCTCGAATCAAACACAACATCAACTAGTCCCGAGGAAAAATACGACCTGTGGCCCCTTTACTACGTTTTCATATTTTGATTGCAAAAAGGGTTTCCAGCATTTTTATTCATATCTAAATTTGAGACCCACATTCGTGACAGTCTATTTTGGGTCCATCAAACCCGCTGGCCACCAATGGCTCCCAAGCTCGCCGGCCACAAGGAAGCTCCAAGGAGGAAGATGAAGGAGAGAAAAGGTCTCCTCCTCAACTTAAACAAGCCGAAAATCTCTCTCCTCTCTAGCTTGCGGCGTAGCCGGGAAAACCCTTGCACTGCCGCCTCCTTTGCACCGCCGACCAGCTGCCGCCCCCTCCTACCTCCTCTTGATCGAACCAGCCAAGAGAAGAGAAGAACTCTCTTCTTCCTTGCGCCAACAACCAAGAGAAAAGAGGGAGAATAAGGAAGAGAGGAGGTCTCTCTTCCTCTTGTGCTCGCTGACTGCCCTAGGAAAGAGAAAGTGAGGGAGAGGAGAGAAAAACCTTAGTTTGATGATCAATTGGATTAAGCCTTGGTTTCTTGATTCCATGGGGTATATATAGGGCTAAGGTAGGGACCATGAGGAGGAGTTGGATCTTGGCCCGCTAATGGATCCAAATCCGATCCATTAATGAAAATCCATTCCACTAATGGATCTCCATTGAACTTCCTCACCAACCCCCATATTTTCATAAGGCTCCACCTATTATGAGTACATCCATCTCCCCATGTTTAAGATATCGAATGCCCGTCGATTAATTTAAATTACTGACAATTTTAATTAATCAACTTCTAACTCCTTGACTAGTACCACTCAACCTTATCATCATGTTGGATCAAATCCACCTGCAGGGTTTAACATGATGAACCTTATGAGCTCATCAAGGGGGCATCATCATCCCGACTCACCAGGGCACGGATTTCGTCAATAATTAATGACACACCATGTAAATAATATTATTTCCCAACTTACCGGGACTATCGATTTAGCAGAATAAATCTCGCCCATTGGTAAATTAAAGAAATAACTATTATATACACGTGCCTGTTATTATATCAGGATTTAGAGATTGTACTCCATAATAATCCGAGGTTCGATCCAATTATAAAGTCAGTACAAATTGGATCACCTCTATTTTGGTCCTGCTCAATGCACACAAAGCACACTAGTGAAATTCTATGGTCAAGATAAACCACTCCTAATTACATTACAACCATCCTGTTGGTTTGTCCAACTCCATCTCGGTTGTGAGCCTCTACTTATACTCTGCAAGAGACTGATAACATGATCTTTTGTGCGTCACCACACACCATATTATCTACAATTCAAAGCATCAGACAGTTATGCACATACTAATTTAAACATGCATCAGTGTTGTTGTGATTTTCTTTCAAAATGTGGATGTCCATATAGAAAAGGCAAGACTTTTAGTATACATCCTAACAATCTCCCACTTATACTCAAAGACTTTGTTGTCCTCAAAATGCCATACATCTGACTCTCTGATCCTCTACATACCTAATAGCTCTCGCTTTCAAGGCCTCAGTGAAAAGATCTTGCTAGGTTATACTCTGATGTAATCTATGCAACAACAGTTTTTCTTCTCCTGTGTGGTACTTGTGCTCTGTGTGTTTACTCGTCTTATGGGCTCTTGGTTCCTTCGAGTTTGCAACTGCACCACTATTATCACAACAAATTGTGATACCTCTGGGCAAACCAGGAATCACATATAAGTCCATCTTGAGGTTCCTGAACCATACAACTTCCTTTTGGCTGCCACAAAGGCTGCCATATACTCAGCTTTCATGGTGGAGTCCGTCACGCAGCCGCTGTGCGACACTCCTCCAAACTATTGTTCTACCTCCTAAAGTAAACACAAAACCCCAAGGAATACTTATATTTTCCCCTATCTGATTGTAAGTCTGTATCTGTATAACTCACAGAAAATTGGTCTACCCGGTAAACCAACATATAATCCCTAGTCATTCTCAGTCACTAATATATGCTTTTACCACAGTCCAATCTCCCTGACCTAGGTTACTCTGATATATGCTAATCATGCTCATGGCAAAGCAGATATCCGGTCTCGTTTATAGCGTACATGAGGCTTCCTACAGTCGATTCATAAGGAACCGCCTTCACCTCCTCTATCTCCTTAGATGTTCTAGAACACATCTCCTTAGATAGAGTAGTTCCATGGCTGAAAAGTACAAAACCTTTCTTGGAGATAAAATGAGCTAGGACAGTGTCTTTCTATGAAGCTTGGGATAAGCACAATATCCTTCTCTGGTGATCCCTTAGAACTTTGATCCCCAAGGATGTGTCCTGCTTTTCTCAAGTCCTTCATATCAAACTGTTTGGACAACTATACCCTTACGTCCGATAATACTTTGTTATTGTTGCCAATCAACAAAATATTATTTACGAATAGCATAAGAATACCATTACGTTTTTGTCACATTTCTTACATACACAAATCTCATCATTCCTTTGAACAAATCCATATGACTGAATTATCAAAGTGGATGTTCCTCATCATAGGTCTAGGGAACTTGATTCATGGTCACCAGGGACCAAGTCCGAAGACTCTCCCAAAAACATGAATCCTCTAGGTTGACTATCAACCCTCCCACTATGGCGAGGTACCATCTGTGTATCTTCTATGACACGTGGTGTAGTGACTTGTGGTATATCCTCTTGTACAGTTGGTACTAAGGACAGAGTGTCCCCTTTCAAAAATAATTCTACTGATGGGCTTATGGTTCATCACATAGTCCTCCTCTAAGAATCAGGCATTCGTGCCAATGAAGACCCTCTGATCCTTAGGACTATAGAACCACCTTTCGTTCCGCTAGGATAGCCTATGAACAAGTGCACTTCTGCACGAGATTCAACTTATCAGTATCTCCCTTCAGCACATGTGCTGAACTATCCCAAATCTGAATATGTCTTAGACTAGGCTTTCGTCCAGTCTACACTTCTATGGGAGTAGAGAGTACTGACCTAGATGGTATCAAATATGTACACAACCATTTCCAGAGCATATCCCCAGAACGAATCCGGCAACTCGGAGCAGCTCATCATTATCCAAACTATCACCATAAGAGTCCTTTTCCTTCTTTCTGCTGCACCGTTTTGTTGGGGCATACCGGGCACAGATAATTGGGATTGACTCCCAACCTCTGATAAGTAAGTCCTAAAACTCTCCCAAGAGGTACTTGACACCACGATCTGATCGTAGTGTCACGATACTTTTACCTTGATGTTTCTCCGCATCATCCTTGAACTCATCAAAGTATTTAGACTTGCGGTGCATCAAGTAAACGTATCTATACCTTGAATAATTGTCCATAAAATAGAAGTATTCAAGGCTACCTCTATCCTGTATAGACTTAGGACATACACAAATCAGAATGAACCAACTCTAACACATCTTTGGCTCTATACCCCACGGCCTTGGAAAGCCTCTTGGTCATCTTACCTTCCAAGCAAGATTTATAGGTTTAGGAAGTCTTCCACCACCAATAACCCAAGGGCCCATTGGCTATAAAACTTTGAATCCTACTAAGGTTAATAAGACCAAGCCTTAGACGTCAAAGATATGTTTGGTTCATGTCAGAAGGAACCTTTTTTCTTATTTTGGCTAGATGATGGACTATTAACTTCTATTCGATCATGGGAGCTTTTGGTTCTAAAGTGTACCAATTTCCTATCAATGTACCTGAATAGATAATCTTTCTATTCCACATTTCATAATAAAAAGCAATAGAATATCTTTTATTTCAGAAACTGAACCAGAGTTCTTTCTAAAAATTAGGTACATAAAAGCAATCTTCTTAAAATCAAAACTTTATTTTCGTATCTAAAGACAAATAAATAACTCCCACTGCAATAGTCGCCACCTCCGTAGCATTGCCCATATAGACTATGATTTCTCCATCAGCTAGCCGTCGGGTTTCCTGGAACCACTGCAAAGAGTTGCAGACATGATCAGTGGCTTGCGTATCTACACACCAAGTACCGGTAGATAGCACCGCTAATCATGTTTCAATGACTAAGCACGAAGAAATACCTTTATCTTGACGACGGAGACCGTCCGCCTTCTAGTGTCCAGTTTTCATACACGTGAAGCACTTGTCTCTTGGCTTCTTTACGCCAGTCTGAGGTCCCTACTGTTGGGACCGGGTGCATGCCGACGCGGACACGTATTGTAATTGTTACATAATTACATGTAGCGGAAACAAAAGCATGAATAATTTCCTAAATTATTCTAACACATATCCTAAGCATGCAATGTGTTCACATAATCGTAATATAAAATTTTTGCAGAAAAGGAGATTACTCTACGAATTACCTTGCGTAACTTGGAAGAAGGGACGAGATCCAACCGTTAGCGTCCCTTGAAAGCTCCGCCTCTATTCGTATCCACGCCGAGTATCGTCGGGATGACTTCGCTAAGCCACGAGTTTCGTGTTCACGAGAACTACTAGATTCTCCGTGAACACGATGAAAACCGAGAGAGTAATCAAATCGAAAGACTCACCACCAAGGTTGGCCGAAGAGGAAGATCGTCGCAAGGAAGAACTTCGTCGCCTTGATGCTTCTCCTTGTGCTCACGGCAAGAAGAAAGAAAGAAGGCCTATGGCCGGCTGAGAGAGAGGGAGAGAAGAAGAGGAGAGAGCCCAAGCAATTCATGGATGGATCATCTTCCATGGCACCCCTTGGGTCCTTTATATAGGGAGAGGTTTCTTAATTCCCAAGCAAACCTCTCCTTGATTATGGAATAATTTCTCAATCAATCCATAATCAAGGCTCTCATGATCAAGCTTCTTCTTCTTGATTATGGAATAATTTCTCAATCAATCCATAATCAATACTCTCTTTCTTTTGGCATGATTATATAAAATTTATAAAACAAACCAACCATTGGTTCATTATATAAAAATTTATAAAACAAACCAACCATTGGTTTAATATATAAATTTTATTAAACAAACCAACTCATGGTTCATTATATAAAAATTTATATATCCTTTTATAAAATAAACCAACCTTTGGTCTATTTTATAAAACAAACCAAAATAGCCTTATCCTCTTATGGTGGTGGCCGACCATGACAAGAAGAGAGGAGGCCCCCTTCCTTGGCCGGCCCATCTAACCCCAATTGGATCAAATCTCTTAATGAATTAAACTTATTTAATTCACCCATTAAGTCTTTAAAAGACTTAGTCATTCTATGCTTCCGATGCGTCTGAAATAAATTCAGTTTTGACTATTGTTTGGACTTACCAAAAATAGTCTATCTCTATTAGAGAATCCAATTCTAAACTCATTTTAAATCCTTCGAATTACTCGTTATGCGTGTGACCAAATAGGCTTTCAATTTATGTTGGCTGTCCATAATTAACTAATTAATTATAGAACGATCATGAGTGGCACCTAGTAGGACATCATGATCCCCAATTAATTGAAAGATCAATGGTTGACCTCAGAAATGATTCTGAAACCCTTCAGTAGCTATAATGAATTGTGCCCCATTCCCTTCACCATCTTATACCCACTTGGTTCAAGACATGGTCTATGTGTGTCAGTCCCCACTAGTCTGACTATGTCACACTTAGCCCAAGTAACGTTTCCTCATCCTATGGATTCTAATTACTCTCATCTATTTAAGAGATTCATACTCTGAACATGTCATGCTCTGGCCAGAGGCTTCGAGTAACAATCCGACAATAGGCCTCGGGTATACATCTCCTTGCAAGGAGTGGTGAATCTTTTGTAGGCTGTTTAAACATCTTCGACCACTTCGGCTTATACCCAATCATCCTGGGTCCACACCTCCTTGGAGATGCTTGCTTAAGATGTCAAAGTATAAGTCTCCATGACCAAGATGACTTGAACACCGCAAGTCAAAGGAACATCGCACTTAAGCTGCAGTAAGAACTTCACTGACATATCTATATGTAGACTACCATATGAAGTTTTACAGCCAGTCACTCCAATGAACTAGTTCCCTTAACTAGCATTCATGTTTATCACTGGATATCTCAATGTCACTAGCCAGTGAGAATCAGCTAA
Source organism: Boesenbergia rotunda (assembly GCA_024364735.1). Taxonomy (NCBI): domain Eukaryota; kingdom Viridiplantae; phylum Streptophyta; class Magnoliopsida; order Zingiberales; family Zingiberaceae; genus Boesenbergia; species Boesenbergia rotunda. The sequence continues at coordinate 607,158 of JAGFNQ010002633.1, read as the reverse complement.
TTAGAGAATAACCCATGCTAATCTCAACAGAATTGATAGTGTCCGTATTTATCAATTCATCGACTAGGGACAATTTCAAAACTTCATAATTGCACATGTAGTGATAATCACTAGTTGTGAATTCATCACAAATTCTCTCATGCTGTGAATTGTATTGTGGACATTCAGTAAATGAGCTTAAGATCTTAATCAAATAATCATGTATACTCAAATAGTGAATATTCATTTATTAAAATAAATGATTACAATCATAAGGCGATTGCCTTAGGACACTTCTCTCATATCACTAACAAACTCCCACTTGGCCTAATGCCAATCGCTACGGTACCCAATACCACAGGCTCTAACATGACCCTCAAACTTACTTTGAGGCAAGGCATTAGTTAAAGGATCCGCTAAATTCCTTTCAGTGGGAATTTTCTCAATTTGTATATCATTCCTACTTATAATCTCTCTGATCAGATGATAGCGACGAAGCACATGTTTGGATCGCTGATGAGACCTTGGTTCCTTGGCTTGTGCAATAGCTCCATTGTTGTTGCAGTAAACCGGTATTGCTTCATCAATGGTTGGAACCACACCAAGTTCTGAGACAAACTTCTTGATCCAGACTGCTTCCTTTGCTGCTTCCGAAGCTGCAATATATTCCGCTTCCGTGGTGGAATCCGCTACGGTGTCTTGCTTGGAACTTTTCCAGCTTACTGTTCCTCCATTCAAAATAAATACATATCCGGACTGAGATTTGGAGTCTTCCTTATCTGTCTGGAAACTGACATCTGTATATCCACGTATTATCATATCACCTTCTCCATATATTAGGAACACATCCTTAGTTCTTCTTAAGTACTTGAGGATTGTCTTGACAGCCGCCCAATGATCCATTCCTGGATCAGACTGGTATCTGCTTGTGACACTCAGAGCATATGATACATCGGGCCTAGTACATAACATAACATACATGATAGATCCTATTGCGGATGCATAAGGAATATTATTCATGTAAATCCTCTTGTCTTCTGTGCGCGGACACATAGACTTTGAAAGGTTGATCCCATGCCTGATGGGAATGTAACCTTTCTTGGATTCCGACATGCTAAACCTTTCTAGCACTTGGTTTATATATGTAGATTGCGAAAGACCAAGCAACCGTTTTGATCTATCTCTATAGATTCTAATCCCAAGGATATAGGTTGCTTCTCCCAGGTCTTTCATGGACAAATTTTGGACAACCAAATTTTAACTGACTATAAGACTGATATATCATTTCCTATAAGTAAAATGACATCGACATATAACACTAGGAATACGACTGCACTCCCACTAACCTTCTTGTATACACAAGGTTCGTCAGGATTTTGTGAGAAATCAAACTCTTTGATTGTCTCATCAAAACGGATGTTCCAGCTCCTGGATGCTTGCTTTAGTCCATATATAGATCGTCGAAGCTTGCATACTTTGGTTTTATTAACCGATGTGAAACCTTCAGGTTGTATCATGTATACATCCTCAAGTAGGTTTCTATTAAGGAAAACTATTTTCACATCCATTTGCCATATTTCATAATCATAATGAGCTGCTATGGCCAGGAGCATCTGAATGGATTTGAGCATAGCTACTGGCGAATAGGTTTCGTCATAATCAATTCCTTGTTTCTGACGATATCCTTTTGCCACTAATCTAGCCTTAAAGGTAACAACATTACCTTCCATGTCGGTTTTCTTCTTGAAAACCCACTTGCACCCTATGGGCTTAATCCCTTCAGGCGGGTTAACCAAGTCCCATACTTGATTTTCCTACATGGAATCCATTTCTGACTTCATGGCTTCAAGCCATTTATCCCTTTCTGAATTTATCAGAATATCTTCATAACTGATAGGTTCATCATTGTTAACGAGTAACACGTCGTTCGATTCACTTATGAGAAATCCGTATCTCTCTGGAATATTGCGTATCCTATCATACCTACGAAGAAGTGGTGTTGTTTTAGGTTCAACTGATAGCTCATCATTATGAGTTATTACTTGTGGGTCTAGACTAGGTATCTCTATAATGTCTATTGGAGTTTCTTGAACTTCTTTAAGTTCAATGCTACTCCCACTGTTTTCTTATAAAAGAAATTCTTTTTCTAGAAATACAGCATGCCTTGAAACAAACACCTTTTGTTCCAAGGGATGATAGAATTGGTAACCTTTCGTTTCCTTAGGGTATCCAATAAATAGACATTTATCAGACTTAGCATCCAATTTGTCTGATACAGTCCACTTTACATAAGCAGGACAACCCCATATTTTAAGGTGAGTTAAATGAGGTTTCTTACTATTCCATATCTCATATGGAGTAGTAGAGACTACCTTGGTCGAGACTCTGTTTAGTAAGTAAATAGCTGTCTTAAGCGCATAGCACCAAAAGGATTTTGGAAGAGTTGCATGATTCATCATAGATCTAACCATGTCCATCAAGGTTCGGTTACGCCTCTCAGATACACCATTATGCTGTGGTGTATATGGCGGAGTCCACTGAGACAATATCCTATTGTCCCTAAGATAATCTTGAAACTCTTGACTCAAGTATTCACCACCCCGATTGGATCGAAGTATCTTAATACTTTTGCCAAGCTGTTTCTCTACTTCACTTCTGAACTCTTTGAATTTCTCAAAAGCTTCAATTTGTGTTTCATTAAGAACACATACCCGAATCGTGAGTGATCATGGATAAAGGTAATGAAGTAGCTATAACCTCCTTGTGCAAGAGTTGACATTGGTCCACATACATCAGTATGTATTAGACCAAGCAATTCTCCCACTGGTTTACCTTTTCCGGAAAAGGGTAATTTGGTCATCTTGCCTTTTAAGCATGATTCGCATGTATCAAATGAACTGGGTTCAAATGATTCCAGAATTCCACATCGGTGTAATTTGGTCATGCGTTTCTTACTTACATGGCCAAAACGGCATTGCCACGTATAGGAGTCTATTTGATTATCTATTCGAGCACATTTGTTGCTAACTTTGATATTAAAACGTCACCAGATAAATCTAACGTGTAGATACTATTGTATAAAGTTCCAGTCCCGTAAAGAACACCATTTAATGTTATGTAACAGCAATTGTTACTAAAAGTTAGATGATAACCCTTTTCATTCAAGCATGAAATAGATACAATGTTCTTTATTAACGAAGGAACAAAATAACAATTATCCAATTCTAAGACAAGCCTAGTAGGGAGCTTTAGCAAATATGTTCCGATGGCAACAGCAGCAATCTTTGCTCCATTTCCAACTTGCAAATTCGCTTCTCCCTTGACGAGTCTTCCTCTATTCCTTAGCCCCTGTATGTCATTACATATATGTGAGCTACACCCAGTATTAAGTACCCAGGTGGACGAGGAAATAGAGTGACATTCAATAACGAAGATACCTGAAGAGGATGGGGCATCAGATGCCTTCTTTTTCAAGGACTCAAGATAAACCTTGCAGTTTCTTCGCCAGTGACCCTCCTTGCCGCAGTGATGGCAAGTGCCTTTTGGTGTCTTTTCAGTCTTTTTGGCCTTTTTCTTCTTTCCCTTATTCTGTTCTTTGGGCTTCCTCTTAGAGCCTTTCTTTGAGGAACCAACTAACAGTACCGTCTTCTGATCCTGCTTTACAGAAGGCTCTACAGTCTTCAGCAGGTTGAGCAACTCTGGAATGGTAGTCTCCAGCTTGTTCATCCGATAGTTCATCACAAATTGTGAGTAACTCTTGGGCAAACAATGCAGAATTAAGTCAATACTTAGTTCGTAATCCATTGCAAATCCGAGTGTGCCTAGTCGCTCAATGTACCCCAACATCTTCAAAACAAACTGTGAGACAGAAGTACCTTCCTGCATCTTAGAGGTGAAGAGGAGTCTGGAGACCTCGAACCTTTCGGATCTTGCCTGCTCATCAAACAGCTCATGAAGATGGAAGATGATGGTATGAGCATCTATATGCTCATGTTGCTTTTGTAGCTCAGGTACCATAGCGGCCAGCATAATGCAACTCGTAAGTTCAGAATCGGCCACATGTTTCTGATAGGCCACTAACTGGTCTGGAGTTGCACCTTCTGGAGGATGGTTGGGAAGTTGTTCTTCAAGGACATAAGCAAGCTTTTCTGCCTTGAGGACTATCCTCAGGTTTCGAAGCCAGTCCATGAAGTTTGGCCCAGTCAGCTTATTTGTGTCCGAAATGGAACGTAAATTCAGAGAAGACATGATCAAGTGATTATCCTAGAAATACAAATTGAGCTTATGTGAGAAGAATGATAAAGAATGCATCAATATACATTAATTAAATTCTATTTATTTTTCGAATTGAATAACCCTTTTTATCAATTCGGGAGATCGTAGGAACATCTCCAAATAGGTTGATATTCAACCATAGATAAGAACAACCATGGCTAGAGTCCATCAAGTTATTATTAGCTATGAAGGTAGGTAATTACCGATTACATATTATACATATGTAACTATCACATTATGCTATCAACTAATTGAATGTTTGCATAAATCATTGGGTTGTTAACTCATTAACAAGTATGCAACAATATACATAGCACCCAACTGCACCTCTCTTTACTTCGACCTTGGCTGTGGCACAACAAATCGATGCTCCAAGCTTAAGGCTGACCCATTAATCAACAAATAGTTTTAATATAGTTGGAGCTCATTCAACCGTTTAGTCAGGCTTGGATGTGTCCAACAACCAAAACTAAGGATTGACCTCTGACTCCAACTATATTAATCATAAACTAATTCCATGGTTTGAACATGTTGAGGTTCAAGCCGGGCATGGATGTGTCCATCAACCCAAACGAGAAACAAAACTCCGGTTTTAACCATATTAATGGAAGGTGTTGGCCTTAATATTTTGTAAGGGGTTTTGAGTCTCATCCTTTTCCTTTTAAGCACATTCATGACATATAATTATGTCATGTTCTAACAGTTTCCTTAATAAAGTATGTATGTGACTTAATTTATCAAGTCTCATTAATTGAATTAGGAACCAGATTTCATAATTCTAATTTCATACTTTATTCAAGGAATTGTTTTGGGAAACAATTTCCTAAATTGTCATAATCAATTTCAGAAATAATATGTTTAAGACTTTGATTTCTCTAAATCAAATCTTATTAAATTAAGAGACAGATTTCCTTATTCAACCACATATTATTTTCATGAAAATCTTATTTAAGGAAATAAACTCTATAGGAAACAATTTTTCCTAATTAATTTTGGAGACAACAATATGTAAGAGCATCACCTCATAAATCAAATAAGAAAATTATCGTTTGAGAATCACCTCAAAAATTTCCAAGATTTGATCATATATTTTATTTATGGATAATTAATTACAACAAATTATTTACTTTGGGTGGCTCCCCGAGGCACTCCTCAAAGAAAAGAAATTTGTTGTAAATCTAATTTGGCCTGCTCCCCGAGGCATAACCAAATTAAACTTGACAATTAAAGAACTTGTTAATAATATAATTTGGATGGCTCCCCGAGGCCTACCCAAATCAATTTTAACAATTCATATTCAAAATAGGAAATTAAATTATAACAACTAACTTTAATTTAGGTGGCTCCCCGAGACACTCCCCAAAGTAAAGAATTTTATTAATAATTTAAAAACCAATTTGAATTTAATTGTCAATTAATGTTTTCATAAAATGTCTAGACTTTCACGAAAAGAAAGTGCCCAAATTACGAGCTTTCCATAAATGAAAAGTTTCCAAAATTAAAAGGTTTTTCAGAATTATTGTAAGTTTCTGGTACAAAGAAAACTTACGTATTTCCAAAATTAGAAAATTTCCAAAATTAGGAAATTTCCAAAATTGGAAAGTTTCCAAAAATGGAAAGTTTTCACAATTATCAAAAAATTTCATAAACAGAGATATTTCAAAAGTTTGCGAAATTTCATGAGAATTTCCAAACTTTGAAATTCCTAAATCTAAAATTTACGATAATTGGAAAGTTTCCATAATTGAAAAATTTTCCAAAATTGAGATCATGACAAAGTTTTCTGCAAAACAATTATATGATTATGTCGAACACTAACCGACTCTAATACCACTGTTGGGACCGGGTGCATGCCGACGTGGACACGTATTATAATTGTTACGTAATTACATGCAGCGGAAACAAAAGCAAGAATAATTTCCTAAATTATTCTAACACATATCCTAAGCATGCAATGTGTTCACATAATCGTAATATAAAATTTTTGCAGAAAAGGAGATTACTCTACGAATTACCTTGCGTAACTTGGAAGAAGGGACGAGATCCAACCGTTAGCGTCCCTTGAAAGCTCCGCCTCTATTCATATCCACGCCGAGTATCGTCGGGATGACTTCGCTAAGCCACGAGTTTCGTGTTCACGAGAACTACTAGATTCTCCGTGAACACGATGAAAACCGAGAGAGTAATCAAATCGAAAGACTCACCACTAAGGTTGGCTGAAGAGGAAGATCGTCGCAAGGAAGAACTTCGTCGCCTTGATGCTTCTCCTTGTGCTCACGGCAAGAAGAAAGAAGGAAGGCCTATGGCCGGCCAAGAGAGGGGGAGAGAAGAAGAGGAGAGAGCCAAAGCAATTCTTGGATGGATCATCTTCCATGACACCCCTTGGGTCCTTTATATAGGGAGAGGTTTCTTAATTCCCAAGAAAACCTCTCCTTGATTATGGAATAATTTCTCAATCAATCCATAATCAAGGCTCTTATGATCAAGCTTCTTCTTCTTGATTATGGAATAATTTCTCAATCAATCCATAATCAAGACTCTCTTTCTTTTGGCATGATTATATAAAATTTATAAAACAAACCAGCCATTGGTTCATTATATAAAAATTTATAAAACAATCCAACCATTGGTTCATTATATAAATTTTATTAAACAAACCAACTCATGGTTTATTATATAAAAATTTATATAACCTTTTATAAAATAAACCAACCTTTGGTCTATTTTATAAAATAAACCAAAATAGCCTTATCCTCTTATGGTGGTGGTCGGCCATGACAAGAAGAGAGGAGGCCCCCTTCCTTGGCCGGCCCATCTAACCCCAATTGGATCATATCCCTTAATGAATTAAACTTATTTAATTTACCCATTAGGTCTTTAAAAGACTTAGTCATTCTATGCTTCCGATGCGTCTGAAATAAATTCAGTTTTGACTATTGTTTGGACTTACCAAAAATAGTCTATCTCTATTGGAGAATCCAATTCTCAACTCGTTTTAAATCCTTCGAATTACTCGTTATACGTGTGACCCAATAGGCTTTCAATTTATGTTGGCCGTCCATAATTAACTAATTAATTATAGAACGATCATGAGTGGCACCTAGTAGTATATCATGATCCCCAATTAATTGAAAGATCAACGGTTGACCTTAGAAATGATTCTGAAACCTTTCAGCAGCTATAATGAATCGTGCCCCATTCCCTTCACCATCTTATACCCACTTGGTTCAGGACATGGTCTATATGTGTCAGTCCCCACTAGGCTAACTACGTCACACCTAGCCCAAGTAACATTTCCTCGTCCTATGGATTCTAATTACTCTCATGTATTTAAGAGATTCATACTCTGAACATGTCATGCTCTGGCCAGAGGCTTCGAGTAACAATCTGACGATAGGCCTCGGGTATACATCTCCTCACAAGGAGTGGTGAATCCTTTGTAGGCTGTTCAAACATCTTCGGGCACTTCGGCTTATACCCAATCATCCTGGGTCCACACCTCCTTGGAGATGCTTGCTTAAGATGTCAAAGTATAAGTCTCCATGACCAAGATGACTTGAACACCGCAAGTCAAAGGAACATCGCACTTAAGCTGCAGTAAGAACTTCACTGACATATCTATATGTAGACTACCATATGAAGTTTTACAGCTAGTCACTCCAATGAACTAGTTCCCTTAACTAGCATTCATGTTTATCTTCGGACATCTCAATGTTACCAGCTAGTGAGAATCAGCTGATTAGAGAATAACCCATGCTAGTCTCAACAGAATTGATAGTGTTCGTATTTATCAATTCATCGACTAGGGACAATTTCAATACTTCACAATTGCACATGTAGAGATAATCACTAGTTGTGAATTCATCACAAATTCTCTCATGCTGTGAATTGTATTGTGGACATTCAGTAAATGAGCTTAAGATCTTAATCAAATAATCATGTATACTCAAATAGTGAATATTCATTTATTAAAATAAATGATTACAATCATAAGGCGATTGCCTTAAGACACTTCTCTCATATCACTAACACCTACAATCCTACTGATAGTTGCATGGCTCGGAGGGTTTCCTAACAACCACGGGGTCGAACATGAGAGACCTCTCTATGTCTATGGATTAAAAATTTAATCCGAATAGAGACCTGTCTCCCAAACGACCATCTCGTCGTCGTATCAATTAATTCAAGTCACAACTTAGCCAAAACCAAAGTTAAGGCCTTGTAACTTTTCGAATTAATCGACCATGGAAAAGACGACGAATGGATCGCCGATTTTTTGTGTTTATTATCGGGGTCCATGACATAATTAATTATCATATTAATTAACAAATAATTAACTCATGACAATTAATTAAACACATGCAAAAATAACATGAAATAATAGAAACAACAAAGGAGCTAAAGAAGAGGTATATCTCGCCTTTTACCTCGCAGTCTTATACCGTATGACCCTCCCCTCTTGGACGTCGTGTGGACGACGAGCTACCAAGACGCGGAGTCACCAAAGCTTCCAATTAATCCCTTCTTTTCTTCCTTTCTTTGCGCCAACACCAAACCCTAGGGTTAGGGTTTAGCTTCCGCCGGCGACCCTTCAAGGAAGATGAGATGAAGTTGAGGAAGAAGAGCTTCTCTCCTTCACTTCTGCTCGAGCCAACCTCCTATTCTTCTTCCTATCTCACGGCATCAATCCCGCAAGGAAGATGAGCTCCTCCAACCTCTCCTTTTACCGGCGACAAACACCAAAAGGAGAGCTCCACCCTGCTGGCCGACCACCTCTCTTCCTCCTTCTCTTTCACACGCCACAAGGGAGGAAGACCTTCCTCCTTGCTCAGAGAACCCAGCAACAAAAGAAGAAGAGGAAGGAGAGGACTAGGTGAAGAAAACCGAGACCTTTCATCACCTCCACCGCCGGCGCTGACTACCACCTTGCGTCACTGCTCCTTGCTTTCCCTTTGCCATCCGCGCCCCACAAAAGGAAGATGAAGGGCCTTCCTTTGTCTAGTGATCACCGGCAATGGAGAGAACAAGAGGAAGAAGAGAAGGAGATGGGTTTCTCCTTCCACCCGTCGGCGCCCTAGGAGAGAGAGGGAAAGAGGGAAATAAGGAAAAAAAGGTTTTAGGGCTTTGTTTAATTGAATTAATTATGGATTAATTAGCCTTGGTACCATGACTCATATGGGGTATTTATAGGGCTAAGGTAGGGACCATGAGGAGGAGTTGGGGCTTGGCCCACTAGTGGATCCAAATCCGATCCATTAATGGAGATACATTCCACTAAAGGATCCCATTGAACTTCCTCACCAACCCCCATATTTTCATATGGGCTCCACCTATTATGAGTCGTCCATCCCCCCGTATTTAAGATATCGAATGCCCAATAATTAATTTAAATTACTGATAATTTTAATTAATTATCCTCTTGATCCTTGATTAGTACCACTCAACCATTTCATCATGTCGGACCATAGTCCACTTGCAAGATTTGACATGACGACCTTTATGAGCTCATCAAGGGGGCATCATCATCCCGACTCACTAGGACACGAATTCCCTCAATAATCAATGATACACCATGTAGATAATTTTATTTCCCAACTTATCGGGCCTATCGATCTAACAGAATAGATCTCGCCCATTGGTAAATCAAAGTAATAATAATTAAATATATGTGCCCGTTATTATTTCAGGATTTAGAGATCGTACTCCATAATATAAACCGAGGTCTAATCCAATTTATGAAGTCAGTACAAAATTGGATGACCTCTCTTTTGCTCCTACTTAATGCACACAAAGCACATTAGTGTAATTCTATGATTAAAACAAACCACAACTAATTACACTATAACAATCCTGATGGTTTGTCCAATTCAATCTCGGTTGTGAGCCTCTTACTTATACTTCTGTAAGGAACTGACAACATGATCTTCTGTGCGTCACCACACACTATGTTATCTACAATGCAAAGTATGAGACATTTTGTGCATATACTAATATAAATATGTAACGTGTGATTTTGCGATTCTCTTTCAAAATGTAAATGTATTTTAACCAAAAGCAAGACTTTTAGTATACAGCTACTGCCTTCTTGGGCCCACCTTGTTTCTTCTTCTTCCTACTTTCGACACAGAAGTGGAAACCCTCTGAGTAACCATGGCCTGAGAACTTTGACGAAAAAGCCCCTCTGTCGCCTGAAGTTCAGCTAGCAATTCCTCCAACGTATATGTACGTTTGTTCATATTATAGTTGAGCCATAACTGCTTAAAACTCCTAGGCAGAGATTGGAGTATGATATCGACCTGAGTTTCTTCGACGATCTCTGCTTCAAGTACCTCAATCTCATTGAGGTGAACCATCATCAAAGGACATGATCCCTCACGGGTGTCCCTTCGACCATGGTAGTCGTCATCATGTTCTTCATCACAACCTACCTAGCGGCCCGACCCTGGTGCCTGAAGAGCTCCTTGAGGTTCAGCATCATATCATAAGCAGTGGGCATGGCCTAATGCTGATGTTGCAATACATTTGACATAGATGCCAAAATGTAGCATCGCGCCATCTCATCTGCCTTGACCCACTTCTTATAACGCTCCCTCCGCTCTTCACCAGAATTCTCACCTGGCTTTTCAAGACACTCCTCAAAGAGTACATATTTGTACTCTTCAGCAATAAGGACAATGACTTGGTTTCTTTTCCAGTCTATTAATTAGGGCCAGTAAGTTTATTCTCCTTAAGTATGGTCGCTAGTGCATTAAAGGCCATTTTGAAACTACCTGAGAATCACAACAATCACAACTTTAGACATCGAAAATAAATTGATTCCTCAAACAATAAATTTCGAAATCAACCAACACCTCAAAACACCGAGAAATTCGCATGCCACATTAGTGTGGACGTATACGAATTTTACATTTGTTAGAGGAGGTTTTACCCATTAATTTTATTATCTTGTCAACCTAACTTTTTGACAAATAAAATTAATAGTTGGTTCACTTCGGCCCTACAAATAATAGCAGTGACTCCGTTGGGGAGGATACTAATATTTGCATCTAAGTGTTTACTATTACACGACACTAAGAAAATTATTTCCGATTATGTGTCTTCCGTTGGGGAAAATCACATACTCTTCAATAACTTTCTATAATCTTTTCTGACCTAGTGATCCGCAGAACAAGCCTATCCGTTGTGGAGGAAGGCACTCAGAGCCGACGCGCGGGCTTGTTCGGATCACTTGTCAGATTGTAATGGAGGCCACGGGACCCTTAGGGTCCCTCTCCCACTTAGTTATTTAATGTGAGGAATTTATCATGCACACACACAACAAGCACATAACCAAAATAACAAATAAGAAAACTCCTAGATTTTTCCAACTATCATGGCCTTGGTCTCCAATGCACCTCCAGTCGTATCGTCACCTCGTCCGCTCCTCCCTACACCATGCACAACCACCATTAAAGAGATCTCCGAGCCGAGATGACTAGCTAATTATTTGCATCCATTGATCATATACTCCACGAAGGAGTGTACATAATATCTAGATCGAAAGCAAATAAAAAGCTCGGCTAAACACGTGCCGTATTTAATTACAAAAATTAAATTCCTATCTAGCCTCGTCAACCCCAAGGATTTAATTAATTACAAAAATGCACAATCAATCACATACAACTATTATTTTAGCCATGATAAGTTGGAATCTAATGCCTGCAATAAAGAGTTAGCCTACACACATCCACATATCATCCAACAAAAATAAAATATATGATAATGTGCAAAAATTAACCGAATCCTAAACACAAAACCGGAAACCTCATCTCTGATACCAATTGATGATTGCGGTATGACTTGGCGGATCTCCTAAGTGAATACTTGGTCGTCCTTGAAAGACCTCTCCATGCCTACGGATTAAAAATTAATCCGAATAGAGACCCGTCTCCCAAATGACCATCTCATCATCGTATCAATCGATTCGAATTACAACATAGCCAATCTCAAAGATCAAGCATTGTAATTCGCCTAACCGATCGACTGCGGAAAAGACAATGAGTGGATTGCCGGTTTTGTGTTTATTATCAGGTCCATTAATTAATTATAAACCATTAATTAAGCAATTAATTAAACATGATAATTAATCAAAACATCACATAAAATGATAAGACAAAAGAGGGAGCCAAGAGAGAAATATACCTCTCTTTACCTCGTAGTCTTCTACCTTATGTCCCTTCCCTCTAGGATGTAGTGTAGTCGACGAGCTACCAAGAACCGGAATCTCCAAGGGGCTCCAATTGATCACCTCTTCACTCATCGAACAAAACCCTAGATCTAGGGTTTACTACCGTCGGCCACTCCTCCTACAACCTTTGCGCCGCCGACCACCAATGGCTCCTAAGCCCGCCGGCCACAAGGAAGCTCCAAGGAGGAAGATGAAGAAGAAGATGAAGGAGAGAAAAAGTCTCCTCCTCAACTCAGACAAGCCGAAAACCTCTCTCCTCTCTAGCTTGCGGCGCCGCCGGGGAAACCCATGCACCGCCTCCTCCTTTGCATCGCCGACCAGCTGCCGCCCCTCCTATCCTCCTCTTTGTTGAGATTGGTAGGAGAGCTAGAGGGGGGGGGGGTGTAACGCCCGCTTTTTTTTTCCTAAAGCGGCGTTACGCTAACATACGTAGGGGCATATGAACATCGTAATGCAGCAGAATAAGTTAAACTTACACATACATGCACCTAGCTATCCTTTCTAACATAGTGACATGGGAACTTAGCATTATTAACATCGTACTTATCATCATGTCATGAAGTCACATAAGCCATCCATTAGGCACATAAGTAGCAAACGTAAAGTTTTAGCATAAGACTTGTAAATATATCTTTTTCTTGGCCAAGTCACTACCACACACACGTTCCTGCCCCTCCTGCTACTTCCTCATCGTCCTCCTGCTTGATCTGCGCTACAAGGGAAATAAGACTATAAGCACATAGGCTTAGTAAGACTCTATCCTACTCACTAAAATCATTCATCAAATTAATTATAAGCAAACGAAACATGAACATAACTTGGTGCTTTACATAGGACATAAGCATCTAAAATCACTTAGCATAACATAGTTCTTGCATAGTACATGAACGTAAAATACATTTAACATGGCATGAGACATGACATAAACATAAATATAAATATACTTAACATGGCATGATACATGGCATAAACATGAATATAAGTATACTTAACATGACATGATACATGGCATAAACATAAATATAAATATACTTAACATGAAACATAAGCATAAAACATTACTATCCTGGCATAATGCATAACATGAATGAATGCATGAGTCAAATGCATATACATAAGGACGCTTAACTTTTAAAATCATACTTTTAAATACTTAAACATAATCATCACATCATTGGAGTCCCCGGCTTGTACCACATACATACATCATGTGCGCGCATCCCTAAGTAAATACGAGGTAGCAAGTCTCGACCTACTAGGGTAAGGACAGCTACGGTAGTCCCAGAACCGTGGACAGCATAGTCGGTAGTCCAGAACCGGGGCGTTCTTAAGGTGCCCATCCCTGTTGGGCAGCTTCGGTAGTCCCAGAACCGTGGACAGCATAGTCGGTAGTCCAGAACCGGGGCGTTCTAAAGGTGCCCATCCCTTGGACCCATACTTCGGTCCGGTACAAGCCCATTCATAAAGTAAAATAACTTTACATGCTTCATCATTCATAAGACATTCATAGCATACTTAGACATAACGTAGCTTTGTTACATGAAGCATGACATAAAACATACTTGACCTTTCATTGTTCATACTTAATGCTTAGCATGATTATGCCTTAAAGGCATAAGCATTATCTTCATTCATAAAATATGGCATGCTTACATAAAACATCATTCTTGTTCATAGTGCTTGCATTAACTTTATTTATAAAACATGGCATGCTTACATAAAACATCATTCTTGTTCATAGCGCTTGCATGATCATGGCATATAAGGTAAGCATTGCATTATATTCATAGAACATGACATGTGTACATAGACCATCATCCTATTCCATAGAGCTTGCATGATCATGATACATAAGGTAAGCATTGCATTTCGTACATAAGCATAGTATCTATCACAAGTATGCATAGGTAGGACTTCTATAAATATGCTACAGACTATCTAAGTGCATGACATAGAACATAAGACATTCATGAATAAACCCTATTAAGCATGGCATCTAACATAAACAGACCAACATGAAACATAGTACTTAAGGATAGGGTTATAGGTAACATAATTTCTACCACATGCTTGAACCTTTATATATACATCATAATAAGCCATAAACCATCATTCTTAAAACCCTAACTCCACCTAAACCCCATTTACATGGCTTGGCCGAAACTTGTAAGGGAGGAGTTCCATCATTCAAATGACATGTAAGGTAGCATAAGGAAAAGGAACAACCATACATTACCTATAAGGCCCATTAGGGCTCATGATTAGGGTTAACCCTAACTTTTAGCCCTACTTCTTAGGGTTGGCCGAAACTTGCAAGGCCATGGGCACATGGAAAATTTTCATAAAATTCCCAATTAAACATTAAACACCAACCATACCATACCATAGGGGCCTTTGGAACCCACACTTGAAGAAAACCCTAACTTTTAGCCCTACTTCTCATCTTGGCCGAAACTTGTAAGGTTGCAAGGCCTTGTGAAAAATTCACATAAATCACCTTCAATCTCCCCTTGTATCATGAGGATACACAAGGTACATACTTGAAGGGTTAGGTCCAATCCTAACCATGGAATCATGGTGAAGGTCCCATCTTAGGGTACCCTAAAAATTCTCCAAAATTATATTTTATTGTATATTCATCATGAGAAAACATTAGAAAGCATGAGTGAGGTTTTTAACATCACCTTGGACCCAAAACCTATTGTGGCCGAAAGTTTAGGATTAGGGTGTTGGGACCGGGTGCATGTTGACAAGGATACGGGTTCGTAAAATTTTAAATTTTTACGTGCAGCGGAAGAATTAGCATAAAATAATTTCTTAAATCATTTTAACCTCGTATCTAGCATGCAACCTTATGATGTGTGGACATGATCATAAATTAAAACTTTGCAGAAAAGTAAACTAATTTACTTTGTACCTCGCGTAACTCGAAGAATGAGACGAGATCCAACCGTAGCGTCCCTTGGAAGCTCCGCCTCTATTCGCGTCCACGCCGAGTTCTCTTCGGGATGACTTCGCAAAGCCACGAGTTTTGTGCCGACGAGAACTACTAGATTCTCTAAAGACACAACTAGAAGATCAAGAGAGAAGAAAGGAAACTAACCATCAAGAGACGGAATCTAAATTCCGAGAAGGAAGGAGATGTGATCCGCTTCTTCTTCTCCGAGGTCGTCTTGGTGGATGAAGCTCACGCCCACCTTGGGAGTTGCGCCGGCCCTAGGGGAGGAGAGAGAGCCGGCCCTAGAGAGAGAGGGGTGCCGACCCTAGAGAGAGAGAGGCATGTAGAGAGAGAGAGAGCAACTAATCTCTTGATTAATTGATTGGGAATTCAAGGCTTGCCTTTGGTTCCTTATATAGTTGCTTCTCCCTTGCCAAGTCTCTCTCTTAACGGAATTAATGGAATTAATTTTCATAAGAAATTTATCTTATAATTTTTCTTATGAATAATTCCGTTATGCCTAGTTTTATTATAACTAACTTTATAATAAAACAAATACTTCTCTCCTTTAATTATGGAATAAATTTTATAAGAAATTTATAAACTTTCTTATTATGAAAAAATCAATTCATAATTGATTTTATAAAATTAAAATAAACCATTCCATGGATCATTTTAATTTCCATAAAAAGAATAAATTTCTATAAATTTATTTATATAAATTTCTTTATACAAATTTATTTATCCATAATTTATAAAACAAATCGCGCTAGATTTATTTTATTAATTAAACCAAATAAATTGGTTTCTTCCCCTTGTTGTGGCCGTCCAAACCAAAGGGGGTTAACACCCTCTTTGGCCAGCCAAACCGAGCCGAACCGATCGTGAATTAAACTCATTTAATTCGCCCAATAAGCCTTCAAAAGACTTAGCCATTTTAAGTTTCCGTTGCGCCTCTGATTAACTCAGATTCGACTTATTTCTCTTGATTGGAAAATCCAATTTTTAACTCGTTTTAAATCCCTCGGATTACTCGTAGTGCGTGTGACTAAATAGGCTTTTGATTTATGTTGGCCGTCTATAATTAACCAATTATAGAACGGTCATGAGTGGCACCTAGTAGTACATCATGACCCCCAATTAATCGAAAGATCAACGGTTTGACCTCAGAAGTAATTCCGAAACCCTTCAGCAGCTCTAATGAATCGTGCCCCATTTCCTTCATCATCTTATACCCACTTGGTTCAGGACACAGTCTATTTGTGTCAGTCCCCACTAGGCTAACTACGTCACACCTAGCCCAAGTAATGCCTTTCTCGTCCTTTGGATTTCTAATTACTCTCATGTATTTAAGAGACTCACACTCTAAACATGATATGCTCTGGCCAGAGGCTTTGAGTAACAATCCGACGATAGGCCTGGGTATACATCTCCTTGCAAGGAGTGGTGAATCCTTTGTAGGCTGTTCAAACATCTTCGGGCACTTCGGCTTATACCCAATCATCCTAGGTCCACACCTCCTTGGAGATGCTTGCTTAAGATGTTAAAGTATAAGTCTCCATGACCAAGGTGACTTGAACACCGCAAGTCAAAGGAACATCGCACTTAAGCTGCAGTAATAACTTCAGTGACATATATTTATAGATTACCATATGAAGTTTTACAGCTAGTCACTCCAATGAACTAGTTCCCTTAACTAGCATCCATGTTTATCTCCGGACATCCCAATGTCACCAGCCAGTGAGAATCAGCTGATTAGAGAATAACCCATGCTAGTCTCAACAGAATTGATAATGCCCGTTTTTATCAATTCATCGACTAGGGATATTTTCAATACTTCACAATTGCACATGTAGAGATAATCACTAGTTGTGATCCCATCACAAATTCTCTTATGCTGTGAATTGTATTGCGGACATTCAGTAGATGAGTTTAAGATCCCAATCAAATACACAAACATGTATACTCAAATAGTGAATTATCATTTATTAAAATAAATGATTACAATCATAAGGCGATTGCCTTAGGACACTTCTCTCATATTACTAACAAACTCCCACTTAGCCTTATGCCAATCGCTACGGTATCCAATACCACAGGCTCTAACATGACCCTCAAACTTGTTTTGAGGCAAGGCCTTAGTTAAAGGATCCGCTAAATTCCTTTCAGTGGGAATTTTCTAAATTTGTATATCATTCCTACTTATAATCTCTCTGATCAGATGATAGCGGTGAAGCACGTGTTTGGATCGCTGATGAGACCTTGGTTCCTTTGTTTGTGCAATAGCTCCATTGTTGTCGCAATAAACCGGTATTGCTTCATCAATGGTTGGAACCTCACCAAGTTTTGAGACAAACTTCTTGATCCAGACTGCTTTCGTGGTAGAATCCGCTACGGTGTCTTGTTTGGAACTTTTCCAACTTACTGCGCCTCCATTCAAAGTAAATACGTATCCAGACTGCGATTTGGAGTCATCCTTATCTGTCTGGAAACTGGCATCTGTATACCCACGTATTACCATATCTCCTTCTCCATATATTAGGAACACATCCTTAGTTCTTCTTAAGTATATAAGGATTATCTTGACAGCCGCCCAATGATCCATTCCTGGATTAGACTGGTATCTGCTCATGACGCTCAGAGCATACGATACATCGGGCCTAGTACATAACATAGCATACATGATAGATCCTATCGCGGATGCATAAGGAATCTTATTTATGCAAATCCTCTCGTCTTCTGTGCACGGACACATAGACTTTGAAAGGTTGATCCCATGCCTGATGGGAAGGTAACCTTTCTCGAATTCCGACATGCTAAACCTATTTAGTGTTGGAGCAATCGCCCTAAAATGGTCCGGAGTGACCATGGTTTTGATGTTTGGGCAAAGGGTTTAAGTTAGGTTTACCCTTGTATTTGATATGCGTATGTTGAGGGTGCAGGTTGTACAGGTTATGCATATGGACTTGACTGGATGGCCTCGGTACGGTGAAGGATGGCATGGAGGCAAGCTGGAGGCTTGCGTGCGCATCCGAGGGACCTTGGTGAGCAGGGACGATGAGCTGATAGGCGCGGACTTCAAGGCATGCGTGAAGGATGGCATGGAGGCAAGCTGGAGGCTTGCGTGCATCCGAGGGACGGGAGCCGAAGATGAAGAGGGCGCGAAAGCAACAGTCGAGGCTGCGGAGGAGGAGTCAGTTAAGTCGTGAGGGTATGAGTGCGGAGTGGAATGTACTCAGGATGGGTAACCTTAGGTGGGTGAGTAGACCAGTCGACTGGCCTGGGGGCAGTCGACTGATGGAACTCACAGAAAGGTCTCAGCCTGGGACCAGTCGACTGCCCTGGGGGCAGTCGACTGGTAGGTGGCTGGTGAGCTGGCAAATTCGAACATTGGGAGTGTCAACGGTCGAATTTGACTGGCACCAGTCAACTGCCCTTGGGGCAGTCGACTGGTAGCGAGAAATCAGCCCCGAGTCCTATTTAAAGAGGACTTCGTGGTGGGTGAGTTTCTTGACGAAACTTGTCTTGGTTAAGGGCAAGTTAGTAGTCTTCGTGTCCAGAGCTTTGTTTGGTGTTGTGGTGAGGTTTCTCCACCCACAAGGAACGACACGTGATAGCCGGAGGTTATCCGGGATTTGATCCGCCGAAGGATTGTTGGATTAGTCACCCGATCGGGATGGATACCAACTAAATCTGAGGCGTTAGCATTGGTTAGTCTTTGTTCTTATTGTTTTATTTGTATTTCCGCTGTGCTAACATCCTGTAGAGAACGAAGACATCAAAATACGCTATTCACCCCCTCTAGCGGACGACATCGATCCTAACATTTGGTATCAGAGCGAGGACCGCTCTTGATCGGACTAACCGCCGAGGGAGCATACGCTATAGGAAATGGAAGGTGAAGGTCCACTTGGGGACGAGATCTACACACCACCGGCCTACGACAATGAAGATTTTGCATATTGGAAGGCGAGGATCGAGACGTGGTTCGGAATGGATTGGGCATGCCGAATTGCGCTTGAAGAGTCCTTCGATGTTCCAAAGGACAAAGAGCAACAAGAACAATTCTGGGCCAATGAGAAGGTAACAAATATTTTGGTTGATATATTACCTAACGCCATCTTGAGTTGTGTAGGGTCATATCAAAGTGCATATGAATTATGGAGCAAGGTGAAAGAGTATCATGAGACTCCTACAAAAATTCAAGAGCCTAAGGAGAAAAGCCCCGTGATTCAAGAAGAGAAAGAAGAAAGTGAAGAATCCTCAACCTCCTCAAGAGAAGAAGAGGAAGAGGTCTCCACCTCAAGGATTGAGGGGGAGGAGAGATCCACTTCCATGCCGGATCAAGAGGAGGCATCCACATCATCAAAAGTTGAAGAAGTCTCAACCTCCACCAAAGCAAGGAACAAAGATCACATTATATGCTTTGGTTGCAATGAAAAGGGGCGCTACAAGGATAAGTGCCCAAAAGGTAAAAAGGAGGTACTCTCTAAACCCGGGTTTATTCGATTAAAATCTAACATGAATTGTAAGAATGGAGGAGCCCAAGAGAGAAAAATAAAGATTAGATGCTTCACATGTAGTGAGCTAGGGCACTACCACACCAAGTGCCCAAAGAAAGGTGAAATAAAGAAAATGGAGCATCTAAGGAGATGGGAGAAAGAAGAAAGAAAGAAGAAAAGAAGCTCACAACAAGGAAGGACTACAAGGGTAAGGGAGGTATTTCCTAACCCTAGTTTAAAAAGAAATTCAATTTCAAGTTCTTCCTTACATTCTAAAAATCATGCAAATCATTCATCTATGCATGCTAGATTTCATGAAAATTGCTTAATGGTACATAACATTGGATTTAAGTACAATGATAGGAATAAGGGTAACAAGGTAGATCACCACTCTAGAAAAAGCATGCATCATGATAGGCCTAAGACCTATGTATCCAAGGCAAAAGGCATTAATCCCAAGGAAGAGAAACATATGCCTAGGAAAGTGGATAGGTCTAGTAGTGCCCAAAGTGGACATATGGACTCCAAAGTTAAAAGGGTAGAAAAGGAAAATCAAGCCTTGAGAGCAAGGCTTGAAATTTTAGAAAAGGCCCTAGAAAGATTCACTGTTGGATCAAAGGGTCTAGATATGGTGTTGGGTAGTTTAAAACCCAACTACGATAGATCGGGATTGGGATACCGGTCTAAGACCTCTACGACCAACAAAAAGAAGTATGCTGGGAAGACATACAATCATGGTAAGGAGGGTAAGTCCAAGGATGACAAAGGAATGTCATCCAAGGGTAGAAAGGGTGACTTAACCAAGGACAAGGTGTCCAAGGTTAAGAAGGTTCACTTTGTGGGCCAAGAGTCACCGGTGGCACACCGGTGTGGCTTAGTGTGGATTGAGTTACCTAGGGAGGTGGCTAGGGCTTAGAGCTCAAGGGGGAGCTCTAGGAGCCTTTAGGGTCCATGGTAAATGGATCTCAAAAGTTTCTCCCTTAGGAAATTAGGTAAAATGTGCCAAAAAGGGTTGGAAGACTTGGGTAAGTCTTAATCCTAGATTTTGGCACATCAAAAGGAGAATTTAGGGAGAAAAGGTAAAAAAGGAGCTATAATTCACAAAATTGAGGTTTAATGGTGGAATACCATGTAATTCAATGGTAGAAATGATCTATGATCAAAAAGAAGAGGATATATCGAAGAGAAGTGAGAATTAGAACTTTTAGGATGAGTTTAGATGACACACTTTAGAGAAAGTTGGATTTCGTGCCAATCTTGGGATCCGGAGTACATTTATTTGGAAACGTATTTTTCCCAATTAGATATTGGCTTCACAAGTCTCCCCACAAAATTTCAGAATTTTTGGAGATTTATAGAATTTTTAGGGCATTTCTGAATCTCGGCCTGAAAACCTGAAATCAGGTATCAGTCGACTGCCCTGGGGGCAGTCGACTGGTCCGAGCCAAAATGCACACTGTATGTTTTTGCAGTCAACTACCATTTGGGCAGTCGACTGGTGGTCTGGGCAAAGTGTTAATAAGTGATTTCTGAAGGGTTTTTCAGAAACACTTGGAATTATGGATGAACCTTAGAGTTGAGGACAATTCCTTGTGTCAATTTGAAAGGGTTAGAAGAGGCAAACACAAGGAATAATGACTTAATTTCAAAATGCCAAATCTTTTAAGTAATTTAGATGAGTACCAAAAGTCAAACACACTTGATATTTTCATGATATCATATTTTTCTAAGATAGGGTATATCCAAGCAAGTGTGTTTGCAAACTTTAGAATATTTTAGGTTTTGTAGAGTTCTAATTGGCACTAGAAGAAAGGTTGCTTGGGAGCAAGCCTTAATGGTGTCCAAAAGGGGAAGAACTCGGATGTTGGGTTGGGGATAACTCAATATAGTGTTTAGGAGGTTAAGTTGGGTAGAACATAGCCTGGGAAAAATGAAAATTGGGAGAAGGCATGGGTAAAGGGGGAGGTTGCCTCCTAGTTGCCTTAATTTTCATAAGAAAACTTTTGGGTTTTGTACCAAACTTGGGAATGGGGATAGATACATGGTGAATTGTATTCTTCCCAAGTAGGTATGGGTACCACAATGTTCTCCACGAAATTTGGGAATTTTTGGAGACTTGTGGAATTTCTGGCGCGTTTATGAAATTCAGCCAGAAAACTAATTATCAGAGTATCAGTCGACTGCCCTGGGGGCAGTCGACTGGTCAGGGCTGGTGTGGGTATCCAGCAGCTGACTTGGGTCCAAGTGATAAGAAACATGTGTATGAGGGTCTAGTACACATTGTTTATGGTCATTGGGGATTAAAAGAACCGATAATTGGGATATTGTTGGGTTCTTTTTTGATGTTAGGCAAAGGGGGAGAAGTGTTAGGTTTAAGTTGGGAAACTAAACACTCCTTTGCAAGAAACCCTAGGTTTAGAGGTCGTTGAGATTAAGGGGGAGCATGGTTGCTCCATTCTTGGCGTAAGGGGAACCTTGGAGAGGTTCTTAAAAAGCCTTTGTAAGTCCAATGGAGGGGGAGCATGGTTGCTCCATTCTTGGTGTAAGGGGAACCTTGGAGAGGTTCTTAAAAAGCCTTTGTAAGTCCAATGGAGGGGGAGCTTTGGAGAAGCATTAAAAAGCCTGGTTTGGTAGAAAATCATAGCTTGGAGGGCTAGGTGTAAAATTCCTAACTTGGAGGGTTAGGTGTGGGATGCCTTGGGATAGGATCCAGTTATGCATTGCATATGCATTCATTTAGCATTGTTTTTGCTATTTACTACTATCTTGCTTTCCTAACTTAAACAGATTGCCAAACATCAAAAAGGGGGAGATTGTTGGAGCAATCGGCCCTAAGATGGTCCGGAGTGACCATGGGTTTTGATGTTTGGGCAAAGGGTTTAAGTTAGGTTTACCCTTGTATTTGATATGCGTATGTTGAGTGTGCAGGTTGTACAGGTTACGCATATGGACTTGACTGGACGGCCTCGGTATGGTGAAGGATGGCATGGAGGCAAGCTGGAGGCTTGCGTGCGCATCCGAGGGACCTTGGTGAGCAGGGACGATGAGCTGATGGGCGCGGACTTCGAGGCATGCGTGAAGGATGGCATGGAGGCAAGCTGGAGGCTTGCGTGCATCCGAGGGACGGCAGCCGAAGATGAAGAGGGCGCGAAAGCAACAGTCGAGGTTGCGGAGGAGGAGTCAGTTAAGTCGTGAGGGTATGAGTGCGGAGTGGAATGTACTCAGGATGGGTAACCTTAGGTGGGTGAGTAGACCAGTCGACTGGCCTGGGGGCAGTCGACTGATGGAACTCACAGAAAGGTCTCAGCCTGGGACCAGTCGACTGACCTGGGGGCAGTCGACTGGTAGGTGGCTGGTGAGCTGGCAAATTCGAACGTTGGGAGTGTCAACGGTCGAATTTGGCTGGCACCAGTCGACTGCCCTTGGGGCAGTCGACTGGTAGCGAGAAATCAGCCCCGAGTCCTATTTAAAGAGGACTTCGTGGTGGGTGAGTTTCTTGACGAAACTTGTCTTGGTTAAGGGCAAGTTAGTAGTCTTCGTGTCCAGAGCTTTGTTTGGTGTTGTGGTGAGGTTTCTCCACCCACAAGGAGCGACACGTGATAGCCGGAGGTTATCCGGGGTTTGATCCGCTGAAGGATTGTTGGATTAGTCACCCGATCGGGGTGGATACCAACTAAATTTGAGGCGTTAGCATTGGTTAGTCTTTGTTTTTATTGTTTTATTTGTATTTCCACTGTGCTAACATCCTGTAGAGAACGAAGACATCAAAATACGCTATTCACCCCCTCTAGCGGACGACATCGATCCTAACATTTAGCACTCGGTCTATATTTGTAGACTGCGAAAGACCAAGCAACCGTTTTGATCTATATCTATAGATTCTAATCCCAAGGATATAGGTTGCTTCTCCCAGGTCTTTCATGGAGAAAGTTTTGGACAACCAAATTTCAACTGTCTGTAAAACTGATATATCGTTTCCTATAATTAATATGTTATCGACATATAATACTAGGAATACGACTGCACTCCCACTAACCTTCTTGTACACACAAGGTTCGTTAGGATTTTGTGAGAAATCAAACTTTTTGATTGTCTCATCAAAACGGATGTTCCAGCTCCTGGATGCTTGCTTTAGTCCATATATAGATCGCCGAAGCTTGTATATTTTGGTTTTGTCAACCGATGTGAAACCTTCAGGTTGTATCATGTATACATCCTTAAGCAAGTTTCCATTAAGGAAAGCTGTTTTCACATCCATTTGCCATATCTCATAATCATAATGAGCTGCTATGGCCAGGAGCATCCGAATGGATTTAAGCATAATTACCTTCCATGTCGGTTTTCTTCTTGAAAACCCACTTGCACCCTATGGGGTTAATCCCTTCAGGTGGGTTAACCAAGTCCCATACTTGATTTTCGTTCATGGAATCCATTTTCGACTTCATGGCTTCAAGCCATTTGTCCCTTTCTGAACTTTTCAGAACATCTTCATAACTGATAGGTTCATCGTCGTTCGATTCACTTATGAGAAATCCGTATCTCTCTGGAATATTGCGTGTCCTATCAGACCTACGAAGAGGTGGTGTTGTTTTAGGTTCAACTAATAGCTCATCATTATGAGTTATTGGTTGTGGGTCTAGACAGGTGTCTCTGTAATGTCTATTGGAGTTTCTTGAACTTCATCAAGTTCAATGCCACTCCCACTGTTTTCTTGTAAAAGAAATTCTTTTTCCAGAAATACAGCATTCCTTGAAACAAACACCTTTTGTTCCAAGGGATGATAGAATTGGTAACCCTTCTATTCCTTAGGGTATCCAATAAATAGACATTTATCAGACTTAGCATCCAATTTGTCTGATACCGTCCGCTTCACATAAGCAGGACAACCCCATATCTTAAGGTGAGTTAAGTGAGGTTTCTTACTATTCCATGTCTCATATGGAGTAATAGAGACTACCTTAGTCGGGACTCTGTTTAGCAAGTAAACAGCTGTCTTAAGTGCATAGCCCCAAAAGGATTTTGGAAGAGTTGCATGATTCATCATCGACCTAACCATGTGCATCAAGGTTCGATTGCGCCTCTCAGATATACCATTATGTGGTGGTGTATGTTGATGCAGTCTGGCCCTGATTGTTGTTTTGGTGTTGACATCGATTTTAGTTTAGGTTGATTACGATGATTATGAAGAAGTCCTGATCGGGGATCAGGCATGGTATGGGAAATCCTAGTCTGGAGGGCTAGGTGATGGAAAATCCTAACCTGGAGGGTTAGGTGTTGAAAATCCTAGTCTGGGAGGCTAGGTGTTTAGAAAAGTCCTAGCATGGAGGGCTAGGTGTTGGAAATGTCCTAATTCAGAAGGGTTGGGTGAAAAGTCCTAGCTTGGAGGGCTAGGTGAAAAGTCCTAACCTGGAAGGTTAGGTGCAAATTCCCATCCTGGAGAATTAGGTGAAAAAGTCCTGGCTTGGAGGGTCAGGTGCCTAGCTTGGAGGGCTAGGTTGGATGATGTTCTAACTCGGAAGGGTTGGGTGAAAAGTCCTAGCTTGGAGGGCTAGGTGAAAAGTCCTAGCTTGGAGGGCTAGGTGAAAAGTCCTAACTTGGAGGGTTAGGTGTAAATTCCCAACTTGGAGAGTTAGATGGAAAATCCTTGGCTTGGAGGGCTAAGGTGGATGAAAACTTAGCTTGGAGGGCTGAGTTTAAGTCCCTGGATCGGTCTGGTGATCGATCAGGGATTTTGGCATGCTGTTCCTTCGTGGATCGGTCTGGTGACCGATCCAGCGATGACTGATCAGTCGGGCGACCGATCAGGGAGCACACAGTGAGGTTGGGAACTTACTGTGTTGCTCCTGATCGGACCGGTGACCGATCAGGGAGCAGGCTGCTTCCTTGCTGTCTTGCTCCTGATCGGTCTGGTGACCGATCAGGGAGCAAACGGTGAGTGAGTTCCCTTGCTGATCAAAGTCCTGGATCGCTCCGGTGACTGATCAGGGATCTTGGATCTGATTAAAAAAATCACTGTTCATTTGCCCTGATCGGTCTGGGTGACCGATCAGGATTCATTCTGATCGGTCTGGTGACCGATCAGGCTTCACCCTGATTGGTCTGGTGACCGATCAGGCTTCACCCTGATCGGTCTGGTGACTGATCAGGCGTGTATAGCTGCGAGAGCTGGGAATCCCAGTGAAGCAGTGGATCGGTGTGGTGACCTATCCACACACTCTGGATCGGTCCGGTGACCGATCACTTTAATTCAAATTTCACTGTCAGACGTGGTCAGAGTGTCTGATCGTATCCGATTTGCTGATGTTTGCTTCTGATATTTGATATGCTGTTTGATTTGCTACTCTAATGCTCTGATTAAGTTTCAGGTGACAGGGGAGGATTCAAACACTCAAGGAGAAGTCAAAGAGAGCTTTCCTTGGAGCAGGTTTGTCCCTTTCTCCACACAGGTTGCAACGGCTGGATGTAGGACTGAAGCTGCTAACTGAGGCTTGGCTGAGGGAGCTCAGAAAGTTCAGTTAGGGTTCAGTGTAGCTGGCGCGTTGGCAGTGAGGCAGCTGTAGGCTGCTGGAGATGAGATCATCTGTCGCTTGGCGGAGAAACAAAAAGGAACGAGAGAAGTTGTGTTCGGTAGTTCTTGAGTTTTTGTGCTTCTAAGTTCCTGCGTTACAAGCTTGCTGTTCTAGAGTTCTTCAATCATTCTGAGCAAGTTATTGAGTAGCAATCATCATACTTGAGCACTTGAAGGAGAAGACAAGAGGCTTGGAGTCCGACAGTGGGAAGACACGGAGAAGGGTTCTTGCGTGAGATCGCCACTGGGTGGAGCTCAGGGAAGCTTGTTGTGTTTTTGTCCTTGCTAAGTGTTTGAGTAAGATCCTTCTTGTTGTTTCTTTGTGCTTAAACTATATCCTTATTTGAAACATACTGTGGAGAGGTTTCTCCACCGAGAAGGAGGTTGCTTCATATCCGGTGATTACCGGGGCTTGATCTGCCGACGATCAAGGGATTGCCCACCTTAAGGGCACGCCAAGGAGTAGGGGCAAGTTATCCCCGAACCTTGTAAAATCTCCTTGTTAGCGATCTTGCTAATCTTGCTAGTTAGGTTTTGGTTTAAGTTTCTGCAAGTTTTGTTTTCATACTTCCGCTGTGCTATTAATAACTTCAAGTGCAGAAATTTGATAACTCTTCAAAGAAGAAGTGATTGGCTATATTCACCCCCCCTCTCTAGCCATCTCGTTCCCAACAAGTGGTATCAGAGCAAGGTGCTCTGTTTACGGCTTAACAACCGAGAGTTCTCAACAAGATGGCATTGAGAGAAGGCTTCTCCACCACCCGACCTCCATTCTTTGATGGCGCCGACTTCCAATACTGGAGATCAAAAATGGAATACTATTTGAAGATGGATATCCATACGTGGTTCGCAGTGAAGGAGGGATTCATCCCTCCTAAGGATGATGAAGGCAAAGAACTTGAGTCATGGAGGTGGACTGCCGAACAAACAAGGAAGAGTGAAGCCGACGCGAAGGCGGTTGTCACTCTACAATGTGGCATGAACAAAGACCAACTCATCAAGGTTGGTCCCTTCACAAGTGCAAAAGACTTGTGGAACAAACTCATAGAGCTCCATGAAGGCACCCGGGACTCTAGGATTGCAAAGAGGGACTTGTTCCTCAATCAACTCCAAAATCTCTCCATGAAGGAGAATGAGTCGGTAAGTGAGCTCCATAGCCGGTTCAAGGAAGTCCTTAATGGACTTCATTCAATTGATGAAAAGGTCGAGAATCACGACCTTGTAAGGTATGTCTTGAAAGCATTTCCGAGGAATGCTTTGTGGTTATCCATGGTGGATGCCTACAAAGTATCCAAGGATTTATCTATTGTAAAATTAGATGATTTATTTTGTGAGATGGAATTGCATGAAATGGCTAATAAAGGCCCCAAGGAGAAGGGGATTGCCTTAGTTGCAGGGGATCGAGTCACTAAGAAGAAGAAGGAGAAGAAGAAGGAGAAGGAGGTTTCATCATCTTCATCCTCCTCCGAATCCGAGTCAAACTCGGAGGAAGATGGCAGTGGCTCCTCTTCATCTGAAATGGCGAACTTCGTGCGGAGGATGATACGAAGAGACCGACGTTTCAAAAGGAGAGGTAACACTAGTGAATTCAAGCTTGATAAGAATAATGCGTCTTGCTTTGAGTGTGGTAGGAAAGGGCATTTCAAGAATGAATGTCCGAAGCTTAAGAAGGAGGAGAAACCTAAAAGAAAAGAAGAGAAATCCAAGAGGAAGAAGAAAGCTTTGAAGGCTTCTTGGGATGAGTCATCCTCTAGTTCATCCGATGATGAGAAGGAGGAGAAGAGCACAAGGCAAGTTGCACTCATGGCTCTTGGAGAGGAGAGCAGTGAAGAATCTTCAAGCTCCTCAAACGCGGCTTCATCATCTTCGGATGATGAAGAGGTAACTTCTCCCGAGCTTGAAAAATGTTATAGAGCAATTGCATGTTTAACTAGTATGCTCAAGAAATCCAAAAACAAAGTTAAAGCATTGCAATTAGAGATTGATCAATTGAAAGCTTCTAGGGATGATAACATTGATGACTTGCATGTTGAATTACTAGAAGATGAAATTAAATCTTTGAAACATGAGATTGTAAGCTTGAAATCCTCTAAGGTTGAGGAAATCAGTGATTTGCATGATAATGAGTCAGTGGAGGAAAACCAATCATTGAAGAGTGAAGTTGAGAAGCTCAAGAATATTCTTGGGAAATTCTCAAATAGCTCTAAGACCTTAGATATGATTTTAAATGCCCAAAGAGCCGTTTACAATAGGGCCGGTATTGGTTACCGCCCTAAGGAACCATCATTTGTATCTCTCATGTCTAGGACTGACATGAGACAATCTAGGGCACCCAAGACTCAAAAGAAAGTTGTTAAGGCATGGGTGCCTAAGTCATGTTTAGTTGATGGTTTAGGTCCCAAGGTTTGGGTACCTAAGACTTCTATTTTTCGAATTGTGTAGGTTATGATTGAGGGGGAGCATCTATCAACTTGGTTTGTTGATAGTGGATGCTCCAAACACATGACCGAGGTTAGATCATTGTTTACCACATTTCACAAGAAGAGTAGAGGTAATGTATCATTTGGTAACAATGGTAGCCTTAAGGTCATAGGAATAGGAGACATTCAAATATCTGAATGTCTTAGAATCTCAAATGTCCTTCTAGTCAAGGGGATGAAGTTTAATCTCCTAAGTGTCAGTCAATTGTGTGACACGGGTTACACAATTGACTTCCAACCAAGTCAATGTCTAGTTAGACAAAATGACACCTTGGACACGGTACTAGTAGGAGCAAGAGTAGACAATATTTATCAAGTTTCTTTTAAAAGTGCTACTAATGCTTTTGCTAAGTGTCTCATGTCAAAAGAAGAAGAGTCCACACTTTGGCACCGGAGGCTAGCACATGTGAACATAAAGAACATCCAAAGTTGGCCAACAAGGGACTAGTCCGAGGCCTACCAAGCATCAAGTATGGAAAAGATAAATTATGTGATGCGTGTCAAATGGGTAAGCAAACAAAATCTGCACATAAAGGTAAAAGCGCTGTAAGTACTTCCAATGCATTAGATTTACTTCACATGGATCTATTTGATTGTAGTACCATCATATCATTGAATGGAAGTAGATATTGCTTTGTTATCATTGATGATTTCACTAGATATACATGGACTTTCTTTTTGAAACATAAGGACCAAACTTTAGATATTTTTATTTCTTTTTGTAGAAGAATTGAAAATGAGAAATCATTAACAATTAAGACAATTAGGAGTGATCATGGAGGTGAATTTCAAAACCAAAGGTTTTTAGAATTTTGCCAAAACAAGGGTTATAGACATGAGTTCTCTACTCCTAGAACACCACAACAAAATGGTGTTGTAGAGAGGAAGAACCGTGCTCTTCAAGAGGCTGCACGAAGCATGCTTAATGAGTACTCACTCCCGAGTTACTTATGGGCCGAAGCTGTAAATACAGCTTGCTATGTGCAGAATCGAGTTCTCATCCATAGGTTTTTAGGAAAGACTCCCCATGAACTTTGGTTTGGGAAACCACCTACGGTTAAACATCTTAGGGTGTTTGGTTGTAAGGTGTTCATCCTAAACACCAAGGATCACCTTGGAAAGTTCACGGCAAAGGCTGATGAAGGGATACTAGTCGGGTACTCCCTAGTTAGCAAAGCCTATTGAGTCTACAACAAGAAAACTAGATTAGTTGAAGAGTCTGCTGATGTGGTCTTTGAAGAAGTTACAAAATCAATTGACCAGTCAGAAAATGTAGAAGGAGTTCAACTCGAACTTAGGAGACTAAGTTTGAATGAAACTCCAAGTGTTGTTGATGGTGATGAGTCGGATGACGGTGAGCCTAGACAACCCATTGATCAGCCGGATCCTGAGGCTGAACTTGAGTCTAGTGAACCTGTTCAAGAAGCACCACCAACACTAAGGCAAACGAGATTAGCCTCTAGTCATCCCCAAGACCAAATCGTTGGAGACATCCATCAAGGGGTTAGGACTAGATCATTCTTCCGGAATGAGGCTAATGAAGTTGCTCTAATTTCCGAAATTGAACTTAGAAAAATTGATGAAGCATTAAATGATCCCGATTGGATTATTGCGATGCAAGATGAACTAGGTCAATTTGAGAGGAGTCAGGTTTGGGACTTAGTCCCTAGACCTAAGAAGACCACCATTATTGGAACCAAATGGGTCTTCAAAAATAAATTAAACCACAAGGGAGAAATCATTAGAAACAAGGCACGCTTGGTAGCCAAGGGCTACAGTCAAGTTGAAGGTCTTGATTATGATGAGACTTATGCTCCCGTGGCACGATTAGAGTCCATCCGATTGATGCTTGCATTTGCAGCACACCGTAGCTTCAAATTATTTCAAATGGATGTCAAATCGGCCTTCCTAAATGGTTTGATTAGGGAAGAGGTTTATGTCGAACAACCTCCGGGGTTTGAGAGTACCGAATATCCGAACCACGTGTACAAGCTCAAGAAGGCACTCTATGGCCTTAAACAAGCACCCCGGGCTTGGTATGAGCGGTTGTCGACATTCTTGATTGAAAAGGGCTTTGTTAGAGGTCAAATAGACCCTACACTGTTTCTACGAAGAGATGGTGTCAATATATTTGTAGCCCAAGTATATGTCGATGACATAATTTGTGGCTCAAACAACAAGGGCTATTTACGTGAGTTTATCGGACATATGGAGAGTGAGTTTGAAATGAGTCTAGTGGGAGAGTTGACTTTCTTCCTTGGACTTGAAATCAAGCAAACTCGCGATGGTATCCATGTGCACCAATCAAAGTATACACATGAAATGCTTCGAAAATTCAATATGAGTGATTCGAAAGAGGTAACCACTCCCATGGCCACAAACACCAGATTAGACAATGATGAGAGTGGTAAACCTGTTGATCTAACTCAATATCGAAGCATGATAGGTAGTTTGCTATACCTCACAGCTAGTCGACCAGATATACTATTTGCTGTAGGTATGTGCGCTAGGTATCAAGTCTGTGCCAAGGAATCTCACCTAATTGCTGTTAAGCGAATTTTGAGATATCTCAAAGGCACAATTGGTGTAGGTCTTTGGTATCCCCGTACCGAATCTTTTGATTTGATGGGCTATACGGATTCCGACTACGCTGGATGTAAGTTGGACCGAAAAAGCACTAGTGGGGGCTGCCAATTCTTAGGATTGTCTCTAGTAAGTTGGTCGAGTCGGAAGCAACATTGTGTTGCTCTTTCCACTACCGAGGCAGAGTATATCGCCATGGGAGAGAGTATATCTCAATTGTTGTGGATGATCCACACCTTAGAGGACTATGGATTGAGTTACAAGGGTGTGCAAGTGTTATGTGATAACATTAGCACAATTAACTTAACCAAGAATCCGGTCCATCATTCTAGGACAAAACATATTGAGGTAAGACACCACTTCATTAGAGATCATGTAGCTAGGGGGAACATCATACTCTCACATGTAGAGTCAAAGTCAAACCTAGCTGACATTTTCACTAAACCACTTCCCGAGAGTGAATTTAGTTTCCTAAGACGGGAATTGGGAATGTGTCGCACTTCATGATCCTCAAATTGTATTCAAAACTCTTCATGATTATTTCAAATTATTAGGGAATAATTGGGTAACTTTGGGAACATCTCACACAAACTATAAGGGTTACCAAAATGTTTTTGTTTGCTAGATATGAGGTGAGATGTTAGGTTCAACTCAATTTCTCAAAATGTCATTGCATCACTTGAAAAATTAAGTTGACGAGATAATAATCACGGTGGTGACCAAGTATGGGGAAAACCATTGCATAACATATGTGTATATGGCTCCATGATCATACTTGGACATTCCAATCAAGGCAACTTGATTGGAAACTTGAAGTTGGAGTAAAAACTTGTTTGAATTTGCTTGATTGATTGATGGTTGAGTTTGACTCCATTAAGATGGGTCAAAGTGTTTGTTGAACCTATAAGAACTTTTGATTCTTGTTCAGGGATCAATTTTAGTCAGAAAATCATGTCTAAGTTCGACAAAGTTCATCAGATTTCTTTTGAAAATTTCAGAAGTTCTGAAACTGAATATTTCAGTTCGTATCAGGAACCCTGATCGGTCACCGGACCGATCAGGCATCGGGCTGATCGGTCCCTGGACCGATCTGACCCCTTCCTGTGGTGTTCGTGTTGGGACCGGGTGCATGTTGACACAGATACGGGTTCGTAAAATTTTAAATTTTTACGTGCAGCGGAAGAATTAGCATAAAATAATTTTCTAAATTATTTTAACCTCGTATCTAGCATGCAACCTTATGATGTGTGGACATGATCACAAATTAAAACTTTGCGGAAAAGTAAACTAATTTACTTTGTACCTCGCGTAACTCGAAGAAAGGGACGAGATCCAACCATAGCGTCCCTTGGAAGCTCTGCCTCTATTCGCGTCCACGCCGAGTTCTCTTCGGGATGACTTCGCAAAGTCACGAGTTTTGTGCCGACGAGAACTACTAGATTCTCTAAAGGCACAACTAGAAGAATAAGAGAAAATATAGGAAACTAACCACCAAAGTAACGGAATCAAAATTCCAAGAAAAGAAGGAAGGAATCGCGATCCGCTTCTTCTTCTTCTTCGACTCTTCCTTGGTTGTTGTTGCTCACGCCAACCCTAGATGGGTGGATGGTGCGTCGGCCCTAATGGGAGCTTGGGGCGCCGGCCCTAAGAGGAACAAGGGGCGCCGGCCCTAAGGGGAAGAGAAGGGGAGGAAGAGAATAAGAGAGAGAGAGGGAGAGAATTAATCTCTTGATTACTCTATTGATTAGAATTCAAGGCTTGCCTTTGGTTCCTTTATATAGTAACCTCTCCCTTGCCAAGTCTCCCTTTTAACGGAATTTTCATAACAAATTTATCCTATAAATTCTCTTATGAATTTTTCCGTTTAAACCAAGTTTTATTATAACTAATTTTATAATAAAACTAATACTTCTCTCTTTTAATTATGGAATAAAATTTGTATAAAATTTTCTTATCATGGATAAATCAATTCATAATTGATTTTATAAATTAAAATTAAACCAATTCTTGGTTCATTTTAATTTCCATAAAAAGAATAAATTTACTACAAATTTCTTTATAAATCTCTTTATATAAATTTCTTTATATATCAATTTATTTATCCATAATTTATAAAACAAATCGCGCTAGATTTATTTTATTAATTAAACCAATTAAATTGGTTTATCCCCCTTTTAATGGCCGGCCAAACCAAGAGGGTGGACACCCTCTTTGGCCGGCCAAACCAAGCCGATCCCATCGCGAATTAAACTCATTTAATTCGCCCAATAAGCCTTCAAAAGACTTAGCCATTTTTAGCTTCGATTGCGTCTCTAATAAATTCAGATTCGACTTATTTCTCTTGATCGGAAAATCCAATTTTCAACTCATTTTAAATCCCTCGGATTACTCGTAGTGCGTATGACTAAATAGGCTTTCGATTTATGTTGGCCGTCTATAATCAACTAATTATAGAACGATCATGAGTGGCACCTAGTAGTACATCATGACCCCCAATTAATCGAAAGATCAACGGTTTGACCTCAGAAGTAATTCTGAAAACCCTTCAGCAGCTCTAATGAATCGTGCCCCATTCCCTTCACCATCTTATACCCACTTGGTTCAGGACACGGTCTATTTGTGTCAGTCCCCACTAGGCTGACTACGTCACACCTAGCCCAAGTAGTGTCTTTCTCGTCCTTTGGATTTCTAATTACTCTCATGTATTTAAGAGACTCGCACTCTAAACATGATATGCTCTGGCCAGAGGCTTTGAGTAACAATCCGACGATAGGCCTGGGTATACATCTCCTCGCAAGAAGTGGTGAATCCTTTGTAGGCTGCTCAAACATCTTCGGGCACTTCGGCTTATACCCAATCATTCTGGGTCCACACCTCCTAGGAGATGCTTGCTTAAGATGTTAAAGTATAAGTCTCCATGACCAAGATGACTTGAACACCGCAAGTCAAAGGAATATCACACTTAAGCTGCAGTAAGAACTTCATTGACATATCTATATAGATTACCATATGAAGTTTTACAGCTAGTCACTCCAATGAACTAGTTCCCTTAACTAGCATCCATGTTTATCTCCGGACATCCCAATGTCACCAGCCAGTGAGAATCAGCTGATTAGAGAATAACCCATGCTAGTCTCAACAGATTTGATAGTGTCCGTATTTATCAATTCATCGACTAGGGATATTTTCAATACTTCACAATTGCACATTTAGAGATAATCACTAGTTGTGATCCCATCACAAATTCTCTTATGCTGTGAATTGTATTACGGACATTCAGTAGATGAGTTTAAGATCCCAATCAAATACACAAACATGTATACTCAAATAGTGAATTATCATTTATTAAAATGAATGTTTACAATCATAAGGCGATTGCCTTAGTACACTTCTCTCATATCACTAACAGTTCGGTCCACAGACCGATCTGCGAGGCAAGCCGTGATCTCCCAAATCTGAGTAAGTGTACTGAGCCAGCCTGGATCAGTCTCCTGACCGATCTGGCACCCTGTGGGGATCGGTCCACAGACCGATCAGGGAGCTCAGAGGTTTCTCTCCGGACCCTACTGATCGTATCCTGATCGGTCACCCGACCGATCAGGAGCGCGTCTGATCGATCATCCGACCGATCAGGACCAGGCCAGTCCGATCAGGATGTATCCTGATCGGTCTAGACGCGATCAGATCGAATGGTGATCCGATCAACCGCATTAACTTCTGGTTGGTGGACCGATCCACCAACCAATTAACTTCGCAAAACCTTCTTCAGCGCCGAACCCTTGCGCCGAGCTCCTCCCTACGAGTTCTTCCGATCCAAGAATCTTCTCAATGGCACCTAAGTAAGTTGTTTGTTTTGATTTTCTTGACAATCAGTTCATAAAACCTTGTTTGTGAAGCTAATCATATTATGATTTTTGTTCTTGTTCTTGCTGTGGTGTCTTGATCCTCGCCGTGACCCCTATATTTTGCCGTAACCCCACATTTCATCAAATTTCTCCTTGTTTCATATCTATCTTTTGATTGGGTCTCATCTTATATATGATCAATCTTATCCTATGATTTGAATTCTGGTGTGTATGATCCATTCAACTCTTTAGAAAATCTGCTAAGGGAAAGGAGGTTCTAGAGGGCAGTTCAAGGGGGAAACCTCCTTCGTCATCTACACCTCCTCCGAGGCCTCCATCTCCCCCGCATCCTAGATTTCAGAACATTCTCTATGCCCTAGACTTTCATTGGCACAACCTCGAACTAATGCCATGTCGATCAGTGGACCAAACTTTTGTTTATGAACATTGCCCTACGGTAAAAGGAATCATTGAGTACTATGGGCTTCAAAACATCCTTTTCTTAGAAAGGTCGATCAATGTTGACTTGGTCTCTGAATTCTACAATAATCTGGCCAATGGGGAGGGCACGGGGTGGCGGACCCGTGTCACCGGTGTCGATCTTGACTTTACCCTATCTTCCTGTTCCTGGAGAATTAGGTGAAAAAGTCCTGACTTGGAGGGTCAGGTGCTAGCTTGGAGGGCTAGGTTGGATGATGTTCTAACTCGGAAGGGTTGGGTGAAAAGTCCTAGCTTGGA
The DNA here is from genome assembly GCA_024364735.1 of Boesenbergia rotunda. Taxonomy (NCBI): domain Eukaryota; kingdom Viridiplantae; phylum Streptophyta; class Magnoliopsida; order Zingiberales; family Zingiberaceae; genus Boesenbergia; species Boesenbergia rotunda. Next base: position 571,023 of record JAGFNQ010002633.1, on the reverse strand, counting down.
GGGCTAGGTGAAAAGTCCTAGCTTGGAGGGCTAGGTGAAAAGTCCTAACTTGGAGGGTTAGGTGCAAATTCTCAACATGGAGAGTTAGATGGAAAATCCTTGGCTTGGAGGGCTAAGGTGGATGAAAACTTAGCTTGGAGGGCTGAGTTTAAGTCCCTGGATCGGTCTGGTGATCGATCAGGGATTTTGGCACGCTGTTCCTTTATGGATCGGTCTAGTGACCGATCCAGCGATGACTGATCGGTCGGGCGACCGATCAGGGAGCACACAGTGAGGTTGGGAACCTACTGTGTTGCTCCTGATCAGACCGGTGACCGATCAGGGAGCAGGCTGCTTCCTTGCTGTCTTGCTCCTGATCGGTCTGGTGACCGATCAGGGAGCAAACGGTGAGTGAGTTTCCTTGCTGATCAAAGTCCTGGATCGGTCCGGTGACCGATCAGGGATCTTGGATCTGATTAAAAAAATCACTGTTCATCTGCCCTGATCGGTCTGGGTGACCGATCAGGATTCATTCTGATCGGTCTGGTGACCGATCAGGCTTCACCCTGATCGGTTTGGTGACCGATCAGGTGTGTATAGCTACGAGAGCTGGGAATCCCAGTGAAGCAGTGGATCGGTCTGGTGACCTATCCACACACTCTGGATCGGTCCGGTGACCGATCACTTTAATTCAAATTTCACTGTCAAACGTGGTCAGAGCGTCTGATCGTATCTGATTTGCTGATGTTTGCTTCTGATATTTGATATGCTATTTGATTTGCTGCTCTAATGCTCTGATTAAGTTTCAGGTGACAGGGGAGGATTCAAACACTCAAGGAGAAGTCAAAGAGAGCTTTCCTTGGAGCAGGTTTGTCCCTTTCTCCACACAGGTTGCAACGGCTGGATGCAGGACTGAAGCTGCTGACTGAGACTTGGCTGAGGGAGCTCAGAAAGTTCAGTTAGGGTTCAGTGTAGCTGGCGTGTTGGCAGTGAGGCAGCTGTAGGCTGCTGGAGATGAGATCATCTGTCGCTTGGCGGAGAAACAAAAAGGAACGAGAGAAGTTGTGTTCGGTAGTTCTTGAGTTTTTGTGCTTCTAAGTTCCTGCGTTACAAGCTTGCTGTTCTAGAGTTCTTCAATCATTCTGAGCAAGCTATTGAGGAGCAATCATCATACTTGAGCACTTGAAGGAGAATACAAGAGGCTTGGAGTGCGACAGTGGGAAGACACGGAGAAGGGTTCTTGCGTGAGATCGCCACTGGGTGGAGCTCAGGGAAGCTTGCTGTGTTTTTGTCCTTGCTAAGTGTTTGAGTAAGATCCTTCTTGTTGTTTCTTTGTGCTTAAACTATATCCGTTTTTGAAACATACTGTGGAGAGGTTTCTCCACCGAGAAGGAGGTTGCTTCATATCCGGTGATTACCGAGGCTTGATCTGCCGACGATCAAGGGATCGCCCACCTTAAGGGCACGCCAAGGAGTAGGGGCAAGTTATCCCCGAATATTGTAAAATATCCTTGTTAGCGATCTTGCTAGTTAGGTTTTGTTTAAGTTTCTGCAAGTTTTGTTTTCATACTTCCGCTGTGCTATTAATAACTTCAAGTGCAAAAATTTGATAACTCTTCAAAGAAGAAGTGATTGGCTATATTCACCCCCCCCTCTCTAGCCATCTCGTTCCCAACAGTGTATACGACGGAGTCCATTGGGACAATATCCCATTGTCCCTAAGATAATCTTGAAACTCTTGACTTAAGTATTCACCACCCCGATCGGATCGAATATCTTAATACTTTTGCCAAGCTGTTTCTCTACTTCATTTCTGAACTCTTTGAATTTCTCAAACGCTTCAGATTTGTGTTTCATCAAGAACACATACCCGAATCATGAGTGATCATCGATAAAGGTGATGAAGTAGCTATAGCTCCTTGTGCAAGAGTTGACATTGGTCCACATACATCAGTATGTATAAGACCATGCAATTCTCCCACTGGATTACCTTTTCCGGAAAAGGGTAATTTGGTCATCTTGCCTTTTAAGCATGATTCGCATGTATCAAATGAACCGGGTTCAAATGATTCTAGAATTCCACATCGGTGTAATTCGGTCATGCGTTTCTTACTTACATGGCCAAGACGGCAATGCCAAGTGTAGGAGTCTATTCGATTATCTATTCGAGCACGTTTGTTGCTAACTTCGATATTGAAAACGTCACTGGATAAATCTAACGTGTAGATGCCATTGCACAAAGTTCCATTGCCATAAAGAACGCCATTATGTAACAACAATTGTTACTAAAAGTTAAATGATAGCCTTTTTCATTCAAACATGAAATAGATACAATGTTCTTTATTAATGAAGGAACAAAATAATAATTATCCAATTCTAAGACACGTCCAGTGGGGAGCTTTAGCAAATATGTTCCGATGGCAACAGCAGCAATCTTTGCTCCATTTCCAACTCGCAAATTCGCTTCTCCTTTGACGAGTCTTCTTCTATTCCTTAGCCCCTGTATGTCATTACATATATGTGAGCTACACCCAGTATCTGTTAGTGCAGGAAGCACCATATCGAACCTGGTTTTGATATTGGCAAAGGATTCAAAGTTAAGTTTACTTGTGATCTAACATTGTTCACTGAGTGTGCAGAAAAAGCCCTAGCGAAGGACTGCTAGGCATCTGGCGAAGGACTGCCAGTACCCAAGCCCTAGCGAAGGACTGCTAGGCACCTAGCGAAGGACTGCTAGGCACCTGGCGAAGGACTGCCAGTACCCAAGCCCTAGCAAAGGACTGCTAGGCACCTGGTGAAGGACTGCCAGTATCCAAGCCCTAGCGAAGGACTGCTAGGCAACTGGCGAAGGACTGCCAGCATCTAAGCCCTAGCGAAGGACTGCTAGGCAACTGGCGAAGGAATGCCAGAGTCAAAAGACCTAGCGAAGGACTGCTAGGCACCGGGCGAAGGACAGCTCGGTGTCCAAGCCCTGACAAAGGACCGTCAAGCAAAAGTCCAACCAAAGGAGCGGTTGGCATCAGGTAAATTCTCCCGAGAGGAGTAGGTGAGGACGCGTTCCCCGTCGAGGGAACAGTAGGCGTCGGTTCGACCTAGGACTCCATTTTGGAGACCAAAGTCAGAACCAAGATAGCTAAGGCTGTATAAAATAAATAATTAATTGTGTTATTGTGTTTTGGACTAACCCTGGATGCAGGACCGAAGGAACGTGTGTCTGCAACTCAGAGAGCCTCAAAGGAGTGAGGCAGCAGCTGAGTAAGGCGGCCTGAGTGTCCAGGGCGCCCTCAAGGTGAACCAAAACCAAGCGAAGCAAAAAGGGCTTCAGCTGCTTACTGGGCAAGGCGCCCTCAGCAGCGAAGGCGCCCTCGTCAGCGAAGGCGCCCTCAGCAGCCAGGGCGCCTCCAAGCCCAAGACTGCGAAGTCAGCTTTATCCACAGCCGAGAATTCTGTGCGGAAGAAGTCAGCCGAGGCGCCCTCTGCGACCAGGGCGCCCCAGAGGTCAAACCTCATCCCTATTCCGGTGGGATAACGCTTGACCGAGCGAAGCGCGGATCTGCTGACACGTGGCAGGGCGCCCCCGACGTCCAGGGCGCCCTAGGGGCTATAAATAGCACCCCTCAACCCCAAGCTTTAAAAACAACTTCATACAAAAGCTTCCACGCTCTTCTGTGCTCACGCCTTGCTCCGGAAACGCTTCACCTCGAGCTGACGACGTCCTGCTGCCCCGAAAGAGTTGACCTACTCCGAGCGTCGGTAAAAAGAAGAGCGTACTTTTTATTTAATATTTTATTGCATTTAATTTTGTAAATCAAATTGTGTAACTTATTTGCGCCAAATATAGAATTGCCCAAAGTAAACGGTCAACGACCGTGGGCCTTGGAGTAGGAGTCGACACAGGCTCCGAACCAAGTAAATCGATTGCGTCTCTGTGTTTTTTCTTTAATTTCCATTGCGTACCTACTCTTATACAAATCCGAAAGTTTTCCGATATTCACCCCCCCCTCTATCGGGCTTCTCGATCCAACAGTATCAAGTACCCAGGTATTTGAGGAAATAGAGTGACATTCAATAACGAAGATACCAGAAGAGGATGGGGCATCGGATGCCTTATTCTTCAAGGACTCAAGATAAACCTTGCAGTTTCTTCGCCAGTGACCCTCCTTGCCACAATGATGGCAAGTTCCTTTTGGTTTCTTTTCAATCTTTTTGGACTTTTTCTTCTTCCCTTTATTCTGTTCTTTGGCCTTCCTCTTAGAACCTTTCTTTGAGGAACCAACTAACAGTACCGCCTTTTGATCCGGCTTTAGAGAAGGCTCTACAGTCTTCAGCAGGTTGAGCAACTCAGGAATGGTGGTCTCTAGTTTGTTCATCTGATAGTTCATCACAAATTGTGAATAACTTTTGGGCAAACAATTCAGAATTAAGTCAATACTTAGTTCATGATCCATTGCAAATCCGAGTGTACTCAGTCGCTCAATGTACCCCAACATCTTTAACACAAACTGCGAGGCAGAAGTGCCTTCCTGCATCTTAGTGGTGAAGAGGAGTCTGGAGACATCGAACCTTTCGGATCTCGCCTGCTCTTCAAACAACTCATGAAGATGGAAGATGATGGTATAAGCATCCATATGCTCATGCTGCTTTTGCAGCTCAGGTACCATAGAGGCTAGCATGATGCAACTCGCAAGTTCAAAATCGGTCACATGTTTCTGATAGGCCACTAGCTGGTCTGGAGTTGCACCTTCTGGAGGATGGTTGGGAAGTTGATCTTCAAGGACATAGGCAAGCTTCTCTGCCTTGAGGACTATCCTCAGGTTTCGAAGCCAGTCCATGAAGTTCGACCCGGTCAGTTTATTGGTGTCCAAAATGGAACTCAAGTTTAGAGAAGACATGATCGAGTGATTAACCTAGAAATACAAATTGAGTTTATGTGAGAAGAATGATTAAAGAATGTATCAATATACATTAAAAAAATCCTATTTATTTTTCAAATTGAATAACCCTTTTTATCAATTCGGGAGATCGTAGGAACATCTCCAAATAGGTTGATATCCAACCATAGATAAGAACCACCATGGCTGTGGCCATCAAGTTATTCTTAGCTATGAAGGTAGGTAATTATACCGATTACATATCACATATATGTAACTATCACTTTATGCTATCAACTAATTGAATATTTGCATAAATCATTGGGTTGTTAACTCATTAACAAGTATGCAACATTATACATAGCACCCAACTGCACCTCTCTTTACATCGACCTTGGTTGTGGCACAACAAATCGATGCTCCAAGCTTAAGGCTGACCCATTAATCAAGAAATAGTTTTAATATGGTTGGAGCTCATTCAACCGTTTAGTCAGGCTTGGATGTGTCCAACAACCAAAACTAAGGATTGACCTCTGACTCCAACTATATTATTTATAAACTAATTCCATGGTTTGAACATGTTGAGGTTCAAGCCGAGCATGGATGTGTCCATCAACCCAAACGAGAAACAAAACTCCGATTCTAACCATATTAATGGAAGGTGTTTGCCTTAATATTTTGTAAGGGGTTTTGGGTCTCATCCTTTCTTTTCTAAGCACATTCATGACATTATGTCATGACTAACGATTTCCTTAATAAAGTATGTATGTGACTTAATTTATCAAGTCCCATAATTTGAATTAGGAACCGGATTTCCTAATTCTAATTTCATACTTTATTAAAGGAATTGTTTTGAGAAACAATTTCCTAAATTGTCATAATCAATTTCGGAAATAATATGTTTAAGACTTTGATTTCTCTAAATCAAATCTTATTAAATTAAGAGACAATTCCCTTAATTCAACGACATATTATTTTCATGAAAATCTCTTTTAAGAAAACTCTATAGGAAACCATTTCCTAATTAATTTTGGAGACAACAATATGTAAGAGCATCACCTCTTAAATCATATTTTATTCATGGATTTAATTAATTACAACAAATCGTTTTCTAAGGGTGGCTCCCCGAGGCTCAGATACCCAAAGAAATGTAATTTGTCGTAAATCCAATTTGGTCCGTTTCGGAAGCGCAACCAAATTAAACATGACAATTTCATTTAAAATTGGGAAATTAAATTACAACAACTAACTTTAAATTGGACGGCTCCCCGAGGCTCAATCTAAAATAAAGAATTTTGTAGTCAATTTAAAAACCAATTCAAATTTAATTGTCAATTAATTGTCCATAAATTTGTCTAGACTTTCTTAAAAGAAAGTGCCCAAAATTGCGAGATTTCATAATAGGTTTTCAGAATAATTGTAAGTTTCTGGTACAAAGAAAACTTACATATTTCCAAAGTTGGAAAATTTCTAAAATAGAAAATTTCCAAAATTGGAAAGTTTCCAAAGATGGGATGTTTTCATAATTATTATAAAATTTTTAGAAACTAGGATATTTCAAAAGTTTGCGAAATTTCATGAGGATTTCCAAACTTAGAAATTTCTAAATCTAAAATTTATTATAATTGGAAAGTTTCCATAATTGAAATTTTTTCCAAAATTGAGATTATGACAAAGTTTTCCGCAAAACAATTATATGATTATGTCGAACACTAACCGTCTCTCATACCACTGTTGGGACCGGGTGCATGTTGACAAGGATACGGATTCGTAAAATTTTAAATTTTTACGTGCAGCGGAAGAATTAGCATAAAATAATTTCTTAAATCATTTTAACCTCGTATCTAGCATGCAACCTTATGATGTGTGGACATGATCATAAATTAAAATTTTGCGGAAAAGTAAACTAATTTACTTTGTACCTCGCGTAACTCGAAGAAAGGGACGAGATCCAACCGTAGCGTCCCTTGGAAGCTCCGCCTCTATTCGCGTCCACGCCGAGTTCTCTTCGGGATGACTTCGCAAAGCCACGAGTTTTGTGCCGACGAGAACTACTAGATTCTCTAAAGACACAACTAGAAGATCAAGAGAGAAGAAAGGAAACTAACCATCAAGAGACGGAATCTAAATTCCGAGAAGGAAGGAGATGTGATCCGCTTCTTCTTCTCCGAGGTCGTCTTGGTGGATGAAGCTCACGCCCACCTTGGGAGTTACGCCGGCCCTAGGGGAGGAGAGAGAGCCGGCCCTAGAGAGAGAGGGGCGCCGACCCTAGAGAGAGAGAGGCATGTAGAGAGAGAGAGAGCAACTAATCTCTTGATTAATTGATTGGGAATTCAAGGCTTGCCTTTGGTTCCTTATATAGTTGCTTCTCCCTTGCCAAGTCTCTCTCTTAACGGAATTAACGGAATTAATTTTCATAAGAAATTTATCTTATAATCTTTCTTATGAATAATTCCGTTATGCCTAGTTTTATTATAACTAACTTTATAATAAAACAAATACTTCTCTCCTTTAATTATGGAATAAATTTTATAAGAAATTTATAAACTTTCTTATTATGAAAAAATCAATTCATAATTGATTTTATAAAATTAAAATAAATCATTCCATGGATCATTTTATTTTCCATAAAAAGAATAAATTTTTATAAATTTATTTATATAAATTTCTTTATACAAATTTAGTTATCCATAATTTATAAAACAAATCGCGCTAGATTTATTTTATTAATTAAACCAAATAAATTGGTTTCTTCCCCTTGTTGTGGCCTTCCAAACCAAAGGGGGTTAACACCCTCTTTGGCCGGCCAAATCGAGCCGAACCGATCGCGAATTAAACTCATTTAATTCGCCCAATAGCCTTCAAAAGACATAGCCATTTTAAGTTTCCGTTGCGCCTCTGTTTAACTCAGATTCGACTTATTTCTCTTGATTGGAAAATCCAATTTTCAACTCGTTTTAAATCCCTCGGATTACTCGTAGTGCGTGTGACTAAATAGGCTTTCGATTTATGTTGGCCGTCTATAATTAACCAATTATAGAACGGTCATGAGTGGCACCTAGTAGTACATCATAACCCCCAATTAATCGAAAGATCAACGGTTTGACCTCAGAAGTAATTCCGAAACCCTTCAGCAGCTCTAATGAATCGTGCCCCATTCCCTTCACCATCTTATACCCACTTGGTTCAGGACACGGTCTATTTGTGTCAGTCCCCACTTGGCTGACTACGTCACACCTAGCCCAAGTAATGTCTTTCTCGTCCTTTGGATTTCTAATTACTCTCATGTATTTAAGAGACTCGCACTCTAAACATGATATGCTCTGGCCAGAGGCTTTGAGTAACAATCTGACGATAGGCCTGGGTATACATCTCCTCGCAAGGAGTGGTGAATCCTTTGTAGGCTGTTCAAACATCTTCGGGCACTTCGGCTTATACCCAATCATCCTGGGTCCACACCTCCTTGGAGATGCTTGCTTAAGATGTTAAAGTATAAGTCTCCATGACCAAGGTGACTTGAACACCGCAAGTCAATGGAACATCGCACTTAAGCTGCAGTAATAACTTCAGTGACATATCTTTATAGATTACCATATGAAGTTTTACAGCTAGTCACTCCAATGAACTAGTTCCCTTAACTAGCATCCATGTTTATCTCCAGACATCCCAATGTCACCAGCCAGTGAGAATCAGCTGATTAGAGAATAACCCATGCTAGTCTCAACAGAATTGATAATGTCCATTTTTATCAATTCATCGACTAGGGATATTTTCAATACTTCACAATTACACATGTAGAGATAATCACTAGTTGTGATCCCATCACAAATTCTCTTATGCTGTGAATTGTATTGCGGGCATTCAGTAGATGAGTTTAAGATCCCAATCAAATACACAAACATGTATACTCAAATAGTGAATTATCATTTATTAAAGTAAATGATTACAATCATAAGGCGATTGCCTTAGGACACTTCTCTCATATTACTAACATAGGGTTCATAGTTTCTTTTCAACATAAACTCCCAAACAAAACTTCATATCATGATAAACTTCAAGGAGAAATATTATACCACAGGTGAGGGAGTCTTACCTTAGACTATCTTGGTTATAGACCTTAGATTTGGGAGAAGGATGAAGACCTTGTTGCCTTTTGACCACCTCTAGCCTTTGTAACCTTGAACAAAAACCTTGGATCTTGAAGGAGAGGCCTTCTTGGGAACTTTTCCCAAGGGAAAACCCTCCTATGGGGTTCGGCTAGAAGGATGAAGAAGAAGAAGGGGAGAGGCTTGGTGGATGAAGAGAAGAGAAATAACTCTTAAGTGTTAAGTTATCTCTCATTTATACACAATGAAGAGGGGCAAGTGAAGAGACATGGTGCCTCCTCTCATGGTGACTCTTCACTTCCTTTAGCCTTAACAAAAATCCACTTCATTCCTCATAGCACTCCCTTGCTAGGTGAATTGGTTAGTGCATGCATGGTGGTACAAGAGGGCTATGGTTCAATCCTTGGTACATGCACTTTATTTTTATTTTATTATTATTATTTTTTATTTTATTATTTCGAAAATTCCCTTAAAACTCACCCATAATCTTGCTAATATTCCTCATTAAAACCCATTTATATTTATATTAAATTTTACCTAAAATCTACCAATAACCATGGTACTAAAAAGCCCATATAAGGCCCATTAGTACTTAGTTTCTCAATTTAAATGAGAAAAATCATAGATTTCTAGGCTAAGGTTCGTACTAATATCTCTAGGTCCCTCGAAAAATTATCTAAACATGATCAATATTTAAAGAAAATATTCCGGGTCGTTACAATCCCCCATACCTCGTGAAAGTTCGTCCTCGAACTTAGAATAACTCCGGGTACTTGCGCCTCATCTCATCCTCGCGTTCCCAGGTAGCTTCCTCGAACCGTTGACTTTGCCATAAGACCTTGACTAAGGGTACCTCCTTACTCCTCAGCTTCTTGACTTCCCGATCCAAGATCTGGATCGGTCTGCTTTCATAACTTAAGTCCTCTTGAACTTGTACTGTCTGTGGCTCGATCACTTGATCCATATTTGGGATACACTTTTTAAGCATTGACACGTGGAACACGTTATGGATAGCCGACATCTCTGGAGGCAGCTCTAGCTCATATACCACCTTACCGACTCTTTTCAGAATCAGGTATGACCCCACATAACGCAGACTTAGTTTTCCTTTCCTCCCAAATCTTGTCACCCCTTTCATAGGAGCCACTTTGAGTAACACCAAATCTCCAACATTAAATTCCAGTGGCCTACGCCGGACATCTGCATAACTCTTCTGCCGGCTCTGAGCAGCTTCTATTCGTTTTCGAATATTTTGTATAGCTCAGGTGGTGCTGTCGATGACATCCGTTGTGAGGCCCATTTCCTTCTTTTCACCACCTTCGTACCAACAGATCGGAGACCTACATCTCCTCCCGTACAAAGCTTCATAAGGTGCCATTCCGATAGTAGCTTGGTATCTATTGTTGTAAGCGAATTCCGCTAAACATAGATATTGACACGAGCTCCCTTTGAAATCCAAGGCACAAGCCCGCAACATGTCCTCTAGTACTTGATTCACTCGTTCAGTTTGCCCGTCAGTCTGAGGGTGAAAGGCGGTGCTAAATCATAATTTAGTGCCGAGAGACTTCTGAACACACTCCCAAAAATGCGAAGTAAAGCGACCATCCCTATCTGAGATGATGGTCTTGGGAACTCCATGAAGTCTGATTATCTCCTTAACATATAATTGAGCCAGTTACTCAATTGAATAAGTCATCTTGATTGCCAGGAAGTGAGCAGACTTTGTTAGCCTGTCCACAATTACCCAAATCGCATCATATCCATTCGTAGTCCTGGGAAGTCCTGAAATAAAGTCCATAGAGATGTCTTCCCACTTCCACTCCGTAATCGCGAGTGGCTGCAGAACTCCTCCGGGTCGCTGGTGTTCTGCTTTTACTTGCTGGCAAGTCATGCAAGTACTAACATGCTGAGCCACATCCCTCTTCATACCGGACCACTAAAACTTCTCCTTCAGATCTTGATACATTTTGGTGGATCCTGGATGCATTGAATAAGGGGTTCCGTGAGCTTCTGCCAATATTTCCCTTCGAAGCTCCGGATCATTAGGAATACATAGACGATCCCCAAGATAGAGTACTCCCCCGTCGGCGATTCGAAAACCATCACCCTTTCCTTCTAGAATCTCCTGTTTGATTCTTCGAAGACTCAGATCACCATTTTGTTTTTCCAATATGTCCTCAAACAACGTGGGTGATATCGTCATGGTGGAAAGCCGTCCGGAGATGACCTCGACTCCAAAATTCATAATTTCTCTTTCGAATGGTCGGGGTAATATAGATATGGACATCAAGGTGGCACTTGACTTCCGGCTGAGTGCATCGGCCACTTTGTTTGCCTTCCCTGGATGGTAGAAGATCTCGTAGTCGTAGTCCTTCACCAATTCAAGCCATCGGCGTTGTCTCATATTCAGGTCTTTCTGAGTGAAGAAATATCGCAGACTCTGGTGGTCTATATAAATTCTACACTGCGCTCCATACAGATAATGCCTCCATATCTTAAGAGCGAAGACCACCGCGGCCAGTTCCAGATCATGAGTGGGGTAATTCTGTTCATGTTCCTTGAGTTGTCTAGAGGCGTAGGCAATAACCTTTCCATTCTGCATAAGTACAGCTCCAAGTCCCAGTTTGGAGGCATCGCTATACATGTCGAAGCTTTGATTACATTCTGGAAGGGTAAGGATTGGAGTGCTTGTAAGTCTCCTTTTTAGTTTTAAGAAACTCCTTTCACAGTTTTCCGTCCATTCATACTTCTTATCCTTCCGGGTGAGAGCCGTTAAAGGGGCTGCAATCCTCGAGAAGTCCTCTACAAATTTTCGATAATAGCCTGCCAGCCCAAGGAAACTTCTGATTTCGCTGGCGTTCTTTGGCCGGTTCCAGTTATTCACAGCTTCAATCTTTGTTGGATCTACCATAACCCCATCTTTGGAAATGATATGGCCCAAAAAGCCTACTTGGTCGAGCCAGAACTCACATTTGGAGAATTTTATGTACAGTTGCTTTTCCCGAAGAATCTGTAAGACTATCCTCAGGTGCTCGACGTGCTCTTCTTGGGTCCTCGAATAAATAAGGATATCGTCGATGAAGACGATCAGAAATTTGTCAAGGAAATACAAGAATACCCGATTCATAAGGTCCATAAACATAGCAGGAGCATTTGTCACGCCGAAGGGCATAACAACGAACTCAAAGTGCCCGTACCTTGTTCGGAAAGCCGTCTTCGGAATATCCTCCTGTTTTACTCTAACTTGATGATAACCAGACCTCAGATCAATTTTCGAGAAAACAGTGGCTCCCTTTAATTGGTCAAACAGGTCATCTATCCTCGGAAGGGGACACCTGTTCTTGATCGTTACGTTGTTCAGCGCTCAATAATCTATACACATTCGCATAGATCCGTCCTTCTTCTTCACAAACAGTGCCGGAGCTTCCCACGGGGAATGACTAGGGCGAATAAATCCCTTATCCAGCAACTCCTGTAGCTGTTCTTGAAGCTCCTTTAATTCAACCGGCGTCATATGGTAAGGTGCCTTAGAGATCGGGTTAGTACCATGAACCAATTCGATCTCGAATTCCACTTCTCTATCAGGAGCTAACCCTGGTAGTTCATTTGGGAATACCTCTGGGTAATCGCATACAACCCTGACATCTTCCAGCTTCTGGTTCTTCATTTGACTGGCATCAACCACATATGCTAGAAATCCAGTACATCCTTTGTCCAACATCTTATGAGCTTGGAGAGTTGATAAACATTTCCTGGTTCTTTTCTTTGGCTCTCCAATGAATTCAAACATAGAACCTGCCTCAGGTCGAAAGACCACCTTTCGCTTACGGCACTCAATAGAAGCACCGTATTTACCCAGAAAATCCATTCCCATTATAAAATCGTAATCTTGCATGTCGAGTACTATCAGATCGCAGTAGAGTTCCCTTCCTGCGATTCCGATCGGCACTGCACGCAGCACGTGAGTGGATGCCATTATTTCTCCCGAAGGCAGGGTTGTTAAGAACTTGCAATCTAACACTTGCGGAAGCATATCTATCTTCTTGGTATACAGCACAGAAATGAACGAGTGCGTCGCCCCAGTATCAAATAATGCAGTAGCGTATTGACTGAAAATAAGTATCTGACCTGTGACAACCGTAGAAGCTTCCGCAGCATCCTCCTTGGTAACCGAGAAAACCCTGGCATTCATCATAGTCGGTTGGGCCTCCAGCATCGGGGTACCTTCCAGCTCAGCTTGCATATAGTGTAGTTTCGCTGGGGCACCTTGGTACTGGACGAGTTGTTGGGAAGGTGCCTGGCTCTTGGTAGGATAGTAAGCCGCCATATGCCCTTCCACTCCACAGGTGAAGCACCGATTCGTACCTCTTCGGCATTCCCTGGGGTGCCTTTTTCCGCATGTTGCGCACAGGATAGGCTTGGCTTGTTTATTTGCTGGGCCTCCTTGAGGGTTGTTCCATGGCTTCCGTTTACCACTCTGGTCTCCCTTCCAGTTGTTATTAGCGCCCTGGGGTTTTTGCCCTCTTTCATTTAGCGCCTTCCTTTGTTGATTGATATTGTTTAGATAGTGCTCAGTGAGTAGGGCGCTACTAAATATCTCCTCGGCGGTCTGCAGTCTATTAACTCCGCCGGCCACATTCAGGGCTATTTCGGGCCACAACATTTTCAGCATAAGTCGGACCCTTTCTTTCTCAGTGCGGACCAGCTCGGGGCATAGACGAGCCAGTCGATTAAATTTCTTCACAGCTTCATTGACCGAAAGGTCACCCTGTCGAAATTTCGTGAACTCGTCGTAATGTTTGGTTGTGACACGCATGTTGAAGAATTCCTCGAAGAACTCCGACTCGAAGTCCGACCACGTCATCTGGTTCACCTGTCTTTTAGCCTTGACCCTTTCCCACCACATTCTGGCATCTACAGAAAGGCAGAATGATACACACTTGATCTTCTCATGCTCCGGCCAGTCCAGCAGCTCCATTATACTTTCCACTGTCTTGAACCACACTTGGGCGTCCCATGGTTCGCCAGCACCCGAAAAATTTTCGGTTTCAGCCTTAACCACTGGATCAGATAAGCCTCTTGACGTGCTACAGTGGTCGGGCCTGCCGGAGGGTTTTGCGTAACTATGGGCGCAACGGGTATAGCGGTTTGGTTCACTGGTGGAGTAGTGGAATTTTCTTGCTGATTCATCAAGGTATTAATGGTTTGCTGCTGCTCAGTAACTTGACGCTGGAGCTGGGTTACCAATTGCATCAGGTCAGGCGATGGAGTTATCTCGTTAAGTCGGTTACTCTGTCTTCTAGCCATGCTTTTCTTCACCAAAGACAAGTATGACCAATATTAGTTTTTTTTCTCTACCCCTATATCACTCTATGGTATTTGATTCATAAAAGGAGATAAAAAAAATATCGTTCATAGTTACATATCCTAAAGTACTTTTCATCATAAAACATCGTTCATACTTGCATATTCTAAAATCATTAAGTATCCTAAAAGTGCTTACTATCATAAGATATGCAGAGAGGTACTTACTTGGAAGCGGCAGGAAGAAGGCTTGATGTGTGTGTAGTGAGATGGCAAACTGCTCTGATACCAACCTGTAACGCCCGCTTTTTTTTCCTAAAGCGGCGTTACGCTAACATACGTAGGGGCATGTGAACATCGTAATGCAGCGGAATAAGTTAAACTTACACATACATGCACCTAGCTATCCTTCCTAACATAGTGACATGGGAACTTAGCATTATTAACATCGTACTTATCATCATGTTATGAAGTCACATAAGCCATCCATTAGGCACATAAGTAGCAAACGTAAAGTTTTAGCATAAGACTTGTAAATATATCTTTTTCTTGGCCAAGTCACTACCACACACACGTTCCTGCCCCTCCTGCTGCTTCCTCATCGTCCTCTTGCTTGATCTGCGGTACAAGGGAAATAAGACTATAAGCACATAGGCTTAGTAAGACTCTTTCCTACTCACTAAAACCATTCATCAAATTAATCATAAGCACACGAAACATGAACATAACTTGGTGCTTTACATAGGACATAAGCATCTAAAATCACTTAGCATGACATAGTTCTTACATAGTACATGAACGTAAAATACATTTAACATGGCATGAGACATGGTATAAACATAAATATAAGTATACTTAACATGGCATGATACATGACATAAACATAAATATAAATATACTTAATATGGCATGATACATGGCATAAACATGAATATAAGTATACTTAACATGGCATGATACATGACATAAACATAAATATAAATATACTTAACATGAAACATAAGCATAAAACATTACTATCCTGGCATAATGCATAACATGAATGAATGCATGAGTCAAATGCATATACATAAGGATGCTTAACTTTTAAAATCATACTTTTAAATACTTAAACATAATCATCACATCATTGGAGTCCCCGGCTTGTACCACAGACATACATCATATGCGCGCATCCCTAAGTAAATACGAGGTAGCTAGTCTCGACCTACTAGGGTAAGGACAGCTACGGTAGTCCCAGAACCGTGGACAGCATAGTCGGTAGTCCAGAACCGGGGTGTTCTTAAGGTGCCCATCCCTGTTGGACAGCTTCGGTAGTCCCAGAACCGTGGACAGTATAGTCGATAGTCCAGAACTGGGGCGTTCTTAAGGTGCCCATCCCTTGGACCCATACTTCGGTCCGGTACAAGCCCATTCATAAAGTAAAATAACTTTACATGCTTCATCATTCATAAGACATTCATAGCATACTTAGACATAACGTAGCTTTGTTACATGAAGCATGACATAAAGCATACTTGATCTTTCATTGTTCATACTTAATGCTTAGCATCATTATGCCTTAAAGGCATAAGCATTATCTTCATTCATAAAACATGGCATGCTTATATAAAACATCATTCTTGTTCATAGTGCTTGCATTAACTTTATTCATAAAACATGACATGCTTACATAAAACATCATTCTTGTTCATAGCGCTTGCATGATCATGGCATATAAGGTAAGCATTGCATTATATTCATAGAACATGACATGTGTACATAGACCATTATCCTATTCCATAGAGCTTGCATGATCATGATACATAAGGTAAGCATTGCATTTCGTACATAAGCATAGTATCTATCACAAGCATGCATAGGTAGGACTTCTATAAATATGCTACAGACTATCTAAGAGCATGGAATACAACATAAGACATTCATGAATAAACCCTATTAAGCATGACATCTAACATAAACAGACCAACATGAAACATAGTACTTAAGGATAGGGTTATAGGTAACATAATTTCTACCACATGCTTGAACCTTTATATATACATCATAATAAGCCATAAACCATCATTCTTAAAACCCTAACTCCACCTAAACCCCATTTACATGGCTTGGCCGAAACTTGTAAGGGAGGAGTTCCATCATTCAAATGACATGTAAGGTAGCATAAGGAAAAGGAACAACCATACATTACCTATAAGGCCCATTAGGCCTCATGATTAGGGTTAACCCTAACTTTTAGCCCTACTTCTTAGGGTTGGACGAAACTTGGAAGGCCATGGGCACATGGTAAAATTTCATAAAATTCCCAATTAAACATTAAACACCAGCCATACCATACCATAGGGGCCTTTGGAACCCACACTTGAAGAAAACCCTAACTTTTAGCCCTACTTCTCATCTTGGCCGAAACTTGTAAGGTTGCAAGGCCTTGTGAAAAATTCACATAAATCACCTTCAACCTCCCCTTGTATCATGAGGATACACAAGGTACATACTTGAAGGGTTAGGTCCAATCCTAACCATGGAATCATGGTGAAGGTCCCAAACCCTAAAGGGTCTTAGGGTTCCCTAAAAATTCGCCAAAATTATATTTTATTTTATATTTATCATGAGAACACATTAGAAAGTATGAGTGAGGTTTTTAACATCACCTTGGACCCAAAACCTATGGTGGCCGAAAGTTTAGGATTAGGGTTCATGGTTTCTTTTCAACATAAACTCCCAAACAAAACTTCATATCATGATAAACTTCAAGGAGAACTATTATACCATAGGTGAGGGAGTCTTACCTTAGACTATCTTGGTTATAGACCTTAGATTTGGGAGAAGGATGAAGACTTTGTTGCCTTTTGACCACTTCTAGCCTTTGTAACCTTGAACAAAAACCTTGGATCTTGAAGGAGAGGCCTTCTTGGGAACTTTTCCCAAGGGAAAACCCTCCTATGGGGTTTGGCTAGAAGGATGAAGAAGAAGAAGGGGAGAGGCTTGGTGGATGAAGAGAAGAGAAATAACTCTTAAGTGTTAAGTTATCTCTCATTTATACACAATGAAGAGGGGCAAGTGAAGAGACATGGCGCCTCCTCTCATGGTGACTCTTCACTTCCTTTAGCCTTAACAAAAATCCACTTCATTCCCTCATAGTACTCTCTTGCTAGGTGAATTGGTTAATGCATGCATGGTGGTACAAGAGGTCCAAGGTTCAATCTTTGGTGCATGCACTTTATTTTTATTTTATTATTATTATTTTTTTATTTTATTATTTCAAAAATTCCCTTAAAACTCACCCTAATCATGCTAATATTCCTCATTAAAACCCATTTATATTTATATTAAATTTTACCTAAAATCTACCAATAACCATGGTACTAAAAAGCCCATATAAGACCCATTAGTACTTAGTTTCTCAATTTAAATGAGAAAAATCATAGATTTCTAGGCTAAGGTTCGTATTAATATCTCTAGGTCCCTCGAAAAATTATCTAGACATGATCAATATTTTAAAGAAAATATTAAGAAAATTTTCCGGGTCGTTACAGGGGGTGATTAGCTCCGATTTGCTTGTAGATGATTTGTCGCCGCGGAAGACTTCAAGCAATGCTAACACTAAGGATTTACTTGGTATCCACCTCCTTGAGGTGACTAATCCAAGGATCCACTCTCCTCACTCTCTCATACACTATGAAAGATCTCCTTCTTGAGGTGGAGAAACCTCTTACAAGCTTACAAGAAGAAACTACAAGAGGAAGCAAAATACAATGAAAAATCTTAGAAGATTTACAATAATGTGCTCTCTTTGCTTTTCTTGCTTTCTTCAAGCATGAGATCGTCTCTAGAACTTTGGAAGTGCAGCAACACTATGCCCCAAAGCTTCTCTTGAAATGGCATGGTAGGAGGAGGAGAAGTGCCGAAGAGTTGCCGAAGAGATACGCTTCAAACTTGCATGAAAACCCTATATACCCGACGACTAGGACCTAATCGATTACCATGTTAGACTTAGCCGTTCAACGGCTAGTTTTTGAAGCTTAATCGATTAGCCAATCGATTAAGAACAGCCTTAATCGATTGCTGAATCGATTCAGCACCTTTCTGTGCTCTCGCTCAATACTGCGGTAATCGATCGCCCGATCGATTACCGGACCCCTTAATCGATTGACCAATCGATTAAGGGAAGGCTGAATCGATTTCCCAATCGATTCAGCCACCTTCTGTTCTCATAACCAAATTCTCCCAATCGATTAGCTAATGCATTACAACCCTCCTTAATCAATTTGCTAATGCATTACAACCCTCCTAATCAATTAGCTAATGCATTAAGGTCCACCTTAATCAATTAGCTAATGCATTAAGGTCCACCTTAATTGATTAGCTAATGCATTAAGGCCCACCTTAATCGATTACTCAATGCATTAAGGTCCACCTTAATCGATTACTCAATGCATTAAGGTTCATCTTAATCGATTAGCCAATCGATTAAGAACCTTTCTATTTTGACGAAACAACAACCCAATCGATCACCCAATCGATTGCGACCTGCTTAGCTCAAGTCTAGGGTTCCTTTGTCTAACTACGGTCAACCAAGACCCGTTAGGACTTCCTCACCCATTGTCCGATCAAACCTTTGATCGACTTGGACTTTCCCTTGTCTAGTTCCCAACTAGTACTTTTCTTGTGCTAGCATGCGATCTCCCCGATCCACCTGGACTTCACCTAGTCCCACTAGATGTGTCTAGTCCCACTGTTGATGCAGTTTGACCCTGATACTTGTTTTGGTGTTGACACCGAATTTAGTTTAGGATAATGAAATGATTGAGATTAAGTCATGGTCGGGGACTAGGCACACCTAGTGGGAAGCTAGGTTGATTGAAACCCTGGAGGGCGAGGCCAGGTCCTAGCTTGGGAAGCTAGGTTGATTGAAACCCTGGCTTGGAGGGCCATGTCCTAGCTTGGGAAGCTAGGTTGATTGAAACCCTGGCTTGGAGGGCCAGGTCCGAGCTTGAGAAGCTAGGTTGGATGAAACCCTAGCTTGGAGGGCCAGGTCCTAGCTTGGGAAACTAGGTTGCTTGAAACCTTGGCTTGGAGGGCCAGGTCCTAGATTGGGAAGCTAGGTTGGATGAAACCCTGTCTTAGAGGACCAGGTCCTTGCTTGAGAAGCTAGGTTAGATGAAACCCTGGCTTGGAGAGCCAGGTCCTAGCTTGGGAAGCTAGGTGATTGAAATCCTGGCGAGTGAAGCCAGGTCCTAGCTTGGAGGTCTAGGTTGAAGTCCCGGTGAGTGAAACTGGGCATGAAGTCTTGGTCCAGGGGACTGAGCACGAATCAGAGAAGGCTGGGAGTCTGTTCTCTTGACTTAGAGTGGATTCTGCCGTGCCTGGATCGGTCTGGTGACCGATCAGGGAAGTTGGCACGGAGTTCCTTCGTGGATCGGTCTGGTGACCGATCCAGTGATGTCTGATCGGTCTGGTGACTGATTAGGGAGCATACAGAGACTTGGGAAACCTTACTGTTCGGCTCCTGATCGGTCTGGTGACCGATCAGGGAGACTATTCAGATTGTTCTGGTGAATGATTAATTGTCGCGAGCTTCTCACTATAACCGATGAGGCTGGAGCCTGATCGATTAGGAGGTGTCCTGATCGGTCCCCAGACCGATCAGGCCACATCCTGATCGGGTTGGCGACCGATCAGGCATGTAGTTTGTGGTTAGCAGACTGCTGGATCGGTCTGGTTACCGGTCTGGTGACCGATCAGTCGTGTAGTTTGTGGCAAGCAGACTGCTGGATCGGTCTGGTGACCGGGTCCGATGACCGATCAGGGTCCTCTCTGATCGGTCCGGCGACCGATCAGAAGCTGAACTTTAATTCAAAATGAGCTGTTAGATTTTTGATTGCGCTCTGAACACTTCTGTTTCTCTCTGCTACTTATCGATTATGTTTGATATGCTTTTCTAAGCTCTATATAAGTGTGCAGGTGATTCGAACAATGGAGGAGAGTCAATTGGGGGCTTTCCATGGAACAGGTTTGGCTCTTTTCTCTTCTCAGGTCTCAACGGGCGTCTGGCGCGGCTGGCAACTGACGAAGGCGCGGCTGGCAACTGACGGAGGCTCCGTTGAAGAGGTCTTCAGTGGACTGAGCGCTCAGGGAATCAGGGGGTCAGGCTGTGGCTCAGTGGTGCTGATGGAGGCTAGCGACGTTGACCAGAAGCTTAAGACAAAGCTGGAAGCAGAGGAGCGGGACAAGGGGTGAACATACAGAAACTTGAGGAGTTTGGCTGGGCTGTGCTTGTGCTCTCTGTTGCTTTGTGCTTGAGTTTTCTTGCTTGAGTGTTCCTTGTGAGCGTTCCTTCTTGTGTGATCTCTTGTACTGAAGTTCAATCATCCATGAGATTTGTGGAGAGGTTTCTCCACCGAGAAGGAGACTTCACTATATCTGGGTTCACCGGGGCTTGATTTACCGACAATCAAGGGATCGCCCACCTCACAGGCACGCCAAGGAGAAGGGGCAAGTTATCCCTGAACCTTGTACATCCTCGTGTTAGCGACTGGTTTGTGTGCTCTATTCTTTTCTTAATCTGTTTCTGCATTTTAGACTTGTATTGTTTCCGCTGCTGCTAACCTAAGTGCAGAAAACCTAAAAGAGGTTAAGTTTTGTGTCTGGCTACATTCACCCCCCCCCCTCTATAGCCATCCAAGCACCAACTAGTGGTATCAAAGCTTGGGGCTCTGTTCACGGCTTAACATCCGGGAGTCAGCAAGATGGCAATGGGAAGAGAAGGGATGAGCACAAACAGACCTCCATTCTTGGACGGGGCTGATTTTTCATATTGGAGGTCAAGAATGGAATTCTACTTGAAGACAAACATGAGCATGGGGTTCGCTGTCAAGGGTTCGCTATAATTTCATACTTTATTAAAGGAATTGTTTTGGGAAACAATTTCCTAAATTGTCATAATTAATTTCGGAAATAATATGTTCAAGATTTTGATTTCTTTAAATCAAATCTTATTAAATTAAGAGACAAATCCCTTAATTCAACTACATATTATTTTCATGAAAATCTTATTTAAGAAAACTCTATAGGAAACCATTTTCCTAATTAATTTTGGAGACAACAATATGTAAGAGCATCACCTCTTCAACATATTTATTCATGGATTTAATTAATTACAACAAATCGTTTTCTAAGGGTGGCTCCCCGAGGCTCAGATACCCAAAGAAAAGTAATTTGTCGTAAATCCAATTTGGACGGCTCCCTGAGGCTCAATCCAAATCAAACATGACAATTTCAATTAAAAATTGGGAAATTAAATTACAACAACTAACTTTAAATTGGACGGCTCCCCGAGGCTCAATCCAAAATAAAGAATTTTGTTGTCAATTTAAAGACCAATTCAAATTTAATTGTCAATTAACTATCCATGAATTTGTCTAGACTTTCTCAAAAGAAAGTGCCCAAAATTGCGAGATTTCAAAATAATTTTTCAGAATAATTGTAAGTTTCTGGTAAAAAGAAAACTTACATATTTCCAAAAATTGGAAAATTTCTAAAATAGAAAATTTTCCAAAATTTGGAAAGTTTCCAAAGATGGGAAGTTTTCACAATTATCATAAAATTTTAGAAACTAGAAAATTTCAAACGTTTGCGAAATTTCATGAGGATTTCCAAACTTTGAAATTCCTAAATCTAAAATTTATTATAATTGGAAAGTTTCCATAATTGAAAATTTTTCCGAAATTTAGATCATGACAAAGTGTTTCGCAAAACAATTATATGATAATGTCGAACACTAACCGGCTCTGATACCACTGTTGGGACCGGGTGCATGTTGACAAGGATATGAGTTCGTAAAATTTAAAATTTTTACGTGCAGCGGAAGAATTTGCATAAAATAATTTCCTAAATTATTTTAACTTCGTATCTAGCATGCAACCCTATGGTGTGTTGACATAATCGTACAATAAAATTTTGCGGAAAAGTAAACTAATTTACTTTTATACCTCGCGTGTCTCGAAGAAAAGGGACGAGATCCAACCGTAGCGTCCCTTGGAAGCTCCGCCTCTATTCGCGTCCACGCCGAGTTCTCTTCGGGATGACTTCGCAAAGTCATGAGTTTTGTGCCGACGAGAACTACTAGATTCTCGGAAGGCACAACTAGAAGAACAAGAGAAAAATTAGGAAACTAACCAATGAAGTAACGGAATCGAATTCCGAGAAGAGAGGAGTCGCTATCCGCTTCTTCTTCTTCTTGTTCGGGTTCTCCTTCTTCTTGGTTGCTCACGCCAACTTCAAAGGGGGAAGTTGTTTGGTGCGCCGGCCCTAAACCACTAGGGTGGGCGCCGGCCCTAGGCAAGAGAGGGAGAGGGAGAGGAGAAATTAAGAGAGAGAGGGAGAGAATAATTACAATTACTCAATTTGGAATAAGGGCTAGCCTTTGATTCCTTTATATAGTAGCAACTCCTTTGGTAAGTCTCCCTCTAAACCGAATTAACGGATTTAACAGAATTAGTTATAAGAAATTTATCTTATAAATTTTCTTATTAATTATTCCGTTTAAACCGAGTCTTTATTATAAACTAATTTATAATAAAACTAATTCTTCTTCTCTTTAAATTATGGAATAAATTTTTATAAGAAATTTATAAACTTTCTTATTATGAAAAAATCAATTCATAATTGATTTTATAAAATTAAAATAAACCAATTCATGGATTATTTTAATCTTCCATAAAAGAATAAATTTCTATAAATTTTATTTATATAAATTTCTCTATACAAATTTATTTATCCATAATTTATAAAATAAATCGCACTAGATTTATTTTATTAATTAAACCAAAATTAATTGGTTTTCTCCTCTTATTGTGGCCGGCCACCAAAGGGGGTTTTGACACCCTCTTTGGCCGGCCAAACCAACCCGAACCGCCGCGAATTAAACTCATTTAATTCGCCCAAAAAGCCTTCAAAAGACTTAGCCCTTTTTAGCTTCCATTGCGCCTCTGATTAACTCAGATTCGACTTATTTCTCTTGATCGAAAAATCCAATTTTCAACTCGTTTTAAATCCCTCGGATTACTCGTAGTGCGTGTGACTAAATAGGCTTTCGATTTATGTTGGCCATCTATAATCAACCAATTATAGAACGATCATGAGTGGCACCTAGTAGTACATCATGATCCCCAATTAATCGAATGATCAACGGTTTGACCTCAGAAGAAATTATTCTGAAACCCTTCAGCAGCTCTAATGAATCGTGCCTCATTCCCTTCACCACCTTATACCCACTTGGTTCAGGACATGGTCAATGGTGTCAGTCCCCACTAGGCTGACTACGTCACACCTAGGCCAAGTAGTGTCTTCCTCGTCCTTTGGATTTCTAATTACTCTCATGTATTTAAGAGACTCGCACTCTCAACATGATATGCTCTGGCCAGAGGCTTTGAGTAACAATCCGACGATAGGCCTGGGTATACATCTCCTCGCAAGGAGTGGTGAATCCTTTGTAGGTTGTTCAAACATCTTCGGGCACTTCGGCTTATACCCGATCATCCTGGGTCCACACCTCCTTGGAGATGCTTGCTTAAGATGTCAAAGTATAAGTCTCCATGACCAAGATGACTTGAACACCACAAGTCAAAGGAACATCGCACTTAAGCCACAGTAAGATCTTCATTGACATATCTATATGTAGATTCCCATATGAAGTCTTACAGCTAGTCACTCCAATGATCTAGTTCCCTTAACTAGCATCCATGTTTATCTCCGGACATCCCAATGTCACCAGCCAGTGAGAATCAACTGATTAGAGAATAACCCATGCTAGTCTCAACAGAATTGATAATGTCCGTATTTATCAATTCATCGACTGGGATATTTCCAACACTTCACATTTACACATTTAGAGATAATCACTAGTTGTGATCCCATCACAAATTCTCTTATGCTGTGAATTGTATGGCGGACATTCAGTAGATGAGTTTAAGATCCCAATCAAATACACAAACATGTATACTCAAATAGTGAATTATCATTTATTGAAATAAATGTTTACAATCATAAGGCGATTGCCTTAGGACACTTCTCTCATATCACTAACAAGAATTGTATAAGCATTGATTGAGGGGGAGCATCTATCAACATTGGTGGTTGATATTTGGTGCTCCAAACATGTAGCCATTCCTAGTTAGGAATGTGCTTACCAATTCCCCAAATTCACATGGATGGTTTAGATTAACACATAACTTGCTCTTACAATGAATTGCTTAGGATAATTAAAAGGTTTATTGTTGCAATTTAGAGTTTACTGCAATTTATGGTTTATGAAATGCTTTATCTCGAGCCTAAGGTGCGTATTTTCTTGTATGAGTTATAGAACATGAATGTAGTGGGTTATGAAATTTCACTTGAGCAGTAAGAAAATTCTCATAAAACAAATGATAGTATATTCTGTTGGATCGAGAAAACATGATAGAGGGGGGGGTGAATATCGTGAAAACTTTTTCGGATAAGATTGAGAGAAATTACGCAGCGGAAATAAAAACAAACACACAAGAAGAACACAAGTACTTTTACTTGGTTCGGAGTCGTGGTCGAAGTCACGGTCGGCTCCTACTCTGAGGCCCACGGTCCTTGACCATTTACTACGGGCAATTCTATATTTGCGCAAAAGATTACAGAGTTTGATACAGAATTATTACAGTAATTAAACAAGTATGCTTTTCGTTACTGACACCCGGTGTAGATTGTACTTCAGAGCAGAGGGTCGTCGTCGGTGCTAGAATCTCGAGATCGGAGTTTGCCAGAGCAGAGCGCTTGAACGAGAAGCATAGAGGCGTTGGAAAATTGATGTCTTGAAGCCTTGGGGTCGAGCCCCTTTTATAGTGCTCCTGGGGGTGCCCTGGACGTCGGGGGCGCCTGACACGTGCCTTCGGATCCGAGAAACCTCATCCGCAGCTCGGTCAGCGCTTATCCCTTCAGAATCGGCCTCGGAGCTGACGGGGGCACCCGAGACATTGGGGGCGCCCTGGTTGACATGGTGTGCTGGCTTCGTGGCTGATTTTGCTTCGATTCACTTTTTTGCTTTGACTTAGGGCGCCCGGGACCTCCAGGGCGCCCTGCTTACTGCAGTTTCGAAGCAACTCTTGCTTCCTTATTTTGCCTTGACCATGGGGGCGCCCGAGACCTCCAGGGCGCCCTGCCCAGCTGTCTGCCCCTCTCCTTTGGGGCGTTCTGAGCTGCAGAAACACATTCCTTCGATCCTGCATTCAAGGTTAGTTCCAAAACAGCAAAGCAAGACTATTAGATAATTTTCTACCGCCGTAGCTGTCTTGGTTCTGACTTCGGGTCTCCCAAATGGATCCCTAGGTCGAACCGATGCCTACTGTTCCCTCGATGGGGAACACGTCCTCACCTACTCCTCTCAGGAGAGTTTACCTTTTGCCAACCGACTCCTCCAGTTGGACTTTTGCCCAGCATCCCTTCGCCAGGTGCCTAGCAGCCCTTCGCTAGGTCTTCAATGCCTAGCAGCCCTTCGCTAGGTGCCTAGCAGTCCTTCGCCAGGTCTTTAACTCCTAGCAGCCCTTCGCTAGGTGCCTAGCAATCCTTCGCCAGGTCTTTAACTCCTAGCAGCCCTTCGCTAGGTGCCTAGTAGTCCTTCGCCAGGTCTTTAACTCCTAGAAGCCCTTCGCTAGGTGCCTAGCAGTCCTTCGTCAGGTCTTCAACGCCTAGCAGCCCTTCGCTTGGTGCCTAGCAGTCCTTCGCTAGGTCTTCAACGCCTAGCAGCCCTTTGCTAGGACTTCTTTCCGCACACTCAGTGAACACATTAGACCAACATAACAACTTAACTTTTGAACCCCTTTACCATTATCAAAACCCAGGTTCGACTCAGGTGCTACCTGCACCAACAATCTCCCCCTTTTTGATTTATGGCAACCCGGTTCAAAAAGATTAGTTAAATATAAAGCAAGTAAAATTCCAATTTTAATTTCCTCCCCCTGGAAGAAATCTCCCCCTAGGGTTTTCAAAAGTTCGTGGGGTTTGAAAAAGTTTCGAAGTCTAAAAGGAAAACGATTTTTCAATACTTAGAAGATTTTCAAAAAGGTTTAAGTTAGAAAACATTTTCCAAACAATATTTTGAGTTGTAAAAGAATTTTCCAACCTCTTTAGCACTTTAGAAAGTTTTCAAGGAAATTTTGAACTTAATACTTGGAAACTTTTCTATCAAAGAAATTTAAAGTAAGTACTTAGAGGAATTTCTAAAATATTTTATGTCAAGTACTTAGAGGATTTTAAAAGCAGTTTAAGTCAAGTGCTTAGACTTAATTTTTTTTTGAAAATAATTTAAGTCAAGTACTTAGACAAAAGTTTTTGAAAATAATAGTCAAGTGCTTAGACTTAATTTTTGAAAATAATTTTTGAAAAACAAAAGGCAAAAGGCAATTTACTTAAGGAATTTTACTTTTTGAAAAAGGAGATAAAGTTTTGAAAAAAACCTTCTTTTCTCTCCTTTCCAATCTCTCCCCCTTTGCCATATATCAAAAAAAATATAGCAAAAATATTGCATTGAAGTTGAGTAGTCAAGGTAGAATGTTGTACTGAACCAATTCTAAATTTTAAACTGAACTAAATCAATTTGAATTTTCTCTTTCGGGTCCTGTCTAACCCAATTAGCTACTTACCAACTGTTATAAACAGTAGCTTTCGCTAGGGTTATTCAAGTTAAGTGATCTGTTCAAGTTAGATTTTCTAAGCTTGACACTTAACCTGATTACTATTTAATTGGTATTTAGTACCCCAATTACTACAGATGCACTAACTTAAAGCATCTTGAATCAAGGCAAAGACCTAAGCATCTCAACCCATTCTAGGTTATCAATCAAAAGTATCCTAAGGTGCTTGTGAGATGCTGGCTTCTAGATCTATAGGTGCATGCAGTTCTAGGGTTAGGGCCTAAGCTAAGTCCATTTGCGAAAAAGCCCTAGTTTTGAAGGGGGTAAGTTTTAAAAAAACTAAGTCGAAAAATTATTTAAAACTGTATAAAGAAAATGATTTTGCAGAAAATAAAATAGTTTTTGAAAAACATAATTAGAGTAGTCCTATTCTACCAAGCACAACCCTAGCTGCCTTCATAGTGAGCTGAACTCAGACTCAGGTAGGGGTTTCATGAATATGTCAGCTAAGTTAGCTTTCGAGTCTACATGCTTAAGGTCTATCTCACCCCTGGCTACATGATCTCTTACGAAGTGGTGTTTGACTTCTATGTGTTTAGTTCTTGAGTGTTGAATTGGATTCTTAGTTAGATTAATTGAACTTATATTATCAATATAGATTTGGGCAATAAAGATTTCTTTTTCTAAGGACTTAATAAATAGGGTTGAGTCAATTTGTCCTTGTTTAAATTCTTTAGAAATTAGGTAGGTTGACAAACATTCATACCATGCCCTTGGTGCTTGTTTTAGTCCATATAGTGCCTTATTGAGTTTGTAAACATGGTCAGGTTTTTCTAAGTCCTCAAAATTGGGGGGTTGTCCTACATAGACTTTTTCCTTGATAAATCCATTTAGAAAAGCTGACTTTATATCCATTTGGTAGAGTTTAAATCCTTTATGGGATGAAAAGGCTAACAACATCCTAATGGACTCAAGTCTAGCTACTGGGGTATAGGTTTCGTCATAGTCTAACCCTTCGACTTGACCGAACCCTTTGGCAACTAAGCGGGCTTTATTTCTCACTATTTCTCCTTGATCATCTAGCTTATTTCTAAAAACCCACTTAGGGAGTGTTTGGGAGAGCTTTTACTTCTTGAAAAGTGATTCTTGTAGTAATTATCTTGAAGTTAGTAAGAAGCTAAAGTAAGCAGTGTTTGAAAATAGAAGCCAAAAGTTGATACAAGATAAAGTTTGAGTGTTTGGGAGAAGAATTGCTTCCAAGCTTAATTTTTAATTGAATGACAATAATATCCTTAAAATATATAAATTAATTATTTTTTAATTATTTAAATATAATTTCGATACTATCAATAATTTGTTCACGTAATTATTATTATATTTTAAATAGTGATATAATTATTATTATATTTTAAATATAGTATTAAAATTAATTTTTTTTATAATTTAAATATTTGAAAAAATATATAAAATTAATAAAAAATAAAAAATAAAAAATAATATAATTTATATAAATATAATATATATATAATTTTGAAAATGTACAATATGATTGAAATTTTATAAAAATATAAAATTTTATTTAAAAATAAATATTAGTATAATATGATTGAGTAGATAAAATTAGGTCAAGTGGCAATCAGGTAAAATGTTATATTATTTAAGGATATAAATATTATTTTTTAATGTTATATCATAAATAAAAAAGCAGAAGCAGGTAGAAACATCAAATTCTTGCTTCTAACTTCTGAGCAAAAGTAACAGAAGCTAAAGCAGAATCTAGCCTTCCCAAACACTCAAAAGTGATTCTGTATAGCCAGAATCTAAAAAGCAGGTAGCAGAAGCTCTCCCAAACACTCCCTTAGTATCAATAATGGATTTGCCCTCAGGTTTAGGTACTAGTTCCCAGACTTGATTCCTCTCAAATTGGGCTAACTCTTCTTGCATCGCTATGATCCAATCAGGATCAGGTAAGGCTTCCTCTATAGTCTTAGGTTTAATTTTTGAAATCAGTCCAATCTGACTAAGGTTTCTTAGGAGGACCTAGTTCTGACTCCTACAGTTGGATCACCCACAATTTGATCAGTTGGGTGACTGAGTCTGGGTTTCTTAGTTCTTCTAGAACTTGGTTCAGCCTCAAGTCAGGCTGGTCGGTTCGGTTCAGTATTTGGTTCAACTACTTGGGTTGGTTCAATTATTGGTTCAATTGACTCAATAGTTGGTTCAATGGTTAGTTCATTTAGGGGTTCAATAAGTTGTTCATTATCTTCGTGATTTGATGGATTTAGATTTGGATTATCAGATTTTGAATTAATTTCTTCATCAAATATTAGGTTTGTTGTTTCTTCAATTTTGTTTGTCTATTTGTTGAAAACCCTATAGGCCCTACTTGTTGTTGAATAACCTAAGAAGACCCCTGGGGTTGACTTAGACTGGAATTTTCCTAGATAGTCCTTGGTATTTAGAATATGGACTTTGCATCCAAAGACCCTTAGGTAATGTAGGTTTGGAAGCCTATGGTAGTATAATTCATAAGGTGTTTTATTATGTTGTTTGTTAATTAGGACCCTATTTTGGATGTAGCAAGCCGTGCTAATTGCTTCTGCCCAAAATTGTTAGCTAGGTTGAATTCATTGAGCATAGCCCTAGCGGTTTCTTGTAGGGTTCTATTTTTTCGTTCTACTATCCCATTTTGCTGGGGGTTCTAGGACACGAAAATTCGTGCATATATCCGTTTATCTTACAAAACTCCTCGAATCATTGATTTTCAAACCCTCCCCCGTGATCACTGCTAAGTCTTTTGATTTTGGTATCGTTTTGATTTTTAATTAACTTACAAAAATTAATAAATAAGTTTAGGGCTTCATCTTTGGTCTTTAGGAACCTAACCCAAGTAAACCTAGAGTAATCATCAACAATTACTAGCAGTACTGGTTTCCGCTTAGTGACTTGGCTCCATGTGAATCAAATAGGTCAAGGTGCAGGAGCTCAAGTGTGGTTTGAGTTAGGTCTGATTGAATTTGTTTGTGATTAGACCTGGTTTGTTTACCTTGGTTGCATGATTCACATATTATGTTTTCATGGTTCTTAATTTTAGGTATTCCTTTAATTAGGCCAAGTTGGGTGATTTTTGAAATTAATCTTAGATTAGTGTGACCTAATCTCCTATGTCAGAGGTTTGATTCTTCTAACTGAGTTAACATGCATTTAGGTACTAAGGGTAGGTTTATAGTGTAAACATTATTTTTCCTAGTGCCCTTAAGCATGATTTCTGAGCCTTGTAAGTTTCTAATCAGGCAGTTAGAGTTGGTAAAGGTAACTATATAACCAGTGTCACACAATTGACTTATGCTAAGCAAGTTGAATTTGAAGTTTTCAAGCAAAAGTACCTTTTTAATGATAAAATTAGATTTGAGTTCAATGTTACCTGACCCAATCACTTTGAGTGTAGCATTGTTGCCAAATGCTACTGAGCCTAGGTTCTTGAACTTGAGTTTGGTGAATTTCAATTTATCCCCAGTCATGTGTTTGGAGCACCCTCTATCCAACATGCATTGGTCCAAATCTTTATGTTCCTACACATAAAGAGTTTTGTTGATTTGGATCCAATTAGAATTCAGGATAGCTTAAATTGATTTTCACAACCTAGTCTGTCTCACCCAATCTAGAGTTATCAATCATGTTAGCCTTATGGGTTTTTGTAAGACAGGTTTTGAATAGAAGTAAGAAGTTGTTTTGAAAAGTCAGGATTAATTTTGAAAAGTTAAATTAATTTTGAAAATAATTGGTTTTGAATTTATTTTGAAAAAGAAATATTTGAATCTAAGATTAACTAAAAATTTGTGTTAGATTCGAATTTGACAAAGAGTAAACTGAATTTGAATTTCAAAAATTGGCTTCCAGGTCTTGGCGAGGCACTAGGCCTTCTTTGGTCGTAGCCTTATTGGATCATCAATCCTTTCCTTGACAAAGCCTTTTAGTGAAATTTCATTTTCAAGGTTACTTTTTGAGAAATTCTAGTCTAACTAGCTTGGGTCTTGGATCGGTAGCTTCGGCTAGTTTCACCAGTCTAAAGAGACCAAGTAGTATATACTTGACCTTATTAGAAAAGACTTCCCTAACGTACTATTATCTCACCACCACCCAATACTATGTTGTTCAAATTTCAGTTAATTGGTTTAGTCCTTAGTCTAACCAGTCCTAGGTCTAAGCATGATAAATTGTAGAAAATAAATAAACAAGCAATCATGCAATTTAAGACAAGTAAAGAAATTTATTTAACTATAAAAATAGTTTTTAAGTTGGCTCCCCCTGGACTAAAGCCACGATAATGGTTTGGCAAGATGTGAATCTTGTCCTTGGGGATCCAATACTGATTTGATCCAGTTTGGTTGTTCAGGCAAAGTTTGGGTACCCATGCCTGAACATTAGGTCTAGACTGATTCAGTACAGCATAGTATGACCTTTGTCTCGCCTTGGTTCGATAGCCTAACCCGGATCGATTTAGAACCAACTTCTGTTTTCCAAGGATCATGTCAAGACCCTTGGAACCAGAAGAGAATCATTCCAAAGCTACTCTAAGGTCCTTGACTTGAGTTTTCAAGGAGGAGTTCTCTTTCTCAAGTTGTTCAACTTGAGTAGAGATTCCTTCTTGAACCTTCTCGGTTAAGGATCTAGAGTCAGCTCCCTCTTTCAGGACTTTTACTTCCTGTCGGAGGGACTCGACTCAGATTTTGGCTTTCGTCAAGTCGCGAGATAGATAAGCAATTAATTCTGATAATTGAACTTTATAAAATCCACTTATAGTGATTTTGCCGTCCTCCGAAAATGTAAGCTTTCCGTCGTCCGGCTCCGATTCTGATTCGGTCTTGATTTCTTCCGAAGCAGTCAGGGCAAACAGGTTCGACTGTAGGACCTCTACTTCTTCTTTAGAAGAAGACTCGTCCCACGTTGCTTGAAGGGCCTTCTTCCTTCTTATCTTCTTTGTCTCCTTCAGATTGGGGCATTTCGTCTTGTAATGAACCTTCTTTTTGCATTCGTAGCAGATCACATTTGGTTTGGTCGTTTCATTTGAAGGTTCAGCTGGCTCTTCCTTTCTTCGGCTGGCTTTCCTTCTGTTGGTCTAATTTTTGAGCTCCTTGTAGTAGTCCCAGGCTAGTCGAACAAGCTTGGGTTGATCTCCTTCGCTCTCTTCTGAGTCTGAGTCTGAGTCAGACTTGGGTGCAGGTTGAGTCTTCTTCTTGGTCATCTTTCCTGCTTTGCCTGCAACAAAAGCAATGCCTTTCTCGGCTAGGGTGCAATTAGTCTGCTCATGTAATTCAAGCTCAGAAAATAACTCATCTAATTTGATTTTAGAAAGATCTCTTGAAACTTTGTACGCATCTACCATAGATGCCCACAAAGTATTTCTCGGGAAAGCGTTAAGGGTGTACCTGATTAGGTCACGATTTTCAACCTTGTGACCAATTGAATGTAGACCGTTCAATACCTCTTGGATTCTGGCGTGGAGCTGGGTTGCAGATTCGCTGTCGTTCATCTTGATTATGTACAGCTTGTTTAGCAGTAGGTCCCTCTTGCTGATTCAGGTGTCAGAGGTTCCTTCGTGCAACTCAATTAACTTACCCCATAGTTCCTTTGCATTGTTGAATGGTCCCACCCGGTTCAGCTCTTCTTTGGTTAGGCCACATTGGAGTGTTTGAGTCGCTTTAGCATCAGCCTCGATCTTCCTTTTAAGTGAGGCGTCCCATTCGGTGTAAGGTTGTGACACTCCTTCAGCATTTCTTGGGATTTCCAGTCCAGATTGGATTATTATCCACATGTCCACCTGAGTTTTCAGGTGGACTTCCATCCGACTCTTCCAGTAAGAGAAATCCTCCCCACTGAAGAGTGGTGGTCTGGTTGTACTGAACCCCTCTTACATGGCCATTGAGGAATTCTGAAATAAAACAAAAACAAAAACTGTCCCAAGACTTGGTCTTGGATTAGCAGTGCGGGAAGAAGATAAAAAAATTATCGATGGTGTTGCACCAACCTCGATTAACGATAAAAACATCGAACGAAAAAGAATTAAAAAGATTTCGTAAAAATCCGAAAAATTCCCAAATTGATGGTTGCACCAAATTTGAGCTTCCCCGCTCTGATACCACTTGTTGGATAGAGAAAACACGATGGGGGGGGGTGTGAATATCGTGAAAACATTTTCGGATAAGATTGAAAGAAATTACGCAGTGGAAATAAAAACAAACACACAAGAAGAACACAAGTACTTTTACTTGGTTCGGAGTCGCGGTCGGCTCCTACTCCAAGGCCCACAGTCCTTGACCGTTTTCTGCGGGCAATTCTATATTTGCGCAAAAGATTACAGAGTTTGATACAGAATTATTCCAGTAATTAATCATGTATGCTTTTCGTTACTGATGCCCGATGTAGATTGTACTTCGGAGCAGAGGGTCATCGTCGTCGCTAGAATCTCGAGATCGGAGTTTGCCAGAGCGGAGCGCTTGAACGAGAAGCGTAGAGGCGTTGGAAAATTGATGTCTTGAAGCCTTGGGGTTGAGCCCCTTTTATAGTGCTCCTGGGGCCGCCCTGGACGTCAGGGGCGCCTGACACGTGCCTTCGGATCCGAGAAACCTCATCCGCAGCTCGGTCAGCGCTTATCCCTTCAGAATCGGCCTCGGAGCTGACGGGGGTGCCCGGGACATTGGGGGCGCCCTGGTTGACATGGTCTGCTGGCTTCATGGTAGATTTTGCTTTGATTCACTTTTTTGCTTTGACTCAGGGCGCCCGGAACCTCCAGGGCGCCCTGCTTACTGCAGTTTCGAAGCAACTCTTGCTTCCTTATTTTACCTTGACCTTGGGGTGCCCGGGACCTCCAGGGCACCTTGCCCAGCTGTCTGCCCCTCTCCTTTGGGGCGTTCTGAGCTGTAGAAACACATTCCTTCGGTCCTGCATTCAAGGTTAGTTCCAAAACAGTAAAGCAAGACAATTAGATAATTTTCTACAGCCGTAGCTATCTTGGTTCTGACTTCGGGTCTCCTAAATGGAACCCTAGGTCTAATCGACGCCTACTGTTCCCTCGATGGGGAACACGTCCTCACCTACTCCTCTCAGGAGAGTTTACCTTTTCCAACCGGCTCCTCCGGTTGGACTTTTGCTTAGCAGCCCTTCGCCAGGTGCCTAGCAGCCCTTCGCTAGGTCTTCAATGCTTAGCAGCCCTTTGCTAGGTGCCTAGCAGTCCTTTGTCAGGTCTTTAACTCCTAGCAACCCTTCGCTAGGTGCCTAGCAGTCCTTCGCCAGGTCTTTAACTCCTAGCAGCCCTTCGCTAGGTGCCTAGCAGTCCTTCGCCAGGTCTTTAATTCCTAGCAGCCCTTCGCTAGGTGCCTAGCAGTCCTTTGCCAGGTCTTCAACGCCTAGCAGCCCTTCGCTAGGTGCCTAGCAGTCCTTCGCCAGGTCTTCAACGCCTATCAACCCTTTGCTAGGATTTCTTTCTGCACACTCAGTGAACATATTAGACCAACATAACATCTTAACATTTGAACCCCTTTGCCATTATCAAAACCCAGGTTCGACTCAAGTGCTGCCTGCACCAACATATTCATGCACAAGGTTACACTAATTTCAATATAAATCAACAAGTTTTGAAAAGGAAATGAACTATTACATGGTTAGGCTGACACATAGATTTCATTCATATACTTGATGTTGACATATAGCAATATACATCCATTATGTGTCCATGTCTATGAATTTTCTATTCAAATAATTGCATGCATACCTGCTTTGGAAGCCTAATACAAACTTGATTCCAAATCGGTTGGAACCATGACTTTAATACACACTTGGAAGTATGACTTTTCAATCCAATGGCTTAAGTTTTCTTATTTTTGAGATGAACTTAGTTGAGTATGCCATGACTTTAATGTATGTGTTATTAATATTAATCTATGGCATGAAAATTTCATTTAAGAACAAGATGAACACATTACGTCTCAACTTTCTCATTGTTTTGATTGAACTGATCACTCATAAGGCTTTGATAAACAAGAACATGAGCTTAAGGTCTAGGGTTAATGCTTTCTTTGTATCAAACTAAGGGTCTATGACTTGTTTGTTTTCCCACTGATCATGCTTTGATACAAACCTGTTTTTGATACTCAAGTTCATGCTTAGCACATACTGATCATGCCTTGATGCAAATCTATTTTTTTGGAAAGTCTTGAATCTTGATGGGAATAATACTTAGTTAAGGGACATAAATCATGTTGTTTTTTAAGGGAAACCCTTCTTAGGATCAAACAAATTAAAACCAATTGAATTAGGGGTTGGGAAATGCTAAGAGTTGAAACAAACCTATTTCTGAAACTGATCAGCTTCAGAAAACATTCGTATCAGACCTGATCGGTCCACCGACTGATCAGGACTCACCCTGATCGATCTGGTGGCCGATCAGACCAATTCAGATCAGGGAAATCCCTGATTGATTCAAAAACTTCTCAATCTGATCTCCTTTCATCAAATTGTATCAGATTACTTGATCATACTGATATGAACATATCTGATACAAGCCAATTACAATTGGAACTGTTGGTGCAAATTGCACCCAAGTCAAACCTGTGTTTTGATATTGGCAAAAGGGTTCAAAAGTTAAGGGTTAGTTGTTGTCTAACAAGTTTCTTGAGTGTACAGGAAAAGCCCTAGCGAAGGAATGCTAGGCACTGGCGAAGGACTGCCAGACAGAAGAAAAGCCCTAGCAAAGGACTGCTAGGCTCTGGCGAAGGACTGCCAGAATAGACAAACCCTAGCGAAGGAATGCTAGGCACTGGCGAAGGGCTGCCAGAAGAAAAGACCTAGCGAAGGGCTGCTAGGCACCAAGCGAAGGGCAGCTTGGCAACTCAAGACCTGGCGAAGGACTGCCGGGCAAAAGTCCAACTGGAGGATCCGGTTGGCATCAGGTAAACTCTCCCGAGAGGAGTAGGTGAGGACGCGTTCCCCTAGAGGGAACATTAGGCGTCGGTTCGACCTAGGGCTCCATTTTGGAGACCCAAAGTCAGAACCAAAACAGCCAAGGCTGTGTAAAATTAACTTATTAATTGCTGTTTTGGACTAACCCTGGATGCAGGACCGAAGGACTGTGTTTCTGCAGCTCAGAGAGCCTCAAAGGAGTGAGGCAGTAGCTGAGCAGGGCGCCCCGGATGTTTTGGGCGCCCCAGAGTCAACCCAAAGTCAGCAGAGCAAGTAAACGCCCCGACAGCAGCACATTTGGGGGCGCCCCGGATGTTTCGGGCGCCCCGCGCGCGTCGGGCGCCCCGCGTGTCGCGGGCGCCCACTATGCCACGCCACTGGCAGCTGCAGCAGCTCATCCTCGCGAAGAAGATGAAGCCTTGACCGGTCAACCCGGGCGCCCCGCGCGCGTCGGGCGCCCCAGTCAAAGGTGATCCCGAAGAAGTAGAGATCAGCCTTGACCAGAGGGCTCGCCGGATCGAAAGCCACGTGGGGGGCGCCCCGAGCATCCCGGGCGCCCCCAGCCCTATATAAAGGACCCTCGACCCTCTTCTTCAAGCATTAATCACTGCGACTTTCATACGCTCTTCTGCTTCCACGACACGCTCCAGAAATCTTCCATCTCGAGCTCTGATGACGTCCTGCTGCTCCAATACTCCGATCTACACCGGACGTCGGTAACGAAATATTCATTTAAGTTTACGAAGCTAATTCTGTAATACTTGTGATTGTAAACTTTCTCGAACGTATAGAATTGCCCGCAGAAAACGGTCAACGACCGTGGGTCTTGGAGTAGGAGTCGACACAGGCTCCGAACCAAGTAAAACGACCGTGTTAGCATTGTTTTTGTGTCTTATTTCCGCTGCGCACCCGCTCTTTTTAAATCCGAACGATTTGCGACATTCACCCCCCCCCTCTCTCGCAATTCTCGATCCAACAGGAACATCCTAATCATACTTGGAACGAAACTTAATACTGATTTGATACAAACCTGTGTTGGAACTTTCAAATCAATAAAGGTTGTTTGACTCATGACTCTTGTTCCTGGATGAGAAATAGTTTCAGAATTTTTTCTGAATTATCGGATGTTAATGAAGTCTACACCCCTGTTGTGGAATGTAAATTGTTAATGCAGTCTGATTAGGAACGTATCAGAGTTTCAGGAATTTTTCTGAAACCTGATCGCTCCCTAGACTAATAAGTAATATTTCTGTATCGAATAATCAACGAACCTGATCGGTCATGGAGACCAATCAGGATTATGTATCGGATACAGCTGCATTCCTTACTTGTCATATGAAACATATACATGTTTGACCATGATATAATTTTGTATATGGTTTCATGTGCAATTCACACTTATTGTCGTATGATGCATATACATTGTTGCCATGATACATTTATGGTATATGCCTCTCATATGCGATTCACAAATTATCCTTTGATTATTTTGGGTTTTGGGAGAACCCCTAGGTTTGAGGGGGAGAATTTTAAAACTTAACAACCAGTCTACACCCTTTTCAATGTTTGACAAAGGGGGAGAGTGTGGTTAGTTAAGTTTAGGACTATTACGAGTTTAAATGGTGTAGGGGGAGGATCCTGATTCTCCTACGATTCTGAAATTTGGGATAATTGAATTCAAATCCCTAAACATAAAATCGGGTTGTCAAACAACAAAAAGGGAGAGATTGTTGATGCAGTTTGACCCAAATTGTTGTTTTGGTGTTGACACCGATTTTAGTTTAGGATGATGAAATGATTGAGATTAAGTCCTGGTCAGGGACTAGGCACACCTAGTGGGAAGCTAGGTTGATTGAAACCCTGGCGGGCGAGGCCAGGTCCTAGCTTGGGAAGCTAGGTTGATTGAAACCCTGGCTTGCAGGGCCAGGTCCTAGCTTGGGAAGCTAGGTTGATTGAAACCCTGACCTAGAGGGCCAGGTCCTAGCTTGAGAAGCTAGGTTGGATGAAATCCTGGCTTGGAGGGCCAGGTCCTAGCTTGAGAAGCTTGGTTAGATGAAACCCTGGCTTGGAGGGCCAGGTCCTAACTTGGGAAGCTAGGTTGATTGAAACCCTGGCGGTCGAGGCCAGGTCCTAGCTTGGGAAGCTAGGTTGATTGAAACACTGGCTTGGAGGGCCAGGTCCTAGCATGGGAAGCTAGGTTGATTGAAACCCTGACTTGGAGGGCCAGGTCCTAGCTTGAGAAGCTAGGTTGGATGAAACCCTAGCTTAGAGGGCCAAGTCCTAGCTTGAGAAGCTAGATTGGATGAAACCCTGGCATGGAGGGCCAGGTCCTAGCTTGGGAAGCTAGGTTGGATGAAACCCTGGCTTGGAGGGCCAGGTCCTAGCTTGGGAAGCTAGGTTGGATGAAACCCTGGCTTGGAGGGCCAGGTCCTAGCTTGGGAAGCTAGGATGGATGAAAACCTGGCTTGGAGGGCCAGGTCATAGCTTGAGAAGCTAGGTTGGATGAAACCCTGGCTTGGAGAGCCAAGTCCTAGCTTGGGAAGCTAGGTGATTGAAATCTTGGTGAGTGAAGCCAGGTCCTAGCTTGGAGGGCTAGGTAGAAGTCCCGATGAGTGAAACTGGGCATGGAGTCTTGGTCCGGGGGACTGATCACGAGTCCGAGAAGGCTGGGAGCTCGTTCTCTTGTCTTAGAGTGGATTCTACCTTGCCTGGATCGGTCTGGTGACCGATCAGAGAAGTTGGCATGGAGTTCCTTCGTGGATCGGTCTGGTGACCAATCCATTGATGTCTGATCGGTCTGGTGACCGATCAGGGAGCATACAGAGACTTGGGAAACCTTACTGTTCGGCTCCTGATTGGTCTGGTGACCGATCAGGGAGACTATTTAGATCGTTCTGGTGAATGATCAATTTTCGCGAGCTTCTCACTATAACTAATCAGGCTGGAGCCTGATCGGTCAGGAGGTGCTCTGATCGGTCCCCAGACCGATCAGGCCACATCCTGATCAGTCTGGTGACCGATTAGACGTGTAGTTTGTGGCAAGCAGACTGCTGGATCGGTCTGGTGACCGGTCCGGTGACTAATCAGGGTCCTCTTTGATTGGTCCGGTGACCGATCAGAAGCTGAACTTTAATTCAAAATGCGCTGTCAGATTTGTGATCGCGCTCTGAACCTTTCTGTTTCTCTCTACTACTTACCGATTATGTTTGATATATTTTGCTAAGCTCCTAATAAGTGTACAGGTGATTCAAACAATGGAGGAGAGTCAACTGGGGGCTTTCCATGTAGCAGGTTTGTCTCTTTTCTCTTCTCAGGTCTTAATGGGCATCTGGAGCGGCTGGCAACTAACGAAGGCGCGGCTGGCAACTGACGGAGGCTCAGCTGAAGAGGTCTTCAGTGGTTTAAGCGCTCAGGGAGTCAGGGGGTCAGGCTGTGGCTCAGTGGTGCTGATGGAGCCTAGCGACGTTGAGCAGAAGCTTAAGACAAAGCTGAAAGCAGAGGAGTGGGACAAGGGGTGATCAGACAGAAACTTGAGGAGTTTGGCTG
This sequence comes from Boesenbergia rotunda, assembly GCA_024364735.1. Classification (NCBI taxonomy): domain Eukaryota; kingdom Viridiplantae; phylum Streptophyta; class Magnoliopsida; order Zingiberales; family Zingiberaceae; genus Boesenbergia; species Boesenbergia rotunda. Next base: position 531,600 of record JAGFNQ010002633.1, on the reverse strand, counting down.
GGCTGGGCTTGGGTTCTCTGTTGCTTTGTGCTTGAGTGTTCTTGCTTGAGTGTTCCTTGTGACCGTTCCTTCTTGTGTGATCTCTTGTACTGAAGTTCAATCATCCGTGAGATTTGTGGAGAGGTTTCTCCACCGAGAAGGAGGCTTCACTATATCCGGATTCACCGGGGCTTGATCTGCCGACGATCAAGGGATCGCCCACCTGACGGGCATGCCAAGGAGTAGGGGCAAGTTATCCCCGAACCTTGTACATCCTCGTGTTAGCGACTGGTTTGCGTGCTCTATTCTTTGCTTAATCTGTTTCTGCATTTTAGACTTGTATTGTTTCCGCTGCTACTAACCTAAGTGCAGAAAACCTAAAAGAGGTTAAGTTTTGTGTCTGGCTACATTCACCCCCCCCCTCTATAGCCATCCAAGCACCAACACCCACTAGGTTTTTTCCCATGCCAGCGTGCGATCTCCTCGATGCACCTGGACTTCACCTAGTCCTATTAGGTGTGCCTAGTCCCACTAGGTCTTTTCCCATGCCAGCGTGCGATCTCCCCGATCCACCTGGACTTCACCTAGTCCCATTAGGAGTGCCTAGTCCCACTAGGTCTTTTCCAGTCATGTCTCCAGTCAACCTTGACCCACTTGACTCACACGATATTCAAACATCATTATCAAATATTGAAACATCCAACCTTAAGCTTACCAAGCTTACTAGACATAAACTCACTCGAGCCTTGTCAAACTAGGTCAACCCTGACCTAACCAAGATTGCACCAATAATCTCCCCCTTTTTGATGTTTGACAATATGTTTGAGAAAGACTAAACTCTTTTAGCCTTTCAATCTTCTCCTCCTTTGACACATATCAAAAACTCTCCCCGAGAGTCTATATGGTCAAAGACATGCCCAATGAAAGTCTCATACCTTTCATTCTTATTCTTGAGCATTCATCATAATGAAGATTCCCAATCTTCATTTTTTTCACTTATCCCAAAAATAAAAATTCAAACACATGCTTTTAAGGAAGACCTCCCCCTCAAAACATGCTCTAACCCTCTATCATTGCACCAACAATGATTTTTGAGTTCCTAAAATTTTAGGAAATCTCAACTCGAGGTTATGAGATTTTGATATTCAAAACTTGAATCAAAACCTCTCCTTAACCCTATAGTTTTCACCGTACCATCTCCCTTTTTGATTTCATATTGAAATTTACCCACATGTACTTATAGAAGTATTCTAAGGGGTTAGGGATTGGTAGGTTACTCAAAATTAGGTTATCAAACTGAAAATAGATAGTTTCAGTCTTACCAATCGATTGGTGTTGAGAACCAATCGATTAAGCTATGTCATAATTGATCAACTAATCGATTACGGCTGCCCTTAATCGATCAACTGATCGATTACGGTTGCCCTTAATCGATCAACGGATTGATTACGCGAGCTTCTGTGCTCGCAGATAAGAACTCCCAATCGATTGACCAATCGATTGGGTACTGTCCTAATCGATCACCTGATCGATTGAGAGTTTCTGATTTCTGAAAACAATTTCAGTCCGAATTTCAGAAACTCCTAAATAATTTTACAAAATTTGAAAAATCTCAAAATTTTGTGTAGACATCATTTATGACATATACTACCAAGAAAAAATAATTTTATATGAAAATACCTCTCTTTTTCAAAGATTGACACAAAAATGGAAACCATTGAAATATTCCAATGTTTCACTCTTTTCGTATCCAATTCATCAATGATGAGATCTATCAAAAGATAGTTTTCACCAAGGTTTTCCAAGATAGTTTTGTAATAAATTTCAAAACAATTTCCAACCATGTTCCTTGGGCTAAATGCATATGACTTGTACATTAGCTTTCCCAATGATTGGAGTTCATTTATATTCATGTTTTGATGAACCTAAAACTCAATAGAATGCACATTAATCAGCACCTGGAGTTTCATTCATCACCCTAACATCTCACTTGTCTCTAATGTGTCTCAAAAACACACACAAGTCAACTTATGGTCTTAGTGAGATGTGAACGTCATGTTCTCCCTAAGCTAAGGGTTCATGCATTTCTACCTAGGCATTATAAGCTTTAATCATTCACCTAGAATGTCAATTAATGCTAATGTCTTTAATTTCAATAATAATTAGATTAATGCATGATAATGACTATGACATGCATCATATGAGAATTTAACCAATATTATAACTAGATGATGCATGTATGACATGACATGTAATATTTTCATAATAAAATATGAATGATAGATTATGATATCATGGCATGTGATAGGGCATACAAAACATGACATAGTAGCACAAAAGAAAATATCTAGATTTCCTATTTAAGTATCAATAACTCATCGCTAAGCCATTGATAATCCTAACTTTGCCCCTAATTTCTAAGATAATGCCAAAACTCCCCAACTTGGCCTATCTTTGGATTCTAACCTAGTTGTGCCAACTTTATTGAGTTCAATCTTTCAAAAATATAGTTTGACACAAATTTTACTCCTCCTAGAGTAAACAAATGACTCCTTCATTTTCAAGGGTAGTAACTCCTTGAAAATGCCCCAAAGTGCCAACTTCATCAAGATTAAGTTAACTACCCTTCCAATTTGAGTTGACACTCCCTAGACCTATCTAGGGTGTGGCGAACATACTCTTAGGAACCCAAAACCTATTGGTGCTCCTTGGGTGTTCTAGGTATTCAATAGGGATAACTTCCCTTGATACCTTCCTAATGACCTTTTTAGACTTCTCCGAAGCCTTAGTCATGTTGATCTTGTCTTGGTCAACGCTAGGGATGACTTCCCTTGTAGCCTTGACTTGACTCCTTGACCTAGATTGAGTTCCATACCTATATGGAACTCTATGATAGGATGGACCATCATCCTTGATTTTAGGTTTGTATCCCAAACCATTCTTGCTCTTAGAGAGTCCTTGATTTCCTAAATCTAGGTTTTGAATTTTTGATCCCTTAAATAGATTTTCTATTCTTATGAGTCTAATGTCTCAAGTTTTGATCTCAAAACTTGTTTTTCAATTATTACTTTCTCAAGGCTTAGTTTTCTAAGATTGCCTTGGTGATTTTTCTTTTTGGCCTTGTTTTGGGTAGGTCTACCCTTAAATGATCTAAAATCTTCCCTATCCTTAGATGTGGTAGACCTAGCATGGAAGGCTCTATATTTTTTCTTAGATTTTTCATACCTCCTATTTTCATGATAAATATCATTTAAATGAAAATATTTATTTTTAACATGCATATTATCATGATTTAAATAAATACCATTACCTAATGGTACCTTAGTCTTGCTCTTGGAGGCTCCCCCTTGATTTGAGCTCCTCCTTTTTGCCTTGGTCGATCCTTCCCCTTTGGACATTGATTTCGATAGTGTCCCTTTTGTTTGCATGAGAAGTACACAATGTGCTTCTTATCCTTCTTTACCACGGGGCTGACTTCCTTTGGCTTCTCCTTGGTCTTGGGTGCCACTTGCACCATCTTCTTGACCAATTTGGGACACTTACTCTTATAGTGCCCTTTTTTCCTTACACTCAAAGCAAATGATATGATATTTATTTTTACAAATTGAAATTTTTATACCTTTGCTTGTAGGGGTGTCACTTTCTTCCTCTTCATTGACATTGGAAAATGATGTTGAAGCCTCTTCTTATTTCGGCGTCAATGTCAAATTTTGCTCCTCTTCAATCCTTAAAGTAGAAGCTTCTTGAATTTCCTCCTCGGATGTTGAACATCTCTCAACTTCCGAATCCTCTTCATTTGATGAATGCCTCTCTTCGGATTTGTCTTGATATGGTACAGTGGAGGGATCTTCATGAAGCTTTGCCAATTTGCTCCAAATCTCTTTGGCATCTTTAAATTCTCCAATCTTGTCCAAGATGGTGCTTGACAAATGATTGACCAATAACTTGGTCACTTTGTCATTGGCCTCGCATCTCTTGATTTGCTCCTCATTCCATTTGCTATTCTTGAGGATCCTTCCTTTGGTGTTTGTTGGAGCTTCAAAACCCTCCATTAGAGCAAACAATTGCTCTATCATCATCATGAAGAATATTTCAATCTTTGACTTCTAAAGATTGAAATTTGCCTTGTCGAATGGTGGAGGTGCCCGGGTGTCGTAGCCAAACTCCATTTTTGAAGTTTAACCCTCTTGATGATAACTTCTTGAAATTAGGATTTCTTCAAACTTCTTCTTCTTCCTCTAGCTCTTGCTCTCTTGGTGATGAGTCCAAAGAAGAGCAACCTCGCTCTGATACCACTTGTTGAGACCGATAGGAGAGCTAGAGGGGGGGTGATTAGCTCTGATTTGCTTATAGATGATTTGTTGCCTCGGAAGACTTCAAGCAATGCTAACACTAAGGATTTACTTGGTATCCACCTCCTTGAGGTGACTAATCCAAGGATCCACTCTCCTCACTCTCTCATACACTATGAAAGATCTCCTTCTTGAAGTGGAGAAACCTCTTACAAGCTTACAAGAAGAAACTACAAGAGAAAGCAAAATACAATGAAAAATCTTAGAAGATTTACAATAATGTGCTCTCTTTGCTTTTCTTGCTTTCTTCAAGCTTGAGATCACCTCTAGAACTTTGGAAGTGCAGCAACACTATGCCCCAAAGCTTCTCTTGAAATGGCGTGGAAGGAGGAGGAGAAGTGCCGAAGTGCTGCCGAAGAGATACGCTTCAAACTTGCGTGAAAACCCTATATACCCGACGCCTAGGGGTTCCTAATCGATTACCCAATCGATTACCACGTTAGACTTAGCCGTTCAATGACTATTTTTTGAAGCTTAATCGATTAGCCAATCGATTAAGAACAACCTTAATCGATTATTGAATCGATTCAGCACCTTTCTGTGCTCTCGTTCAATACTGCGGTAATCAATCGCCCGATCGATTATCGGACCCCTTAATCGATTGACCAATCGATTAAGGGAAGGCTGAATCGATTACCCAATCGATTCAGCCACCTTCTCTTCTCGTAACAAAACTCTCCCAATCGATTAGCTAATGCATTACAACCCTCCTTAATCAATTGGCTAATGCATTACAACCCTCCTTAATCAATTAGCTAATGCATTAAGGTCCACCTTAATCAATTAGCTAATCCATTAAGGTCCACCTTAATTGATTAGCTAATGCATTAAGGCCCACCTTAATCCATTACTCAATGCATTAAGGTCCACCTTAATTGATTACTCAATGCATTAAGGTTCACCTTAATCGATTAGCCAATCGATTAAGAACCTTGCTGTTTTGACGAAACAACAACCCAATCGATCACCCAATCGATTGCTCAACCCTAACCTGCATAGCTCATGTCTGGGTTCCTTTGTCTAACCACGGCCAACCAAGACTCGTTAGGACTTCCTCACCCATTGTCCGATCAAACCTTTGATCGACTTGGACTTTCCCTTGTCTAGTTCCCAACTAGGACTTTTCTTGTGCCAGCGTGTGATCTCCCCGATCCACCTGGACTTTACCTAGTCCCACTAGGTCTTTTCCCATGCCAGCGTGCGATCTTCCCGATCCACCTAGACTTCACCTAGTCCCACTAGGTGTGCCTAGTCCCACTAGGTCTTTTCCCATGCCAGCGTGTGATCTCCCCGATCCACCTGGACTTCATCTAGTCCCACTAGGTATGCCTAGTCCCACTAGGTCTTTTCCAGTCATGTCTCCAGTCAACCTTGACCCACTTGACTCACACGATATTCAAACATCGTTATCAAATATCAAAACATCCAACCTTAAGCTTACTAGACATAAACTCACCCGAGCCTTGTCAAACTAGGTCAAACCTGACCTAACCAAGATTGCACCAACACTCTTGATCGAACCAGCCAAGAGAAGAGAAGAACTCTCTTCTTCCTTGCGCCAACAACCAAGAGAAAAGAGGGAGAATATGGAAGAGAGGACATCTCTCTTCCTCTTGTGCTCGCCGGCTGCCCTAGGATAGAGATAGTGAGGGAGAGGAGAGAAAAATCTTAGTTTGATGATCAATTAGATTAAGCCTTGGTTTCTTGATTCCATGGGGTATATATAGGGCTATGGTAGGGACCATGAGGAGGAGTTGGGTCTTGACCCGCTAATGGATCCAAATCCGATCCATTAATGAAGATCAATTCCATTAAAGGATCTCCATTGAACTTCCTCACCAACCCCCATATTTGCATATGGGTTCTACCTATTATGAGTACATCCATCTCCCCGTGTTTAAGATATCAAATGTCCGTCAATTAATTTAAATTATTGATAATTTTAATTAATCAACTTCTAACTCCTTAACTAGTACCACTCAACCTTACCATCATGTTGGATCAAATCCACCTGCATGGTTTAACATGTTGAACCTTATGAGCTCATCAAGGGGGCATCATCATCCCGACTCACCAAGACACGGATTCTGTCAATAATCAATGACACACCATGTAAATAATATTATTTTCCAACTTACCGGGCCTATCGATTTATCAAAATAAATCTCGTCCATTGGTAAATCAAAGAAATAACTATTATATACACGTGCCCGTTATTATATCGGGATTTAGAGATTGTACTCCTTAATAATCCGAGGTTCGATCCAATTATAAAGTCAATATAAATTGGATCACCTCTATTTTGGTCCTGCTCAATGCACACAAAGCATACTAGTGTAATTCTATGGTCAAGATAAACCACACCTAATTACACTACAACCATCCCGATGGTTTGTCCAACTTCATCTCGGTTGTGAGCCTCTACTTATACTCTGCAAGGGACTGATAACATGATCTTCTATGCGTCATCACACACCATGTTATCTACAATGCAAAGCATCAGACGGTTATGTACATACTAATTTAAACATGCATAAGTGTTGTTGTGATTCTCTTTCAAAATGTGGATCATCCATACAGAAAAGGCAAGACTTTTAGTATACATCCTAACACCGACGACACTTAAGAAGAAGAGCGAAGCTTTGTCGGAGCTGCATGTCATTGATCTTGAACATTGTCGGCGCAGAAGGTTTGAGCACGGAAGCTTATCGTAGTGTGCTTGAATGCTTGAGTTGATGTATGGAAGCAAAGGGGTGAAACCCCTTTTATAGCTGCTTCTTGGGTACCTGATAGATATTAGGCGCCTTCCACGTCACCCGAAATTGCTGCATCCTTATCCGCAGAATCGGCCATCACTTATCTCTATTCTTGGGCGCTTGGGACTACTAAGGCGCCTGTGAGCTCACGGGTGCCTGAGAGCTGACATGGCGCAGCTGTCGAAGAACCCCTTCTGGGGCGCCTGATACCATTCAGGCGCGTGGGTTCTTGGGCGCTTGAACCCTTTCAGCCGTCTGGTATCGTAGCAGCTAACTCCTTTCAGCAGCTAACTCCTTTCAACCAAGTTTAGTCCAAGAACACAATATAATATAATAAATATGCTTGAATAACAGCCAGAGCTGTCTTGGTTCTGACTCTGGATTTCAAAATGAAATCCTTGGTCGAATCGACGCCTACTGTTCCCTCATCCGGGGAGCGCATCGTCACCTACTCCACTCTAGAGATGTTACCTTTTGCTAACTGGCTCTTCTGGTTGGACTTTTGCTCGGCCTCTGAGACTCCCGGATCTCAAAACGTCCGTACTTTGACACATCTCTACTTCGACAATAGCTCGCTAACATGACAGCTTATTCTGAGCGTCGAGATAGGGTCTAGGCGCCTAGATTTACTTCCAAGTGACGTTGACCATTCTTTATTCCGGTGGTTTGGGTGATGCTTCGGTCTTTCAAAGTTGAACTTACTTGAACTCAACTCTGATCTTCTCCTCGAGCAAATTTTCTCCTTGATTTCTCGTTCCTCGAACGTCGCACACATCCTTCTTGTTAGGACCTTTGCATCTAGCTAGAGGGGAGGGGGAGTGAATAACTTCTCTTCGATTTTGTCTACAAATTGTTAGCAAAAGCAAAAGAAAAATATAGACAAAATAAAAACAATTAAAACAATGCTAACTCCGTTAATTTATTTGGTATCCACCTCCTTGAGGTGACTAATCCTAGGATCGATACACACAACCAATCAATTGTTAGGATGTATACTAAAAGTCTTGTCTTTTCTGTATGAACATCTACATTTTGAAAGAGAATCACTATGGGATCGTTTAGAATCGATAGAGGGGGGGTGAATATCGATAAAACTTTTCAGATATAAAAGGAATAATATGTAGCAGAAATTTCAAACAATGCTAACACACTTTTCTTTTACTTGGTTCAGAGTCTAGATCGACTCCTACTCCAAGGCAAGGCTTTGGAGCAGACGCAAAGGCCATACAAACACTGCAATGTGCCTTAACCAAGGAAGAGCTCAACCGCGTCGGCCCCTTCAGTAGTGCAAAGGAGCTTTGGAGCAAATTGATCGAACTACTCGATGGTACTTCAGATACGCGGATTAGCAAATGAGATCTGCAACTCAACAAGCTCTACACCATCAAGACACACGATGGGGAAACAGCAGCACAGCTCTATGCAAGGATCCAGGAGCAAATGAAAAGACTACATACAATAGGTCATAAGGTCGAAAATTGTGACCTAATAAGGTATACCTTGAACTCATTCCCAAGGAACTCATTGTGGACATCTATGGTAGATACTTATAAAGTTTCTAGGAATCTCGCTAAAATTAAGCTTGATGAATTGTTTTCAGAATTGGTGTTACATGAACAAACTAATACTGCACTGGTTGAGAAAAGTATAGCTTTTGTTGTAGGTAAAACTCCAGGAAAATCACAAAAGAAGAAGCTGTTGAGGCAATCTAAGGTCCGGAGTGACCTTGTGTTTTGATGTTTGGGCAAAGGTTTTAAGTTAGGTTTTCCCGTGTGTACTAATATGGGTATGTGAGTGTGCAGGTTGTACAGGTTTACACATATTGACTTGGCTGGACGGCTTCGGTATGGTGAAGGGTTGCATGGAGACAAGCTGGAGGCTTGTGTGCACCCGAGGGACCTGATATAGCAGGGATGATGAGCCGAGGGGCACGGACTTCGAGGCGTACATAAAGGATGACATGGAGACAAGCTGGAGGCTTGTGTGCATCCGAGGGACGAGGGTCGAAGATGAAGAGGGCGCGAAGGCAATAGTCAAAGTTGCTAGTGAAGAGTCAGCTAAGGCAAGGGACAAGAGCCGAGGGAAGATGATTCCAAGGGCAAGCTGAGAAGTGGACTTTAAAGGGCACACTTGAAGGGTGGCATGGAGGCAGGTCAAGGACTTGTGTGCGCATCCGAGGGACGATAGTCGGTGGAAGAGGACTTCAAGGAGCAAGCCAAGGGAGAATGCTTGAAGGCACATGTTGATGAGGGTCAAGAGAGTGAGGAAGAGTGTTTGTAGAGGCTGGACAGTCGACTGGTGTTATAACAGTCGACTGCCGGCGCAAACAGAAACTCACAGTAGGTTTTGGACCCTAGGCCAGTCGACTGCCATTTTGGCAGTCGACTGGTAGCGGCTGGTGAGCTGGCAAATTCGAACGTTGGCGGTGTCAACGGTCGAATTTGGCTGGCACCAGTCGACTGCCCTGGGGGCAGTCAACTGGTAGTGAGAAATCAGCCCCGAGTCCTATTTAAAGAGGACTTCGTGGTGGCTGAGTTTTTGATGAAACTCACTTGGATAAAGTGGGTTAGTAGTCTACTGTGATCAGAGAGCGTCCAAAGTGTTGTGGCGAGGTTTCTCCACCCACAAGGAGCGACAGATCTAGCCGGAGGTTATCCGGGGGTTGATCCACCGAAGGATTCTTGGATTAGTCACCTGACCGGGGTGGATACCAAGTAAATCAGGTTGTTAGCATTGTTTGTTTCTTATTTACTTTGCATATTATTATTTCCGCTGCGCATACTAACAACGTAGGAAGAACAAACCAAAGAAACACTATTCACCCCCCCTCTAGCGTACATAAACGATCCATCCATTGGTATGAGAGTGAAGGACCGCTCTTGATCGGACTAACCGCTGAGGGAGCACTCGCTAGAGGAAAAGGGGTCATGGAAGACAAATTGGGTGACGATATCAATTCACCACCATCATACGAGCATGAAAATTTTGATTATTGGAGAGATAGAATGAAGATGTGGCTCGGGATGGATTGGGAATGTAGAATGACCATTGAAGACCCATTCGAAATTCCCAAGGACAAGCATGGCAAGAGACTTCGCCCTAGATATTGGACAAGTGAACAACAAGAACAAGCTAGGGCTAATGAGAAGGTAATTAATATTTTGATTAATATCTTGCCTACTAATGTTTTGAGTTGTGTAGGTGAATATCAAAATGCATATGAATTGTGGAGCAAATTGAAAGAAATTCATGAGAAACCTACACAATCTCAAGAGTCCAAAGAGATGAGTCAAATGGGTCAAGAAGAAGAAAAAGGAGAAGAATTGACCATCTCATCAAGTGAAGTGGAAGAAGAAAGTGAGAGGTCATCTACCTCATCTAGAGAAGAGGAGGAGGTCACCATCTCAAGAATTGAGGGGGAGGAGAGACCTTTGACAATACCGGAACAAGAGGAGGCATCCACTTCATCCAAGGTTGAAGAAGAAGTCAACCTAGCCTTCACCTCTACCTCCACCAAAGCAAGAGCCAAGGACCACAATACATGCTTTGGTTGCAACGAGAAGGGGCACTACAAGGACAAGTGCCCGAAAGGTAAAATGGAGGTAAAATCTAAACCTATTTCAACTCATTTAAATTCTAACATGAAGTGTAGGATTGGAGAAGCCCAAGAGAAGAAGAAAAGAATTAGATGCTTCACGTGTGGTGAGCTAGGGCACTACCACACCAAGTGCCCAAAAAGAGGAGAGCTCAAGAAGATGGAGCACTTGAGGAGATGGGAGAAAGAGTAAAGGAAGAAGAGAAGCTCACAACAAGGAGGAACTCCAAGGGTAAGGGAGGTAATTTCTAACCCTAGGTTAAAGTGCAATTTAAATTCAAAATCCTCCTTGCGTGATAAAAATAGAATTAATCATTCATCCATGCATGCTAGTATTAATGAAAATTGTCTGCTTGTGCATAACCATGGTTTTAGATATAATGATAAGACTAGGGCTAACAAGGTAGATCAAAACTCTAGAAAAAACATGCATTATGATAGACCTATGACTTTTGTATCTAAGGATCATGGCACTAAGCCCCAAGAAGGGAAGGAATGTGCCTAGAAAGGAGGGTAGGTCTAGAAATGTCCAAAGTGGACATATGAATTCTAGGTTTAGGAACCTAGAAAGGGAAAATCAAGCTTTAAGGGAAAAGCTTGATAGGTTAGAGAAAACCCTAGAGAGATTCACTATTGGATCTAAGGGTTTAGGTATGGTGTTGGGTGGTTTAAACTGCACCAATGATAGATCGGGGTTGGGATACCGATCTAAGAACTCTCATGCCAAGGGAAAGAAATATGCTAGGGTGGCATATGATTATGGCAAGAAGGGGGAGGGCAAAAATGGAAAGGGGTGCCATTTAAAGGAAAAAGAAATGACTTAACCAAAGACAAGGTGTCTAAGGTTAAGAGGGTTAAGTTTGTAGGCCAAGAGTCACCGGAGGTACACCGGTGTGGCCTAGTGATGGTTGAGTCACCTAGGGAGGTGACTAGGGCTAAGAGCTCTAGGGGGAGCTCTAGGAGCCTTTGGGATATATGGTGAATGAACTTTGGGAGGGGTGCTCCTAAAGGTCTAGATGGACCATGGAATGTGGCAAAAGAATTGGAGACGGATTTGAGTCTCAATTCTTGGGTTTTGACATGGTGTTGTTAAGTTTCATGAATGAAAATATGACATTGGGGTTATATTGCATGAAAATTGGTTTTTGATGTGTTATTGCCATGTAAATCAATGCTAGGGATGCATTGTGGGGTGGCATGGGCAAAGACATCAAGAGGAAACCAAAACTAGGACTTTAGGTCAAGGTTTGATTGAAGTTTTTGGCTAGTTTTGGGTTTTGTGTCAAACTTGGGAATGGTGATAGATACATTTTGGAATGTATTTTTCCTAAGTAGATATGGGTACCACAAACCTCTCCACAAAATTTGGGAATTTTTGGAGATTTGTGAAATTTTTGACGCATTTTTGAATTTCGTCAGAAATGTTGAAATTTCAGATTTTCAGAGTATCAGTCGACTGCCATTTTGGCAGTCGACTGATCAGGGCTGATTTTTGTATCAGCAGCTAGATTGGTGTCCAAATGATGCAAAACAAGTGTGTGGGGGGGGGGGCTAGTACACATTGTTTATGGTCATTAGGGACTAAAAGAACCAATGATTGGGATATTGTTGGGTTCTTTTGATGTTAGGCAAAGGGGAGAAGTGTTGGGTTTAAGTTGGGAAACCAAACACACCTTTGCTAGAAACCCTAGGTTTAGGGGGAGCTAAGATTAAGGGGGAGCATGATTGCTCCATTGTTGGCGTAAGGGGAACCTTGGAGAGGTTTTTAAAAAGCCTTTGTAAGTCCAATGCAGGGGGAGCTTGGGAGAAGCCTTAAAAAGCCCGGTTTGGTGAAAATTCATAACTTGGAGGGTTAGGTGTGGGATGCCTTGGGATAGGATCCATGTATGCATTGCAAATGCATTTATTTAGCATTGTTTTTTCTATTCTTTATTACTATTTGTTTCCCTAACTTAAACGTATTGCCAAACATCAAAAAGGGGGAGATTGTTGAGGCAATCTAAGGTTCAGAGTGACCTTGTCTTTTGATGTTTGGGCAAAGGGTTTAAGTTAGGTTTTCCCGTGTGTACTAATATGGGTATGTGAGTGTGCAGGTTGTACAGGTTTACAAATATTGACTTGGCTGGACGGCTTCGGTATGATGAAGGGTTGCATGGGGACAAGCTGGAGGCTTGTGTGCACCCGAGGGACCTGATATAGCAAGGATGATGAGCCGAGGGGCGCGGACTTCGAGGCATACATGAAGCATGACATGGAGAAAAGCTGGAGGCTTGTGTGCATCCGAGGGACGAGGGCCGAAGATGAAGAGGGCGTGAAGGCAATAGTCAAGGCTGCTAGTGAAGAGTCAGCTAAGGCAAGGGACAAGAGCCGAGGGAAGATGATTCCAAGGGCAAGCTCAGAAGTGGACTTCAAAGGGCACACGTGAAGGGTGGCATGGAGGCAGGTCGAGGACTTGTGTGCGTATCCGAGGGACGATAGCCGGTGGAAGAGGACTTCAATGAGCAAGCCAAGGGAGAATGCTTGAAGGCACATGTTGACGAGGGTCAAGAGAGTGAGGAAGAGTGTTTGTAGAGGCTGGGCCGTCGACTGGTGTTATAACAGTCGACTGCCAGCGCAAACAAAAACTCATAGTAGGTTCTTGACCCTAGGCCAGTCGACTACCATTTTGGCAGTCGACTGGTAGCGGCTGGTGAGCTGTCAAATTCGAACGTTGACACATTCGAACGTTGGGGGTGTCAACGGTCGAATTTGGCTGGCACCAGTCGACTGCCCTGGGGGCTGTCGACTGGTAGCGAGAAATCAGCCCCGAGTCCTATTTAAAGAGGACTTCGTGGTGGCTGAGTTTCTTGACGAAACTCACTTGGATAAAGTGGGTTAGTAGTCTACTATGATCAGAGAGCGTCCAAAGTTTTGTGGTGAGGTTTCTCCACCCAGATGGAGCGACAGATCTAGCCGGAGGTTATCCGAGGGTTGATCCACCGAAGGATTCTTGGATTAGTCACCCGACCGGGGTGGATACCATGTAAATCAGGTTGTTAGTATTGTTTGTTTCTTATTTAGTTTGCATATTATTGTTTTCGCTGCGCTAACGACTTTGTAGAGATCAAAACGACAAAAAAGTGCTATTCATCCCCCTCTAGCACACCATAAACGATCCTTCAGAAGCAACAACTAATAACCGAGTCCGACTCAGATTCAGAGTCTGATGAAGACGGAGTCGATCATCCAAAACTGGTTATCCTGTATCGGAGCATTATGTTAAGAGGCTATCCTGTATCGGAGTTTATGATCTTATTTTGTATTTGTCTCATAAGTTGGTAAAAGCCAACGTCCGGGTTGAAACCCTTCGACAAGAAGTCAAACTCCTGAAAGAGGAAGTCAACTCGAGTTCCTTAACCGAGTCAGTTCAAGAAGGAACCTCGACTCAAGTTCAAAAACTTGAGGGAGAGAATCCTTCTTGAAAACTCAAGTCAAGGAACTCAGAGTGGCATTAGAACGATTCACTTTGGGTTCCAAGAATCTTGACATGATTCTTGGAAAACAGAAGTCAGTTTAAAATTAATCCGTACTGGGCTATCGAACCAACTCGTGACACCGATCTTATTACTCTGTATTGAACCGAACTAGAACCCGAGTCCAAGAATGGGTCCCAAAGCTGTGTTTGAACAAGCAAGCTGGACAAAACTAATATTGGATTGCCAAGGACAAGGGGGAGCCAATATAAAGACCATTTATATACTTAGTGTTGGATCGAGAATAACGATAGAAGGGGGGCTTGAATATCGTAAAACGTTCGGATTAAAGTTAGAGCAATTACGCAGCGGAAATTTAAATCAAACACACGCAAACACCAGGTTTTTTACTTGGTTCGGAGTCGCGGTCGGCTCCTACTCCAAGGCCCACAGTCGTTGACCGTTTACTACGGGCAATTCTATATGTACGCAAAACAGTTTACAGAGAGATATTACAAAAGTAGTATATTAAACTTAAAAACAGCTCTTCGTTACCGACGTCCGGTGTAGATGGAATTTTCGGAGCGGAGGGACATCGTCGGCGCTTGTATCTCGAGATGGGAGGTTTCCCGAGCAGAGCGCAGGAGCAGAAGAGCGTAGGAGCGTTGGAAGAATTGTTGTTCGAAGCCTTGGGGTTGAGGGCCTATTTATAGCCCCTGGGGGCGCCCGGAACGTCGGGGTCGCCCCCCCACGTGTCAGCTGATCCGAGTTCTTCTCGGTCAGCTCTGATCCCTTCAAACTCGAGATCATATCTTGGCTGGGGCGCCCGGGACACTGCGGGTGCCCGAGTTGACCGGGTCAGGCTCTTATCCTGTTGGCTTCTCGCTGGCTTGCTTCGTTAGCTTGAGCTAGGGGCGCCCGGGACGCTGGGGGCGCCCGGGAGCACGGGGGTACCCCGCCCATAAGCTGTCGAAGCACTCCTTTTGCTTCGTTTGTTTTGTGTTCACCTTGGGGGTGCTCGGGACACTCCGGGCGCCCTGGTCAGCTGCTGCCTCACTCTTTTGAGGCTCTCTGAGCTGTAGACACTCGTTCCTTCGGTCCTGCATCCAGGGTTAGTCCAAAACAACACAGAGCAATAATATATTAATTTTATACAGCCTTAGCTGTCTTGGTTCTGACTTTGGGCCTCCAAAATGGAGCCCTAGGTTGAACCGACGCCTACTGTTCCCTCGACGGGGAATGCGTCCTCACCTACTCCTCTCGGGAGAATGTACCTGATGCCAACCAGCTCCTCCGGTTGGACTTTTTCCCAGCTGTCCTTCGCCAGGTACCTAGCTGTCCTTCACCAGGTCTTCAGTACCAAGCTATCCTTCGCCTGGTGCCTAGCAGTCCTTTGCTAGGTCTTTGGTACCAAGCTGTCCTTCGCCTGGTGCCTAGCAGTCCTTCGCTAGGTCTTTGTATCCTGGCATTCCTTCGCCAGGTGCCTAGCAGTCCTTCGTAGGGCTTTGTATCCTGGCATTCCTTCGCCAGTTGCCTAGCATGTAACGCACCAAAATTTCCATTTTAAGTCCTTAAAGTCCTTAGAACTATTTAAAAATGTTTTAGAAATATTCTAGATATTTTTAGGAATTTTTAGAATATTTTTATGGAATTTTCCGAGTCCGTTTAGTATTTTTAAAAAAGGAAAAACTTTAAAGGGCAGTAGGGGGGTTCGAACTCGCGACCACAGGAGGAGCAAGCCCTTAAGGGCGCGCAAGTGACCGGCTGGGCTAGGGTATCAAGCACAACAAAAGGTGGAGAGAAATAATTTTATAGAGTAGTTACGTTTTTTCATGAAGAGGTATTTAAACCCCGCTTAAGTCGCGTGAAACCCTTGGAGGAGAATTTTCGGCTGCGTGCGAGAAGGGGGCGAGGGAGGGGCGGCGAAAACAAAAGGGAACCTAGGTTTTCTTTCCTCCTCTCCTCTCCTAAGGGGCGCCGGCCAAGGAAAAGCAAGGAGTGCGGAGCGTTTCGTTCGTCTCGACGAGAAGAACACGTAGGCGCGGACAGTTCGTAGAGATCTCAAGTTTCACCCGAGCTCTCGTCGTCTAATTTCGGTTGTAAGTCCAAGAAATCAAGGTAAGTACTGCTCACCTGCAGTAAGAGGCGGTTTTCCGCAAGAATTTTCCCTTAAATGTTTTAAAGGAGATATTTACTTTTAGTTAAGATGTTGCATGTGATCTTAGTTCATTATATGCTTATATATGTTTGATAGAGTACCCTATGTGAGTTTAGGGTCTAAGAAATCTATAAGAAAAGAAAAGAAAGATGAAGAAAAAGAAAAGAGAAGGCCAAGGCCTTACGAAATCCCCAAAAGTCAAGACTTAGGGATTTGGGCACACAAGGTGTTCGATAAAATGCCAAGGCATTTAAAGATAAGAAAGAAAAGAAAGAAAAGCTATTTTATTTTCTAAGGCCAGTACCCGGCGTCCAAGGGCGTCGTTAAAGAAATCCAGGTGTCCAATTCCAAGGTCTTGGCCCTGGTAGACCAAGGTTTGCTCTATTAGGATTGGCGGCTCGCTACCCCAACCTTTTAGGGAACACACATAAGATGGTACTTACGTCTTAAGTGGATCCATGTGAGTTATTATTTTCAAATATATGCTTTAGCAAAGTTTTCTAAAGTTTAAGGAAATTTTCTAAAAGTTAAAGAAAGATTTAAAGTTAAAGAATTGCTAAAGTTTCAAGTTAAGCCAAGAAAAAGTGAGTTAAGACTTATTAATGCTTGAGTATGCATGTTTTGAGTTATACATGTTTTAGTGTTTCTTTTAAGCATAAAAGTATCTCATGTGATTTCACATTGTTTAAAAAGCATGCCTGCACATTTCGAGATTATGTGAGCTAGATAGTACTTGCTAAGCTTTATGCTTATTGGTTGCATTTCCTCTTACTGCAGGTAAAGGTAAAGACAAGCAATTCTGAAGGAGGCGACGAGGCGGTGCTAAGTGACGTGTGTGTGGTGGCTGACCTTGGAGAGATCCTTGGGATGAGACAGTTTAGCTTATTTGAAATGCAATGTTTAAGATTTCCAAATTCCAAGTTATTGTGTTATGGAATTTATTAAACATTTATGCTTCGGATAGTTTTACATGCTCAATTTTGTAGAATGAAGATTCCATGTCATTTCAATTAGTATGCATACTTTTGTGAATGCACTAGATGAGCAAGGGCATGAGTAGTTTAGCATGTGGATACATTGAATTTTAGACTTATTCTTGAGCTTATTATTCCCCTCTATTTAGTATATACATCCTTATGATTGCATTGGATAAGTATGAGCGTGAGTAGTTTTGAATATCGATACTTTAATGGAGCTATTTGATGCATGTGCCAAGATGTTGTTAGGCTCCTTTTGAATTAAGTATTATTGCTTTAAATATGCTTAGAAAAGTTGCATTCATATTCCATAATGCTTTAGTAATGTTGTAGAACCTTGTGTGATAAGTTTAATGGTTAGAATTGCTAGTAATGTGTCATTGTATCATGCATGACTATTAAAGTTAGAATCTCATTCTTAGATAGATTTGAATACAAAAAAAAAGAAAGTTCCGCATTTTTAGTCGTGCATTAGATTCAAGAAGTAGACAAGTAACGGTCCGTCTAAGGTAGAGAAGGCGGGGCGTTACATAGCAGCCCTTCGCTAGGACTTTCCCTGCACACTTGAGTAATATTGTTAGATCACCAATAATACTTAACTTTGAACCCTTTGCCAATATCAAAACAAGGTTCGATATGGTGCTTCCTGCACCAACAATCTCCCCCTTTTTGATTTATGGCAACACAATTTATAGTTAAGTAAAAATTACAACAGTTTAAGCAAGAAGGTTAAGACCAATAAAACATAAAAATTTTGAACAGTCTAAAACCAATGTAATTTGAACAGAAAATTTTTTTCTCATACTCCCCCTGAATCATTGTGTTATAAAATACTTAACTTAACACTTAACTTTGACCCATACTCCCCCTGAATCATTGTGTTATAAACTACTTAACTTAACACTTAACTTTGACCCTTCCTCCCTCTTTGACATATATCAAAAACAAACATGGGTGAACAGGGTATCTAACAGGGATTTTTGAGTTTTTCTGAGTGCTTCATGTTTTTGACAAAGTGTTTTTCAAAAATAGAGTAAAAGTATTTTCATTAGCAAAACTTTTTACACTTAGATAATTTTCCATTATGAGAAGTTTTGCAGGCCTAAATTTAAAAAAACTTTTACTTATAAGGAAAAAAATTTACTTAGGCAAAATTTCCATTTTTGAAGCCAAATTTCCAAAAAAGTTCAACTTTTAGACGAATTTGCTTGGAAACACTTTGTGCATTTTGAAAAACATAATTCTTAAGAAATTTCTAGGCAAGTTTTTCCCCAAAGAAAACTTTAGTTAGAAATATTTGCCAAAATTTTCAAAAAGTTTTGCTCAGACAAATTTACTAAGAAAAATTTTACTTAGAAAAAAATATGTACTTAAAAACATTTGAAACATTTAGACATACTTAACAAATTTTGAAGCACTAGAAATACTTGAAAGCACTTGAAGTAGTTTGAAATTTTAACACCACTTGGCACTTAAAAACAATTTGAAGTACTTAGAAAAAAAATACTTTAAAAAAAATTCTTAGACCAATTTTAAAGCACTTAGAAATACTTAGCTTTTTGTAAAAACGAAATAAAAAATTTCTCTCTCTTTTCTATTTCTCTCCCCCTTGGCTATATATCAATAAGGGGGTTTTGAAAGAGGATTAAAGAAAGAAATGTGTGTATCAGAGTTTATGAGCTTTGAACATAAAAATACTTGTTATAATTCTGAAAGTATAGCAAGTAGCTTAAATTGTACCAATGAAAGCTCCACTTTGAAAAGTATTGTGAATTTAAAAAAATATTTTATATTTGTAGGCAAGTTTTTAGAAAATTCACGTACTTAGAATACTATTGCCTTAGAAAAGTATTTATTTGGAGAAGATTTTAAAAAAATATTTTCATTTAACAGATAGTACATTTGGAAGAATACAACAAAATGTTATGTTAAAGAAAATTTGAAACCCATTTTCACTTTGAAAAGGATTGAAAAAAATTGTTTTTTTTTGAAACATGTTTAGTATTGCACTTTAAAAAAAATTATTCGTACTTTGTAAATATTAGTGCTTTGAAAAAGTATTAGTACTTTTGCAGGATGTTATGCATTTTTGACAAATATACGCACTAATAAATACTTTTGAACATAATATTTTAAGAAAAAATTTAATATAATACTTTACTTGGCATGGTTTCCTTTCCAGTCTGACACAATCCTAGGAAACCTTGTTAACTACAAGGGTATTTTCCTAAGTGTCCTAGAAATTTTTCAATCCAAGTAAATATTATAAAAGTAACTTCATAAGTCACAAGAATTTTGAAAAATAAAATAATAGTATTTTGGAACAAAAATTATTTAAGTTTTCAAAAGGATTTTAAACTTGCAGTGCATGAAAACATATAATTTTTTAAAAAAATATTCAATAATTCTTTTAATTTAATCTGACCCTAAGCTTGACCCAGTCCTAGGAAGCTTGTTGACTACAAGCGATCTTCCTCTGAGTTTTAGGGTTTGATTTAAATTATAAGAATTATCTAATAACTTCAAAACAAATAATTACCAAAAAAAACATTTCAGAAATTCTTCTTTTGACTCAACCTCCCCCTAAATTTGACACATCCTAGGAGTCCTTGTAGATCATGAAGTGGACCTTCCTCTGTGTCTTTAGGATTTTTTAAAATCAAAAGAATAATTTTGAATAACCTTCTGAGTATGATAACTTTCAAGGAGATAAATTTTTGAAAACACAACTTGGAATGATAGCACAGTTTTCGAAAATCATGATGTTAATTTTTCAAAGAGATAGTATTATATGAGGGTTTTTGAGTCAACTTTTGAAAACCATATTTTGAGATGATCATAAGTTTTAGAGCATAAGGTTTTTGAAAAAGCTGAATTTTTCGAAAAAGATTAAGAAGAACTCCCCCTGTATCCGACACAGTCTGACTTAAGTTCCTTAAGGGATATCAGTGTTGACCAGGTTTGACTATGTGGACTAGGGTTGACTATTTTGACCAAGTTAATGACTAAATCAGAACAAGCCCTAGACTCTATTTATTATGATATTTGACATGAAATTAAAAAAATGTTAGGAATGAAAAAGTAGGGTACAGTACAATAAATTAAAAATTAGAGGTAAGTTTTGAATAACTTTTGCAAACTTTTTTTATTTAAAAGGATAATGAATCATGCTTTTAGGTCCTAGATGTCTCACCCAGTTCTACGTGGTCAAACATGTTAACCTTATGGGTTGTGTGAGACAAATATTTAATTTTAACACAAAATGGTTAATTTTGAAACATTAAACCTTAGTTTAAAAGTTAAAATGATTTTTGAGGACTTTGAAATTAATTAGAATTTTAACTTTGAATTTTAAAAATTGTTAAGTTGAATTTTGAAAATAATTGATTGAAAATAATTAAGTTGAATTTGATAATAATTAATTGAGAATAATTAAGTTGAATTTGAGAATAATTAATTAAAATAATTAAGTTGAATTTTATTTGTACGGTTGATTGGGTTGGACTAAACTTTTAGGTCCTGAGCATCTCACCCATTTCTAAGTGACAAAACAAGATATCCTTAACTGTTTTGTGAGATGCATATTTTAATAGAAAGATTCATTTTGAAAAGGCCGTGATTAATTTTGAAAAGTTAAATTAATTTTTTTAAACCCAATTGAAATTTATTTTGAAAAGAGATATTTGAATATAAAATTAACTGAAAATTTGTGTTAGATTCGAATTTAACAAAGAGTAAATTGAATTTGAATTTCAAAAATTGGCTTCCAAGTCTTGGCGAGGCACAAGGTCTTCTTTGGCCGTAGCCTTCTTGGATTATCAATCCTTTCCTAGACAAAGCCTTTTAGTGAAATTTCATCTTCAAAATTACTTTTTGGTAAATTCTGGTCTAACTAGTTTGGGTCTTGGATCAGTAGCTTCGGCTAGTTTCACCAGTCTAAAGAGACCAAGTAGTGTATACTTGACCTTATTAGAAAAGGCTTCCCTAACGTACTATCATCTCACCAACACCCAATACTATGTTGTTCAAATTTCAGTTAAGTTGGTTCAGTCCTTATACTAGCCAATCCTGTTTCTAAGCAACAAAAAAAATAAAATAAAAAGCAACACACAGTTAAAGCAAACAAGTCAAAAATGATCTAAGTTACATCATAATCGAAATAAAACTCTGGGTTTTTAAAATTAGCATGGTTGTGAATTAAGTTTTCTAACGTATTGACCTTAACTAATTTATACGAGTTAATCATGTTATTGATAAGCACCATTTTATTGATTATTTTAATTGCTAAAATCCATGTTTGACCCATGTTTTTATTGCTTAATTATGATTTTACCCTAGGTTTTGGAACTTTATCATATTTTGGACTTAATTGCAAAATTACATAATTTTTGGATTATTTGGCCACTAATTTTCTGATATATTTTTGTAGGCATGAAAGGATCCTGGACTTAGGGCATACTGGGTCAAACTTGAGTCGGATGTGAACCAGATCGAAATATCAAGCCTACGATTAATCCGGGTCGTTCGATTCAAGAGCGGCTAGATCTAAGCCATCCGGGACGATTTGAAGCAATCCGAGCTAGGGTTAGGGTTGATCAAGCTCTATGATCAAGATCTGAAGGTTTCATCACAATCAGAGCTAAATCAACCGTTGGATCAAGCTTGGAGGGCTCTAGAGCGTCCATTCACAGATTGAGTTGATCTAGACTATCCGTTGCAAATCTGGAGGATCCGAGCTACCACAAGGCAGATCCTGACCCCAGATCATCATCATAAAAATTTGGATCAAATCGGAGCAAGATCAGCCGTTGGATTTCATCCGATCAATCTGAGCCGTCCATTATTTCCTATTTAATCAGAAACACAGCCTACCTTCTCCTCGTCGCGTCTCCGCCGCACTGTTCATCTGCTTCGTTTCTTCTTCAGTTTTTAGCTAGTTCTTCAATCCAAGGGGCGCGACCACCTCCATTCTTCATCAGATCAAGTCGAGGTCACTAGGGAGAGTAGTTGGTGGAGTTTTCAGCTCGGAATTGGGCAAGAGCAGGGTTATTTGAGGGTTTCGGCAGCTTTGCACTTGAAGGATTCGATTTCGGTTTTGTCAGATTCTACATCAGTCCAAGCCATCTGGAGGGGTTCTCGGACAAGCTTGGATCATTCCCGCACCTTCATTTCAATCAGACAAGGTCAAATTGAAGAATTCGGATGGGTTTTCCTTCTTGAACAGTTTTGAGCTAAATGCAGCCACTCGATTCAGTTCCTTAGTGAATTGCTGAGCCTAGGGGTTCGAAGCCAGCCCTTGCGTGATGAACAAGGAGACTTTGAGCTAATGGAGCGATTGGGGTTTAGATTACTTAGTTAATTTCGTTTATTAGCTGTAATTTTCATTTACTGCTGTAATTCTGTTTCTATTCTTGGTTTCAGAATTAGTTAACTTCGATTCTTAATGGTTTCTGCTTAATTAGGTTTATATCTTTCAAGTCAAGTAGTTAGGGAATGTTTGTAGTGGATAATTACTTTTAATTCTAGTTTAGTTGTAGTTTAATCCTTGCGTATCAGCTGTGCCCCTGTTTTTCAGCAGCATATCAGTTTTCTTGTTCCCTGTTCTGCGTATCAGATTAAATCAGCTACTCATCTTCCATTTTCTGAATTGTTCAGTGGTAATTAGGTTTCAGTAATTAGTTAGGTAGTTTGTAGTGAGCAACTGCAATTAGATTAGGTTGATTTGTAGCTCAATTTCATTTCTACAATTCCATTAGCTGCTGCGTATCATTTCCACTGAGTGTTCATTCATTTCTGCACTTAGACAGATTCAGCCTTGCACCAACTTTAATCTCTGAAATTCGAAATAACACTTAGTATGCCAATGTGTTAGATCTAAGTTGGTTCTACATTTTACTTCTGAGCATCATTCCCAGCCCATTTGTTGTTTGATTTTGCAAGTAAACCTTAGCTGCATTCTTGTTTTCATTCTCTGAATTTCTGCAGTTTCAATTCTGCATTGTTATGGTTTGTTGTGACAAGTTTCTGCCAAGTTCTTGAACTGATCGGTTTGATTTTTTTGAGCATCAGTATCAGTGTGTCAAAGAATTGTACTGAATTCGATTTCTACATCCAGTTGCATGCATTTCTGCATCTGTTTTAGATCATTGCTGCATTTGCTTAAGCTAGTTCTGCATTCGAATTTTCCCACACTGATCTGAATTGTTTTGATTCTGAATTTGGTATTCTTCAGTTATATGGCTGTGTTCTTGATTTCAGATCAGTAGAGAGGTTACTTGACTAGTTAATTACTGCCCTTTGAGCTCAGCTTGCTTCAATTTCTGAGCAACTGCAATTAGATTAGGTTGATTTGTAGTGAGCAACTGCAATTAGATTAGGTTGATTTGTAGCTCAATTTCATTTCTGCAATTCCATTAGCTGCTGCGTATCATTTCCACTGAATGTTCATTCATTTCTGCACTTAGACAGATTCAGCCTTGCACCAACTTTAATCTCTGAAATTCGAAATAACACTTAGTATGCCAATGTGTTAGATCTAAGTTGGTTCTACATTTTACTTCTGAGCATCATTCCCAGCCCATTTGTTGTTTGATTTTGCAAGTAAACCTTAGCTGCATTCTTGTTTTCATTCTCTGAATTTCTGCAGTTTCAATTCTGCATTGTTACGGTTTGTTGTGCCATGTTTCTGCCAAGTTCTTGAACTGATCGGTTTGATTTTTTTGAGCATCAGTATCAGTGTGTCAAAGAATTGTACTGAATTCGATTTCTACATCCAGTTGCATGCATTTCTGCATCTGTTTTAGATCATTGCTGCATTTGCTTAAGCTAGTTCTGCATTCGAATTTTCCCACACTGATCTGAATTGTTTTGATTCTGAATTTCGGTATTCTTCAGTTATATGGCTGTGTTCTTGATTTCAGATCAGTAGAGAGGTTACTTGACTAGTTAATTACTGCCCTTTGAGCTCAGCTTGCTTCAATTTCTGAAATTCTGCATTTATCTCTTCATTAGGTAGCTTGGGTTACTGAATATTACAGTGCATGTTTTCTTGAGTGCTCGGTTCCTGATGTGAACAAAACAATTCAGTTTACTTTTGTGCGTGATTTCTGAGCTTAAGTTTTCATATCTGCTTTAGGTTTATGACTTTTGGCACATAAGCATTGTCCAATTGGTATCAAGTAAGAGTTGGTATTGACTTTGTATCAATTTGTGTATAGATTGCTTGGCATTTGGTTGTTTTGAATTGTAAACCATGAAGCAAAAGAATCTTCATTAGTGAGTTTTGATATCAGCTTTGATTTCCCGGAGTTTGCAAAGCTTCATTAGTTGGTTGATTAAATCCATCGTGAGACGAGTTCTTTGGTGCCAACTCCTTGTGTAGCTCCCTTAATTGAGTGGTTTTGCTTTTCATCGCTTTTCCATTTCTAATTGAAACAAAACCCAAATCAGATTTATTTGAAACCCGAAAACACAAACGACACCTAAATACAAGCGCGAATCAAACAACGTCAACTAGCCCCGAGAAAAATACGACCTGTGGCCCCTATATTACATTTTCATACTTTTGATTGTAAAAGGGTTTCCAGCATTTCATTTATTCATATTTAAATTTGATAGACCCAATTTCGTGACAATATTTAATATATCATTTGGGTCTCGTCAAATTTTTGGCGCCGTTGCCGTGGAAGCAACTAGTTGATTTGTTTGATTTTTGCTGTTGTATTTTTTTGGACATATCATTGGGTTCTATTTTATTGTGCTTTATTTTTGTATACGGTTGCTACCATTTTTCTTGTTTGTTTTGTGACTGGACTGCCAGTTCAGAATGTTTCCATCTACTTACCAGCAGCCGTGTCTACAATTCCAACAAAATCAGCAACCAAATCAAAATTTCCAACATTCCTGTGCAAATTTTCAACAACCAAATCAGTTTTTTCAGCCTAATTGTCAGCCAAGTCAGCCCTTCCAATTTCAGCAGCCAAGTCAACTAAATTTTCAATAGTTTCAGCATGGGCAGCCACCATTTCAGAATTTTGATCAACAAATTCAGCAATTTCAGCTACCATGTCAACCATTTCAACCACCACAACCATTTCAACCGCAATTCCAACAATTTCAGCCGGATTTTCAGCCAATTCAACCAATTTTCCAGAATTTTCAGAATGGGCAGCCACTATTGCAAAGTTTTCAGCCCCAAATTCAGCTAGTTCAACCATCCTTTCAGCCACAATTTCAACAATTTCAGCAGGATTGTCAACCAAGTCAAAATTTTCAGCAAGGGTTCTAACCGATTCAGTTAAACCAATATCAAAATCAGAATGGATCACAACCTTCACAGCAATATTTTCCACAAAATGATCAGAATTTTCAGCCTTCATTTCAGAGTTTTCAATTTCAGAACCATAATTTTCAGCAATCTTCACCTAATTGTTGTGATCCAAATTTTCAGCAGTTTAATCAAGGAGGCTTTGAGGATCCTGATTGGGATGAGGCTCAACAACAAAGGATGATGGAGATGTTGCAACAAGTTCAACAATTACAGCAGCAAAATTTCCAACAAGTCCTACAACAACAGCAAATTTTACAACAACAACGGCAAGGCATCGAATAACGCCTTGCACAATTAGTTGATCAATGGAATCAAATACAAGCTCAAAGATTAGAACAATCAGATGATTCTATAGGTGTAGGGGATTGCACAGAGCCCCAGGAACCACCTATATTGATTGATGCATCAGAAAATTCAGAGGATAGGATTGAGAGTGTAGGGGATTGCACTGAGCCCCAAGAATCACCCATTCCTACTGATTTAGAGGCATTGGAGGAGATTGATAGCAAGGCTTGTGATAGTTTTGAATTCAATTCTGAAACTTTACAGGATCATTCTATACTTTTATCTTGTGATGATTTAGTTGTTAATGATCCTAATTTTTCTAATTTGGTTGATATAGGAATGGTTGAGGAAACATGCATTGAAGATTATTCCATAGGTGTAGGGGATTGCACTAAGCCCCAGGGACCACCACAATTACCAGAAAGTGTAGGGACTTGCTTGGTGGAAGCAAGAACCCAAGGATCACCTGTTATATTTGAGTGTCCACCAGAGCTTGAGGCTGAAGAGGAGCATGAACATGACCAGGAGGAGAACACGGATACATCTACTCTTGTAGAACCTCCAGGTATATCTCAGCACGATCAGGTAAATACTCCTCCAAATTTTTCTGAAAATTGCATAGAGGTACCTCAAACTGATTTTATTGTTTGTGATATACCTAGGGATACATCTCTTGTAGAATTTGATTGTGAAAAATCCCTAGAGGTACCTAGTGTTAAATTTGTTGAAAATGAAGCATGTTGTACTCCATCAGATGCCAATGCTGAGTGTGAAATTTTTTTAGGGGTGCCTAGACTTGATGTTGATTATTGTGATGAGTCTCTTGATATATCTTATGCTGAAAATAATTGTGAAAAATTCATTGAGGCACCTAAAGTTGATTTTATTGGCTGTAATACATTGCTTGATACATCTTTGATGAAAAATAATTGTGATATTTCTATTGAAGTGCCGAAAATTGATTTCATTATTTGTGATGAATTTCAGGATGCAAATTTTGTAGGAAATAACTGTGAAAAATTTATTGAGACACCAAGCATTGATTTAATTAGACATGGTGCAGATTTGGATTCATTTCATGCAGAGACTGATACTATTTTATTTCTTTCTGACCCTGCACGCTTGAGAAAGGTATTACATTGTTTTGCAGGGTCCAGAAGACTTCAGGAGTGGGTACTCCAACTGAACAGACTTCAACCTCCTAGAAGGACTTCTGAGAGGCATCAAGAAGGAGGAGATGATTTTACTCTAATTCAAAGCACTCCACCTCTTACATGGATTCTGAACCTAAATCGCCTGCGGCCACCGGAGAAAATTTTTGAAAAGTTCAAGTGTGGGGGAGTCCTAATTCTCCCAGCCACCCAGACTCCTCCACTACCAAGATGGAGGCTCCTTCTGGATAGACTCCGTCCACCCGAATAAAGGGGAGTTTATTTTTCTTGCATTTTCTTTTATCGCATTTTTCACTTTTATGTTTTCTAGAGTAAATTGAATAAATAGACATTGTAAATACCATGTTTTTTTTTCTTTTAGCACTTTTTCTTGCATGAGTGGAAATAAATGTATCCCTTTAGGTTATCTTCATGTCATGTTAGAGTCTTTTGAAAATAAATTAAATTTGATTGTTAAAACTTATGATTTGAGTTCATGGATGAAATCTTGAATGCTTGAGTACGATTTTGCTTTAGATTCTTAATTGAGGATTTGAGATGAATCATTTTTACCTAGTGAGGTTTAGCCTTATATTTGTGACACACATGTTATTAAACTCTAGAACTTGTTTAGGTTCTTTCAAAACCATATTTTAATGATTGGATCACATCTATAGAGGCTAATCCATTTGTTTCCCTTTCCTTATCAATTTTAACAAAAATCATGTTCATTCCATTTTCCTTTACTTATTACTTACTCTTACCCTCACTTTTCTATGGGCTTGTTGCTTGAGATGTTTCTTGATGCTATTTTGCCCGAGACGGACAAAGATTTAAGTGTGGGGGAGTGACTAGTGATATGAAAGAAATTTTTATCAAGGATGCACTTCAATTCGAAAAAAAAAAATTTTTGTGCTAAGTTGGATTGATACCAAGATCAAGTGGGAAGAAGTGTTTAAGGATGGAAGCAATTGGAAATCTCAATTCCTTATTATATTTTGAAGATCCAAATAGCGTGCAAAAAGAAAAAAAAATATCAAAAGAAAGTTTGGCACGCAAAAGCTTGTGCCAAGGTGAAGAAACAAAACAAAAATCTACTATTTTGGATGGTAAATTGACTTGGATCAAAACTTGGAAGTTGGAATTGAGGAAGCTAAGTTCAACAGCAAATCTGATAGAGTTTGAATTGAAGATAACTAAACCTGATCCAAAACAGGAAGTTTGTGCTAAATCTGATCCAAAACAGATTTGGATCAGTTGAGAGTTGGATTGCAAGAAAAATAGCCTGATCTGAACTAGAACTGAATTAGAGGATGCACGGATGAATAACCTAACAATTCTAGAGTTTGAAATAGAGATCTTGAGCTGGAATTGCAGCAGAGAAAAAAAAACCAGAAAGTGCAGTGACTTGGCTGGAAATCCAACTGACTGATCAGAAATGGTGTTTGTAAAGCTGAATTGCAGCTCACTGATCATAAAAGGAAGCTGATTTCAACTAATCTGAATTGGATTGAAACCGTGCAGATCAGGAATGAATAAAACAGTGAGGAAGCAAACAATCAGTTAAGATCAAAGAAGAAGAAAATTTGAAATGAGTACTTGGAGTTGCCACTTCTTGTGCCAAATGTGTTGATCAGTCCACTTGAAGCTCACGGAAGGCTGGGTTAGAGTTGTTTCTGATAGAGGTTGAAGCACGGCCACAACATCACTGAATCCAAAAGAGAAAAATAGAAAAGAAAAACAAAAGGAACAAAGTGGCAAGAATGAAAGAAATCTGTGCAGGAATCTGTGCAGTTTGTGCAGATAAGTGAGCTGAAACTGAGTTTATTGCAATGTTTGCTGATAAGAACTTAAGCCAAATCATTCAACAGCTATCAAAGATTGTGGAGAGCAATTAAATGGAGAATATAAGCTGGGAATGCAGTGTAACGCCCGCCCTTATATCTACTCTCGGGGCGGGGTTACGTACAACTCATTCATATAGTAATTTTTTTTTTCTATCTTCTAGCATAACATTAAAACAATAAAGCAAGGGCTAAGGACTAAGCATGCTTGTTTAATTATCAAAGTCATTCTACAATATGATAAGTTCACCAGTAATGTAACTCATAACATAATCAAATATAAAAGACCTCCAAGGTAAACACTATCATGCCATGTCAATCCTAATCACTAGCACTTATTGTCAAGGGAACATAAACATAAACATAAATATGTAGATATAGAAGTCTTTCTTTCCCGAGCCACCACCCCACACATCTTCAGCCTTCCTGCCTCTTCCTTTAGTTCATGTGTTCCTTACCTTTATCTGCAGCATAAGACAACACATAACTAGTAAGCATAAAAGCTTAGTAAGGATCCGGTCCTACTCGCCAAATCCATACGAAAGCATACAACGTGTGTACATAACAAGACATAAGCATGAGTTCATCATAGCATACTAAACATCAAGTTTTTAAGCATGCAGCATATAGAATTTTAAGCATACCTATCACATGCAATAAATGTTTTTCAAAGCAGTTCCATAATGGTATTACTTAAAAATACATCCATATCATATTGGGCCCTGTTGTGTACCAACTATCGCGCGGAACTATTGCGCGTTCCCTAATGAATTGGGGTAGCGAGCCACCAATTAATTAGAGCAGGACCCTTTCGTCCTACCGGAGCCATGACCTTACGTTAACATGCACCCCGGATTTGTTTAACGACCCCCTTACGAGTCGGGTACACAACTTTCAAAGTAAAATACTTATCATGCTTTTACATATATGCTAAGGAGTACTTCCACATTCATTCTCAAGGGACACACCACTCTTCAAGGGTGCTCATGATCCCTTAGGGACACACCACACAACATAAGGGGTGCTCTTGATCCCATACTTAATGAAGTATCCTTTCAAGCATCTTATTATATACATCACATGCATTTCATAAAGGTGCCCCCCAGGGGCTATAAGGCATGCTCATACATAGATCATAATTCAACCCCTTTAAACATATCTTATATATGACAAGGTTGATCACATAAATCATATTCATATCATAGGAAGTGGTAGCATGCTTCATGGGTAAATCAAATGGTTCCTAACCCTAAAACTAGGGTTTTGGCCGAAACTCAAGGGTAGGGGTAGATTAGGTTTTTGACATCAAAACATCCCCTACCAACATCCCACATATATCTATATATCATGTATCATACTATAGCATGCACCATTGGAGAAAATCAAGCAACCTTAACCCTAATCTAGGGTTGGCCGAATGTCATGTCTAGGGAAGTCCAAGTTCTTCCAATCAAGCATTCCATTTGTTCATCACATGCATTCACATATCATCTCACTAACATAATCATATCACATGGGATAATTTAACCTTTATAAACCTAATATTTCATGCTTGGCCGAATATCACATGCTAGGGACATTTAGTTTCCAAATCAATATTCCATTTAAACACCACTTGTACATACATATCATCATAGCAATCCTAAGCATATCTCATAGGGTACATCCCATACAATCATCACATATCATATATAGCATGCATCATGGGAATAAAATCAAGCAACCCTAACCCTAAACTATTGTTGGCCGAAACTTGTAGGATGGCTAGGCTAGGTTTTTGACTTCAAATATCCACACAAGCATTTACATAAACACCTTGCCTATACTATTTAGCATGGATATATCATAGGGAAAATCATACAACCTTAAACCCTAATCCACCTAGGGTTGGCCGAAACATTGTAGGGTAGGGTAGGCTAGGTTTTTGACTTCAAATATTCACACAAACATTTACACAAGCACTTTACCTACACTACTAATCATGGGTACATCATAGGATAGCAAGCAACCCAAAAACCCTAGCCTATTCCCTCTTGGCCGAAACTTGTAGGGTGGACAACCCTACTTTTTCTTATCACAACATGATGGGGAACAACATATATTCATACCCTAAGTTCCTAGGGGTCTCCTCATGCAACAAGAAGTAACCAAGACCTCCTTCTTGGGGGTGGCCGAATGGTGCACAAGGGAAGAAGGTTCCCTTTTTCAAAAACAACAACAAGAAGAACATACAAATCAAACAATAACGATTACACTGCAGGCGAGGGGATACTTACATCCTTTCGCTTGAATTTCTACTTCTTTAAGTCCCTTAAGGTACCCTTGGTTGAAGGAGAAGTGAAGGTTCCTTCTTGCTAGAACTTCTCTAGACTCCTTGGCCCTAATAGAGGGCAAGATCCTTGGGAGCCTTCTTCCTTCCAATCCCCTAGGGTTAGAACCCTAGGGTGTGCCTTTTTCGAAAATGGAAAAGAGAGAGGAGGAAGAAGGAATTCGGTGGGGAGAAGTGAAGAAGAAGAAGAACAGGAAGTTACTCCCACCCCTTCCCTCTCTTATTTATACTTTTCTCATGAAAAGACATGTCTCTTCACTATTACACGCTTAACAAGCATGTTTCTTATTCTCTCAATAAGAAACAATGCTTGGTGTAGTGGTTAAGACATGGAGAGTGCAACTAGGAGGTTCAAGGTTTGATCCTTGCTTCCTCCTTCCTATACTTTGTTTTTACTACCTTTTTGCACTAATCCATATCAAAGCCTATTAAGCCAAATTCATCATGATATTTCCTAATAATTTTTCCTGAATTCATAACATTATTTACATAATATTTTTATAATAATTTTCCATACATTTCATAATAATTTTCCATGAATCCAAAATATTATTCATATAATATTTCATAATGAATTCACAATATTATTCACATAATATTTCATAATGAATTCACAATATTATTCATGGTGAAATTTTTGGAGTGTTACATGCAGTAGAAAGGCAGAGAAATCAGATGGAATGTTGGTAAGGCAGTTTTTGTATCAACTTGAGACTTGATTTGATTTTCCGAAGCTGTGAATTGAGGAAATAAGTATACAAATCTATCAGAAATGTTGAGTGTCTCCACTGCTGATCAAAGCAGAAAGAAATGAGGTTGTTTGGGTTTTTAGATCATGATAGAAAAAATGCAGTGAAGTTGGAGTCCAAAATAGTTTGGATTAAAAAAAAATTTTCCACTACTTGGTGATGAAACTGCTTTGAAAAGAATTAGAGAATTGCAAGGGTGAAGAACTTGAAGACCTTTGATTCTGAAAGTGATGTCGTGGAGCTTAAATCTGTAGCAGAAAGAAAAAAAAAGTTGCAAGAAGTGTGCCAACTTGTAAGGAATAAGTATCAAAAGGAAGTGGCAAGAGTTGGTTAGTGAAGATTACATTTTGAGCATCTAGTTTCCTAATTGCCATTTAATGTTTCAAGTTCCCATGATACAGATTCAAGGCCAAAGAGTTTCAATTGAACATTAATAGGCTTGAGAGCAAAAAAAAAACAGAGGAAAAAAAAAGAAACAATTTGAAAAAAAAAAAGAGAGAAGAAGCAAAATGGAACACAAAGGAAGTTTGGCACCATTGAATTCAGTGGAATTTTTCTCATCCAAATCCAAGCCTTGCAATCACTACACTCTGAATTTACTAGAAAGGAAGAAGGAAGAAAAAGAAGAATGAGAAAAGAGAAGCAAAAACGAGTTGACACGCAATAGTAGAAACTTGGCACATTAGACCAAGGAAGGGTTTTTCATTCAATTCAAAGGCAATTATTCAAGATTAACTCCACCACATTTTTGATATCATTAGAGGACTGTTAAGATGGGGAAAAGCACATTGGAAACATTTTTGAGCAACCAAGTCCTCCACTCCATCAAATTTTCCATTTCCTTGATTTCTATTCCATTTCTTGCCATTTCTATGTTTTTCAATTGTTTCTATAGATCTTGATTTTATTCATGATTAATGGTGGAGAGTAGATAATAAGCAAGCCTATGGTAGTGCAAGAAACATGTGTGTGAGAGTGAGCTCCACTTCCATCATCAACTTAGAACTTAAGGAGAGAGCCACAAAAATTTTCCTTGAAAGGCTAGTGATTTAAATTCATCTCAATGACTCATGATGGATGAAAAGGCTAAGTTGTTGATTTAAGGACAAGATACTAATCCATAGAGCTTAGATTTATGAGAATTGACAACCCTAGGTAATTTCTTTTCATTTGTTTCTAATTATGCTTAAGTAAACCTAGGGGATACATACTTAGTAGTTTCGCGAGACGCTCAAGGTTAAGTGTGGGGGAGTTGATAAGCACCATTTTATTGATTATTTTAATTGCTAAAATCCATGTTTGACCCATGTTTTTATTGCTTAATTATGATTTTACCCTAGGTTTTGGAACTTTATCTTATTTTGGACTTAATTGCAAAATTACACAATTTTTGGATTATTTGGCCACTAATTTTCTGATATATTTTTGTTGGCATGAAAGGATCCTGGACCTAGGGCATACTGGGTCAAACTTGAGTCGGATGTGAACCGGATCGAATTATCAAGCCTACGATTAATCCGGGCCGTCCGATTCAAGAGCGGCTAGATCTAAGCCATCCGGGACGATCTGAAGCAATCCGAGCTAGGGTTAGGGTTGATCAAGCTCTATGATCAAGATCTGAAGGTTTCATCACAATCAGAGCTAAATCAACCGTTGGATCAAGCTTGGAGGGCTCTAGAGCGTCCATTCATAGATTGAGTTGATCTAGACCATCTGTTGTAAATCTGGAGGATCCGAGCTACCACAAGGTAGATCCTGACCCCAGATCATCATCATAAAAATTTGGATCAAATCGGAGCAAGATCAGCCGTTGGATTTCATCCGATCAATCTGAGCCATCCATTATTTCCTATTTAATGAGAAACACAGTCTACCTTATCCTCGTCGCGTCTCCGCCGCACTGTTCATCTGCTTCATTTCTTCTTCAGTTTTTAGCTAGTTCTTCAATCCAAGGGGCGCGACCACCTCCATTCTTCATCAGATCAAGTCGAGGTCACTAGGGAGAGTAGTTGGTGGAGTTTTCAGCTCGGAATTGGGCAAGAGCAGGGTTGTTTGAGGGATTCGGCAGCTTTGCACTTGAAGGATTCGATTTCGGTTTTGTCAGATTCTACATCAGTCCAAGCCATCTGGAGGGGTTCTCGGACAAGCTTGGATCATTCCCGCACCTTCATTTCAATCAGACAAGGCCAAATTGAAGAATTCGGATGGGTTTTCCTTCTTGAACAGTTTTAAGCTAAATGCAACCACTCGATTCAGTTCCTTAGTGAATTGCTGAGCCTAGGGGTTCGAAGCTAGCCCTTGCGTGACGAACAAGGAGACTTTGAGCTAATGGAGCGATTGGGGTTTAGATTTCTTAGTTAATTTCGTTTATTAGCTGTAATTTTCATTTACTGTTGTAATTCTGTTTCTGTTCTTGGTTTCAGAATTAGTTAACTTCGATTCTTAATGGTTTCTGCTTAATTAGGTTTATATCTTTCAAGTCAAGTAGTTAGGGAATGTTTGTAGTGGATAATTGCTTTTAATTCTAGTTTAGTTGTAGTTTAATCCTTGCGTATCAGCTGTGCCCCTGTTTTTCAGCAGCGTATCAGCTTTTCTTCTTCCCTGTTCTGCGTATCAGATTAAATCAGCTACTCATCTTCCATTTTCTGAATTGTTCAGTGGTAATTAGGTTTCAGTAATTAGTTAGGTAGTTTGTAGTGAGCAACTGCAATTAGATTAGGTTGATTTGTAGCTCAATTTCATTTCTGCAATTCCATTAGCTGCTGCGTATCATTTCCACTGAGTGTTCATTCATTTCTGCACTTAGACAGATTCAGCCTTGCACCAACTTTAATCTCTGAAATTCGAAATAACACTTAGTGTGCCAATGTGTTAGATCTAAGTTTGTTCTACATTTTACTTCTGAGCATCATTCCCAGCCCATTTGTTGTTTGATTTTGCAAGTAAACCTTAGCTGCATTCTTGTTTTCATTCTCTGAATTTCTGCAGTTTCAATTCTGCATTGTTACGGTTTGTTGTGCCAAGTTTCTGCCAAGTTCTTGAACTGATCGGTTTGATTTTTTTGAGCATCAGTATCAGTGTGTCAAAGACTTGTACTGAATTCGATTTCTACATCCAGTTGCATGCATTTCTGCATCTGTTTTAGATCATTGCTGCATTTGCTTAAGCTAGTTCTGCATTCGAATTTTCCCACACTGATCTGAATTGTTTTGATTCTGAATTTCGGTATTCTTCAGTTATATGGCTGTGTTCTTGATTTCAGATCAGTAGAGAGGTTACTTGACTAGTTAATTACTGCCCTTTGAGCTCAGCTTGCTTCAATTTCTGAAATTCTGCATTTATCTCTTCATTAGGTAGCTTGGGTTACTGAATATTGCAGTGCATGTTTTCTTGAGTGCTCGGTTCCTGATGTGAACAAAACAATTCAGTTTACTTTTGTGCGTGATTTCTGAGCTTAAGTTTTCATATCTGCTTTAGGTTTATGACTTTTGGCACATAAGCATTGTCCAATTGGTATCAAGTAAGAGTTGGTATTGACTTTGTATCAATTTGTGTATAGATTGCTTAGCATTTGGTTGTTTTGAATTGTAAACCTTGAAGCAAAAGAATCTTCATTAGTGAGTTTTGATATCAGCTTTGATTTCCCGGAGTTTGCAAAGCTTCATTAGTTGGTTGATTAAATCCATCGTGAGACGAGTTCTTTGGTGCCAACTCCTTGTGTAGCTCCCTTAATTGAGTGGTTTTTCTTTTCATCGCTTTTCCATTTCTAATTGAAACAAAACCCAAATCAGATTTATTTGAAACCCGAAAACACAAACGACACCTAAATACAAGCGCGAATCAAACAACGTCAACTAGCCCCGAGAAAAATACGACCTGTGGCCCCTATATTACATTTTCATACTTTTGATTGTAAAAGGGTTTCCAGCATTTCATTTATTCATATTTAAATTTGATAGACCCAATTTCGTGACAATATTTAATATATCATTTGGGTCTCGTCAAATTTTTGGCGCCGTTGCCGTGGAAGCAACTAGTTGATTTGTTTGATTTTTGCTGTTGTATTTTTTTGGACATATCATTGGGTTCTATTTTATTGTGCTTTATTTTTGTACATATCATTGAATTCACAGTCAGGTATGGATTCTTTCTCATCTTCTGATCCGGAGTCAAAGTTCTCGATGCTGGAGCTCTCTTCGTGTAGATTGATTAGTTTATCCCAAATTTCTCTGGCATATCTGAATGGACCTACTAGTCCGAGTTGCTCCTTGGTTAGGCCACATTGTAGGATTGCAGTTGCCCTTGCATCGGTCTCGATTTGATTGAGGGTGTGTTCATCCAGTTTATCCCACTTGATTGATGACTCATCTTCTACGGGAAAAGAGAATCCCGTTTGGATGATCCGTCATAAGTCCATGTGGGCCTTCAGAAGGGACTCCATTTGACATCTCCAAAACTTGAAGTTCTCGCTGGAGAATAGTGGTGGGCGGGCACTGTTCCACTCATGGTTGGCCATTTAGTTTAATCCTTGCACACAAAAGAAATAACAGAAATATACCAAGACTTGGTCTTGGATTAGTAGTGCGGGAGAAGGAAAAATAGCCCAAAATAAATGTTGCACGAATTTCGAAGCGAAATAATATTAAAATAATAAAAACAATTTATGATAAATTTTTGAAAATGTTGATTTTGTCAATTCTGATTAATGATGAAAAAGTAGGAATTTAATGTTTAGGAAAGAATTTGCTTAGCATGATTTTCGAGAAAAATATTAAAATAATAATAAAAAAAAATTTATGACAAATTTTCAAAAATTGTTCATTTTATCAATTCTGAGTTATGGTGAGAAAATAAGAATTCAAAATTGAAAAAGGCGTAAATCCGTGGTGTTGCACCACCTCGATTAAAGAAAAGAAATAAAATAAAAAATTTGTAAATCTGAAAAAACTTTCAAACTGGTTGTTGCACCAAGTTTGAACTACCCCGCTTTGATACCACTTGTTGGATCGAGAATAATGATAGAAGGGGGGGTGAATATCGTAAAACGTTCGGATTAAAGTTAGAGCAATTACGCAGCGGAAATTTAAATCAAACACACGCAAACACCAAGATTTTTACTTGGTTCGGAGTCACGGTCGGCTCCTACTCCAAGGCCCACGGTCGTTGACCGTTTACTATGGGCAATTCTATATGTGCGCAAAACAGTTTATAGAGAGATATTACAAAAGTAGTATAGTAAACTTAAAAACAGCTCTTCGTTACCAACGTCCGGTGTAGATGGAATTTTCGGAGCGGAGGGACGCCGTCGGCACTTGTATCTCGAGTTGGGATGTTTCCGGAGCAGAGCGCAGGAGCAGAAGAGCGTAGGAGCGTTGGAAGAATTGTTGTTCGAAGCCTTGGGGTCGAGGGCCTATTTATAGCCCCTGGGGGGCCCGGAACGTTGGGGGCGCCCCCCACGTGTCAACTGATCCGAGTTCTTCTCGGTCAGCTCTGATCCCTTCAAACTCGGGATCAGATCTTGACTGGGGCGCCCGGGACGCTGGGGGCGCCCGGGTTGACCGGGTCAGGCTCTTATTCTGTTGGCTTCTCGCTGGCTTGCTTCGTTAGCTTGAGCTAGGGGCGCCCGGGAGCATGGGGGCGCCCGGGAGCACGGGGGCGCCCCACCCATAAGCTGTTGAAGCACTCCTTTTGCTTCGTTTGTTTTGTGTTTACCTTGGGGGTGCCCGGGACAATCAGGGCGCCCTGGTCAGCTGCTGCCTCACTCCTTTGAGGCTCTCTGAGCTGCAGACACTGGTTCCTTCGGTCCTGCATCCAGGGTTAGTCCAAAACAACACTGAGCAATAATATATTACTTTTATACAGCCTTAGCTGTCTTGGTTCTGACATTGGGCCTTCAAAATGGAGCCCTAGGTCGAACCGACGCCTACTGTTCTCTCGACGGGAACACGTCCTCACCTACTCCTCTCGGGAGAATGTACCTGATGCCAACCGGCTCCTCCGGTTGGACTTTTGCCCAGCTGTCCTTCGCCAGGTGTCTAGTTGTCCTTCGCCAGGTCTTCAGTACCAAGCTGTCCTTCGCCTGGTGCCTAGCAGTCCTTTGCTAGGTCTTTGATACCAAGCTGTCCTTCGCCTGGTGCCTACCAGTCCTTCGCTAGGTCTTTGTATCCTGGCATTCCTTCGCCAGGTGCCTAGCAGTCCTTCGCTAGGGCTTTGTATCCTGGCATTCCTTCGCCAGTTGTCTAGCAGCCCTTCACTAGGACTTTCCCTGCACACTTGAGTAACATTGTTAGATCACTAATAATTCTTAACTTTGAACCCTTTGCCAATATCAAAACAAGGTTCGATATGGTGCTTCCTGCACCAACACTTAGATGATTTTTTTTGCTGCTTGATGTTTGTTTATTTCTTTTTCACAATATTATTCTTCTTAGACTTAGGAATGGTTAGTTAAGGACAAGACATACTTGAAACTTGAACAACATAGTATTAGGAGGAGGTGAGATGATAGTACGTTAGGGAAGTCTGTCTAAAGAGTCAAGTAGGGTAAGCGTACCCTATTTGGTCTGTTTAGTCCGGTGGATCTAGCCGAAGCTACCTCTCCAAATCCTAAGCTAGTTAGACCAGAGTCTCTCAAAAAGTAATTTAAAAATGATCTTTCTTTAAAAGGCTTTGTCTAGGAAAGGGTTGTTGATCCAATAAGGCTACGACCAAAGAAGGCCTCTGTGCCTCGCCAAGACCTGGAAGCCAATTATCGAAACTCACTTTTACATTACTATTTGAAAAACTCAAATCTAACACAAGTTTCAATTAAATCTTAGCGTCATCATAAAATCAAAGATAAAAAAACATACATCTCACAAAACAGATAGGAAACCTGTTTTGTCACTCAGAATTGGGTGAGATGTCTAAGATTTAATAACATAATCCAATCCAACCAACCAGATTAATTCTACCCTTAATATACATTTAATTAATATTTTTCAAATTTAAAATTTCACTTAGTATTTTTCAAATTTAAAATTTCAAGTAATATTTTTCAAATTTAAATTTCACGTAATATTTTTCAAAATTAAAATTTCACTTAATATTTTTCAAATTTAAAATTTCACTCATTATTTTTCAAAATTAAAATTTCACTTAATATTTTTCAAATTTAAAATTTCAATTAATATTTTTCAAATTTAAAATTTCAAATAATATTTTTCAAATTTAAAATTTTATTTAATAGTTTTCAAATTTAAAATTTCACTTTATATTTTTCCAAATTTAATTTCACTTAATACTTTCAAAACTAAATTCACTTATAGTTTCAAACGTTAATCAAAACTCAAATTTCCAAAGTAATTTAAACTCAAATTTTTTTTAACTGAAAAACCTGTCTCACAAAAGAAACTCATAAGATCAACATGCTTGATAACCTTAGATATGAGTGAGACAGATTAGGCAGTGAAATTCAATCAATCTATCCTTATTTCTACATAAATGGATCCAAATCAAAAATACTTTATGTGTAGGAACATAAAGATTTGGACCAGTGGATGTTGGATAGCGGATGCTCCAGGCACATGACTGGGGATAAATTGATGTTCATCAAACTCAAGTTCAAAGACCTAGGCTCAGTAGCATTTGGCAACAATGCCACACTTAAAGTAATTGGGTCAGGTAATATTGAACTAAACTCTGATTTCATTATCAAAAAGGTGTTGCTAGTTGAAAACTTTAAATTTAATTTACTTTGCATTAGCCAACTATGTGATACTGGTTATGTAGTTACCTTCACTAATTCTGACTGCCTGATTAGGAATCTACAAGACCCAGAAGTTACACTTAAGGGTAATAGAAAGAACAATGTTTATACAATCAATCTATCCGTAACACCTAAATGTTTTCTAACTCAACTAGAAGAAACCAATTTATGGCATAGAAGACTAGGCTACACCCATACAAAGTTAATTTCAAAACTAAGTCAACTTGGACTGGTTAAAGGGATACCAAAAATTAAAAAACATTGAAAATACCATCTGCAATACATGTTAACAAGGTAAACAAACCAAGTCAATCCACAAATCAACCCAGTCAGACTTAACCCAACCCACACTTAAGCTCCTACACCTAGATCTATTTGATTCACATGGAGCTAGGTCGCTAAGCGAGAATCGGTACTGTTTAGTAATTATTGATGATTACTCTAGGTTCACTTGTGTTAGATTCTTAAAAACTAAAGATGAAACATTTAACAATTTGTGTAAAATGATAGAAAATCAAAATGACAAAAATTAAAAGACTTAGGAGTGACCACGGGGAAGAATTTAAAAATCTGAGTTTTGAGGAATTCTGTAAAATTAATGGGTACATCCATGAATTTTCATGCCCTGAAACTCCCCAACAAAATAGAATAGTTGAGAGGAAGAATAAAACCCTTGAAGAAGCTGCTAGGACCATGCTCAACGAATACAACTTAACTAATCAATTTTGGGTAGAAACGATAAACACAGTATGTTATATTCAAAATAGGGTCTTAATAAATAGAAGACACAATAAACCCCTTATGAAATTTATTATCACAGACTACCAAATTTACATTATCTAAGGGTTTTTTGGTGTAAAGTATACATTTTGAATAATAAGTACTAACTAGGTAAATTTCAATCAAAATCAACCCCAAGAACGTTTATAGGATACTCAACAACAAGTAGGGTATATAGGGTTTACAATAAACAAACCCTTAAAATTGAAGAAACCACAAACTTAATATTTGATGAAGAAATTGAAACAGAACCTACTGTCAAACAAAACATAAATACTTTAAATCATGATCAAGAAGAAATTGAACCATTAACTGAACTATCAATTGAACCAACTACTGAGTCATCAACAGAACCAAATGATGAACCAACCCAAGTAGTTGAACCGATTCCTGAACCAAACCTACCAGCCAGACCTGAGGCTGAACCTAGTTCTAGGAGAACTATGAAACCCAGACTAAATCATCCATCTGACCAAATCTTGAGTGATCCAACCTTAGGGGTCAAAACAAGGTCTTCCTATAGAAATCTTAGTCAAATTTCACTAATCTCAAAAATAGAACTTAAGACTATAGAGGAAGCCCTACCTGACCCAGATTGGATTATTGCTATGTAAGAAGAACTAGCCCAATTTGAGAGAAACCAACTCAGGGACTTAGTACCTAAACCAGGAGGGAAGTCAGTAATAGTCACTAAGTGGGTATTTAGAAACAAGCTAAATGATCAAGGTGAGATTGTGAGAAACAAAGCCCTCTTAGTAGATAAAGGGTTTTGTCAAGTTGAAGGGTTAGATTATGATGAAACTTATGCCCCCATAGCTAGACTTGAATCAATTAGGATGTTACTATCTTTCGGAGCCCATAGAGGCTTTAAACTATACTAAATGGGTGTCAAGTCTGCCTTTCTTAATGCGTTCATAAAAGAGGAAGTGTATGTAGGGCAACCCCCAGGATTTGGGGTCTTAGACAATCCGAAGCATGTGTTCAAATTTAGGAAAGCCCTTTATGGGTTAAAACAAGCACCTAGGGTCTGGTACGAAAGACAATCCACCTACCTGATTTCTAAGGGATTTAACCAATGCCAAATTGACTCAACCCTGTTTGTTAAAACCCTAGAAAAAGACATTTTTATAGCCCAAATCTACATAGATGACATAATTTTTGGGTCGACTAATTCAAACTTCTTAAAATATTTTGTTAAGATCATGGAGAGTGAGTTTGAAATGAGCTTGGTAGGTGAACTAACTTTTTTCTTAGGTCTCCAAATAAAATAAACCAGGGATGGTAACTACGTTCATGAATCCAAATATGCAAAAGAATTAATTAAGAAATTCAAAATAGAAAATTCTAAGAATTTAGGTACTCCCATTGCCACAAATGTCAAAATAGACAATGACCTTGAAGGTATATCAGTTGATTTAAAACTATATAGAAGCATGATAGGTAGTTTATTATACTTAACTGCTAGTTGATCCGATATCTTGTTCGCAGTAGGAATGTGTGCGAGATACCAAACCTGTGCTAAGGAGTCTCACCTAGCTGCCCTAAAAAGAATCCTTAGGTACATAAAGGGTACCCTAAATGTAGGTATTTGGTATCCTAGGACCTGCAACTTTGAATTATTAGGGTACTTTGACTTAGATTATGCCGGATGTAAATTAGATAGAAAAAGTACAAGCGGAAGTTGTCAATTACTAGGACACAGTCTAGTTAGCTGGTGCAATAGAAAGCAACATTGCGTTGCCTTATCCACAACTAAAGTAGAGTATGTTGCCCAAGGAGAGTGTGTAGCATAACTTTTATGGATGATGCACACCCTTAAGGATTTCCAGCTAGACTATGCCCAAACTAAATTATTCATTGACAACATAAGCTAGATCAATCCTACAAAAAACCCTATTCATCACTCCCGAACCAAACACATTGAAGTAAAACATCATTTTGTTAGGGATCACGTAGCCAGGGGCTAAATCGTACTTACACATGTGGA
The DNA here is from genome assembly GCA_024364735.1 of Boesenbergia rotunda. Classification (NCBI taxonomy): domain Eukaryota; kingdom Viridiplantae; phylum Streptophyta; class Magnoliopsida; order Zingiberales; family Zingiberaceae; genus Boesenbergia; species Boesenbergia rotunda. The sequence continues at coordinate 489,130 of JAGFNQ010002633.1, read as the reverse complement.
CTCAAAATCTAATCTAGCCAACATCTTTACCATACCTTTACCTGAGTCTAAATTTAGCTTACTAAGAAGGCGGTTAGGGTTGTACTCAGTATAGTAGGACTGTTATCATTTTTTTTAAATATTTTTTTCATATTTTTTTTAAAAATCCTTTTCTTATTAAAGTTGATGAAATTAAAATTCTTTTTTGACTTAGATTTCTCAAAAATTACCCCCTTTAAAACTAGGGTTTTCTACGCAATAGACTTAGCCTAGGATTTAACCCTAAAATTGCATGCTCCTATAGATCTAGAAGCTAGCATCTCACAAGCACATTAGGACACTTTGATTGATAACCTAGACTAGGTTGAGATACTTAGGTCTATGCCTTGACTCAAGATGCTTTAAGTCTGTGCATCAAGATAAATTGGGGCGATAAATACATTTGATCAGCAATCAAGCTATGTGTTAGAGCTTAGAAAATCTAACTTGATCAAATCACTTAACTTGACTAACCCTAGTGAAAGCTGCTGTTATATAACAGTTAGTAAGTAACTAACTGGGTTAGACAGGACCCGAACGAGTTTAATTTAGTTTGTTTGTTTTTGTTTCTTGGACTCACTAGAATTGGTTCAATATATGTTTAAAATAAACTGGCTTAAATTCACATTTTTTTCGACCAGTATGTTTTTTTTGATATATGGCATGGGGGGAGAGTGAGAAAAAAAAAGTAAAGTTAAATTTTTTTTTTGCAAAAATTTTAAAATGTTTTTAATTTTTTTAAAAAATAAAGTTAAATTCTTTTTTTGGGAAAATTTTCAAGTGCAAAATTTTTAAAATGTTTTTTGCAAAAATGGTTTCAGTGTAAATTTTTAAAAGTGCAAAATTCTTTAAGTTCAAAAATTTGGTGTTTGCACAATATTTTTTTTAGGTGCAAAATATTTTTTAAATAAATGCAAAATATTTTTAAGTGCAAAATATTTTTTGCAAATATTTTTGAGAACAAAAAGTGCAAATCTTTTAAAGTACAATTTTTTGTGGTTACAAGTAAGAAATGTTAAAATTCCCTTTTAAAGAAAAATTTGTTAAAATCTTTCCAAAAGGTGTCTTAACTTTTTCCAACTTCAAAAGTTTTGCAAAAGTAACTTTGTCAAAGTTCGCTTGTCTTTTTCTTAAAAAGATGTTAACTTTTTCCTCAAAATGTGTACACTTAATCTTTTTGAAAAATTGCATATCTTTGAAAGCTTCAGGGGGTAAATCTCTAATTCAGGGGGAGCTTAGTGCATGTTTTTCAAAAATATTTTTTTTTAAAGAGAGGAAAAATAAATATGTCTGTTTGAAATAACTATTTTTTTGTTTTAACTTAACTTTTGAACTAGGTTGCCATAAATCAAAAAGGGGGAGATTGTTGGTGCCGGAAGCATCAGATCGAACCTGGGTTTTGTTAATGGCAAAGGGTTCATAAGTTAAGGTTATATTGTGATCTAATGAACCTGTTAAGTGTGCATGAAAAGTCCTATGAAAGCTAGGCATGAAGTCCTGATTCGAGGAATTGGGCAATAAGTCCTGGCTAAGGGCTGGGCACCGAAGACCTAACCGAGGGTTGGACAATACGTTCTGGTTGTGGACTGGGCATGAAGTCCTGACCGAGGGTTGGGCAATAAGTCCTGGTCGTGGACTAGGCACCGAAGACCTGACCGAGGGTTGGGCAATAAGTCCTGGTCATGGATTGGGCACCGAAGTCTTGATCCGGAAGATCGGGCAAAAGTCCAACCGGAGGAGTCGGTTGGCAAAAGGTAACTTCTCCTAAGAGGAGTAGGCGAGGACGCATTCCTTGGAAGAGGGAACATTAGGCGTCGGTTCGACCTAGGGTTCCATTTTGGAAGCCCAAAGTCAGAACCAAGACAGCGCAGGCTGTTATGTGTACTTAATTTATCTATTACTATTGTTTTGGAACTAACCCTAGTTGTAGGAACAAAGGAAGGAGTTTTCTACATCCCAGGCGCCTGAGAGGACTCAGGCGCCCAAGAATACAGGCGCCTGTATTGATACAGGCACCCCAGATGGGTGATTCCAGAAGTCTGCGAAGCTGAGCCTCCACGTCAGCATGGGAGGCGCCTGTGAGCATACAGGCACCCTAGACGTCCTAGGTGCCCTGGATAAAGGGATAGGTGTTGGCCGAGTCTGTGGATGAGGACGCGCATAGATAGGCTACGTGGCTGGCGCCCTACATCAATAGGGGTGCCCTGGATGTCTGTATAAAAGGGGGTTCACCCCATTGCTTCCAGATAACAATTTTTCCAACTCAAGCACTCAGTTCTGTTTTCTCCGTGCTCGAGTTCGAAGCACTAACAACGCTCTAGATTGATGACCTACTGCTCCGATCTTCAATTTCTTTTACGGTCGTCGGTATTTTCTTAAGTGCTTAATTTTAATTCTGTATTCGTGCTTCAACTATTGTAATATTTTCCGAAATATAGAATTGCCCAACGAAAATGGTCAAGGACCATGGGCCTTGGATTACGAGTCGTTCTAAACTCCGAACCAAGTAAAAGAAAGTGTGTTAGCATTGATTTAATTTTTTGCTGCGTAATATTCTTTTCAAATCCGAAGTTTTATCGATATTCACCCCCCTCTATCGATTCTAAACGATCCCACATTAAGATATAATAAGAACGAATTGACTTTAAACCCCATGTTGGGCCTGATATGAATTATATCAAGCCCCCATGCCGTACCTGATATGATTCATATCAGGCCCAATGTGGGCCCACGTGGGATTTAGAGATGATTTTTCCTTATTACATTTAAACACCTTTGATCAAAATCCACTAATAGACCTAGACAAGTTCTATTGGACCCATTTTATATCCTGAGAATTTTTTAGGCTGCAACAAGTCCAACGGTGCCCTCCATTGCATATTTCAATTTCTTTAAAAGTGTTAAACTATTTTTGAAAGAATCGGCTCTAAATCATAATGTGACATGATATGAACATATCATGTTCATATCAGGCTTATGAATATTTATGCATACATGCAAAAAGAGAGAAAAAAAGATGAGAGGGGAGGAAAGAGAAAAGAGAAAGAGGAGAAAATGTCAAATTTAGCAGGAGGGATAAATTGGAAAGAACACATAATTGAGTGCGCCCTTTGATAAATATCAAAGTAGCGTATGTCTTTTGGTCAATTTGAAAACCTACACGTACTCTTTGATAAATTCCCGATGTAGTTAAGTACTTGTGGCAAAGAAAATATTTGATAATCGTATAAAGCTCAACCCAAGAAAAAATAATATGTACAGACTTAAGGAACTTCAAGAGTACAACACAACTCCATATAAATCAAAAGAGCATTCAATTTTCAAAAAAAAAAAAAATTAAAACATCATCCCATCAAAATTTGTATTTCAAGAATAATATAAAAGCTACTAGATAGCTATTATAATATATAAAAGATACTGAGCAACTATTAAAATATATAGAAGTTATTAGTGTAGGAAGCATCAGAATCAAACTTATATTTTAATATTATCAATGATTCAAAGTTATGTCCTATTGTGATCTAACTTAATGGGTCTAGAGAACCAAACATAGGCTATAGTCCAGAGTTAGGCCAAGAAGACCAGATTGTTGGTGCCGGAAGCACCAAAGTCAAACCTATGTTTTGATAATGGCAAAGGGTTCAGAAGTTAAGGTTTTGTTGTGATCTGACAATGCTAATCAAGTGTGCAGGAAAAGTCTTAGGTACACTAGGCACGAAGTCCTGGTTCTAAGAATTGGGCACTAAGTCTTGGTCGCGGGCTGGGCACCAAAGTCCTGACAAAATATTGGGCAATAAGTCTTGGTCGTGGACTGGGCACCGAGGACCTGGTGAGTGAAGCTGGGCAATAAGTCCTGGTCGTGGACTAGGCACTGAAGACCTGGTGAGTGAAGCTGGGCAATAAGTCCTGGTCGCGGATTGGGCACGAAGACCTGATCTGGGGGATTGGGAAAAAGTCCAACCGGAGGAGCCGGTTTGGCAAACAGGTAAACTCTCTTGAGAGGAGTAGGTGAGGACACGTTCCCCGTATGAGGGAACATTAGGCGTCAGTTCGACCTAGGGTTCCATTTGGGAAGCCCAAAGTCAGAACCAAGACAGCTCAGGCTGTAAATCATGCATAAATTCATATCATTTATATGTTATTTGTGTTTTTGAACTAACCTTAGTTGCAGGAATGAAGGAATGGAGGATTCTGCTCCCAGGCGCCTCAATGGAGTGAGGCGCCCTGTTGGACTAGGTGCCTGTGTTGAGACAGGCACCCCAGACAGAGGGTAATTCCAATTCTCTTCGAAGCAAAGCTTCAGAATAGAAATAGAGGTGCCTGTGTTAACACAGGCGCCCCAGTCAGCTCAGGCACCCTGGTTGAGGGGATAAGCACTGGCCAAGTCTGCGGATTGAGTTTCACGCAGTGAGGGCCACGTGTCAGGCGCCCACTTCAACACAGGCACTCCCTTCAACACAGGCGCCCCAGCTATGAGTATAAATAGGGGTTCACCCCCTTGGCTTCAGAATAACTTTTTTTCTACGCATTCTTCTCTCGAAATGCTCCGTGCTCAAGATTCAGGCACCAACGACGACCCGCGGCTCTAACTTTCTAAATCTTCTGGTCATCGGTATAATTTTAGTTTAGGTGCTATAATTTTTAATTCTATATTCAAACCTCAACTTGTAATTATTTTACGAAATATTGAATTGCCCGTCGTAAACGGTTAAGGACCATGGGCCTTGGAGTAGGAGCCAACCGCGACTCCGAACCACATAATAACAAATGTGTTAGCGTTGTTTTTTTTTCTTTTCCACTGCGTAATTACTCTTAAGTTTTTTGAAAATTTATCGATTGATATTCACCCCCTCTATCGATTCAAATCGATCCCACAAGTGGTATCTGAGCGGGTGGCTCAAACATGGTGCAACCACCAGTTAAGCATTTTTTCAGATTTTTGAATTTTAAATATTTCGTTTCGCTCGTATTTTTCTCGTTAATCAAGGTTGGTGTAACACCACTCGAATTTTCCCTTATTACTATTTTTCCCGCAGTACTAATCCAAGACTTAGTCTTGGGACGAGTTTTTTTTTTAATTTTTCAGTTTAATCTAATGGCCATGCAAGAGGGGTATAACACCGCTAGACCACCTCTCTTCAGTGGAGAAGATTTCTCCTACTAGAAGAGTAGAATGGAGGTCCACCTGAAAACTTAGGTGGACATGTGGATTATCATCCAGTCCAGACTAGAGATACCTAAAAATGCACAAGGCGTGGTGCAACACTATACTGAGTCGGACGACCCACTAAAGAAGAAAATCGAGGCCGAGTCAAAAGCTACCCAAACCTTGCAATACAGCCTGACAAAAGAGGAGTTGAACCATGTAGGACCCTTCAACAGCGCAAAGGAGCTCTGGAACAAGCTGATTGAGCTACATGAAGGTACATCTGACACCCGAATCAACAAAAGGTATCTGTTGCTCAACTGACTCTATATGATAAAGATGGACGACGGAGAATCGACAACACAGCTCCACGCAAGGATTCAGGAGTTGATGAATGGGCTGCACACTATAGGTCACAAGGTTGAAAACTGTGACCTAATAAGGTATACCTTAAACTCATTCCGAGAAACATACTGTGGGCATCTATGGTGGATGCATACAAGGTTTCCAGGAATTTATCCGAAATAAAATTAGATGAACTGTTTTCTGAGTTAGAATTACATGAATAGACTAACACTGAATTGGTTGAGAAAGATATTGCATTTGTTGTAGGTAAAACTCAAGGAAGAACTCAGAAAAAGAAGATTCAACAAGTACCCGAGTCCGACTCAGACTCAGAATCTGACGACAGTGAAGGGGATCGTCCCAAATTGGTTCGGCTATCTCGTGACTACTACAAGGAACTTAAGCACCAAACGAATAAGAAGAAGTCATGTTGGAAGAAAGAAGATCCATCTAAACACTCAACGATCCAGAAGAGCAAAGGCAACATCACCTGCTACGAGTGCAACAAGAAGGGACACTTCAAATCAGAGTGCCCCAACCTAAAGGAAAACAAGAAGGCATGGAGGAAGAAGGCTCTTCAAGCCACCTGGGACGAGTCATCCTCCGAAGAAGAAGAAGAAGAAGAAGCTTCGCAAGCAAACCTACTCACCTTAACCGCCTCAGAAGACGTCAACTCCGAAACAGAATCGAAACCAGACGAGGACGGCAACACCGGAAGACTCACAATCTCAGAGGACGGACAAATCATGGTAAGAGGTTATCCAAAATCTGAATTGTACGATTTAATTTCTTACCTATCATGCAAATTGGTGAAAGCCAACATCCGGGTTGAAACCCTCTGACAGGAAGTAAAACTCCTGAAAGAGGAAGTCAACTCGAGTTCCTTGACCGAGCCAGTTCAAGAAGGAAACTCAACTCAAGTTCAAAAACTTGAGGAAGAGAATTCCTCCTTGAAAACTCAAGTGAAGGAACTCAGGGTTGCCTTAGAACGATTCACTTTGGGTTCCAAGGGTCTTGACATGATTCTTGAAAAATAGAAGTCCGTTCTTAACTGATCCGTGCTAGGTTATCGAACCAAATCGCGACAAAGGTGTATTATTCTGTATCGAACCAACCTAGAACCTGAGTCCAAGCATGGGTCCCTAAGCTATGTTTAAACAAACAAGCTGGACTAAACCAGTATTGGATCCCCAAGGACAAGATTCACATCTTGCCTAACCCTTATCGAGACTTCAGTCCAGGAGGAGCCAATCTAAAAACCATCTTTATAAGTAGATGATTTTTTTTAATTGCTTGCTTGCTTGTTTATTTATTTTCTGCAATTTCTTTATTATTATCATGCCTAGACTTAGGAATAGTTTAAGGACAAAAGATTTATTTGAAATTTGAACAACATAGTATTAGGTGGAGGTGAGATGATAGTACGTTAGGGAAGCCTTTCTAATATGGTCAAGTAAGGTAAGGCGTACCCTACTTGGTCGGTTTAGTCTGGTGAAACTAGCCGAAGCTACCGATCCAAAACCTAAGCTAGTTAGAACAAAATTTTTCAAGAAGTAATTTGTAAATGAAATTTCGATAAAAGGCTTTGTCAAGGAAAGGGTTGTTGCTCCAATAAGGCTACGACCAAAGAAGGCCTCTGTGCCTCGCTAAGACCTGGAAGCCAATTATCGAAACTCAAATTGAATTTACTATTTGATAAATTTGAATCTAACATAAATTTTAAATTAAATCCTAGACTTAACATCTTTTCAAAATCAATAATCTTAACTCAACAATTTTTTCAAAATTAATTCAACATTTTCAAAATTAATTGTCTTTCATAAATTTAAACATTTTTTTAAAACTTATCTCACAAAACCCATAAGGTTAATATGTTTGATAACATTAGATGTGGGTGAGACAGACTAGGTAGTAAAATTCAATTTAAGCTATCCCTACCTCTAATGGATCCAAATCAATACATACTTTATGTGTAGGGTTGACTTGTTATTGACTTTATTTGTCCTAGTGTTGACCGATTGACTGTGTTGGTGTAGGAAGCACCATATCGAACCTTGTTTTGATATTAGCAAAGGGTTCAAAGTTAAGCATTATTGGTGATCTAACAATGTTACTCAAGTGTGTAGGAAAAGTCCTAGCGAAGGGCTGCTAGGCACTTGGCGAAGGACTGCCAGGAAACAAAGTCCTAGCGAAGGGCTGCTAGGCACCTGGCGAAGGACTGCCAGGAAACAAAGTGTAAGACAAGGAATGCTAGGCATCGGAACCCTAAGACCCAGCGAAGGGCTGCTGGGCACCTAGTGAAGGGCTGCTAGGAGTCAAAGATCTAGTGAAGGACTGCTAGGCAGTAGGCGAAGGACTGCCTGGAACCGAAGACCTGACGAAGGACAGCTGGGCACCTAGCGAAGGGCTGCTAGGAGTCGAAGACCTAGCGAAGGACAGCTAGGCTCCAGGCGAAGGACTGCCTGGAACTGAAGACCTGGCGAAGGATAGCTAGGCACCTGGTGAAGGACTGCTGGGCAAAAGTCCAACCGGAGGAGCCGGTTGGCATTAGGTAAATTCTCCTGAGAGGAGTAGGTGAGGACGCATTCCCCGTCGGGGAACAGTAGGCGTCGGTTCGACCTAGGGCTCCATTTTGGAGACCCAAAGTCAGAACCAAGACAGCTAAGGTTGTATAAAACTAATAATTGATTGCTCTATGTTGTTTTGGACTAACCCTGGATGCAGGACTGAAGGAATGAGTGTCTGCAACTGAGAACGCCCAAAGGAGAGAGGCAGCAGCTGAGCAGGGTGCCCCCAGTGTCCCGGGCGCCCCCAAGGTCAAGGCAAAACAAGTTAAGCAAGAGTTCGCTTCGAAAGCTTGCTGGGCGGGGCGCCCCCATGCTCCCGGGTGCCCCCAGTGTCCAGGGCGCCCCGGGATCAAGCCAACGAAGTGGATAAACTTTATCCAGCCGAGAAGCCAGCTGAAAGGGTCAACCAGGGCGCCCCCAGCGTCCCGGGCGCCCCCAGCGTCCCGGGCGCCCCCACAGTCAACCCTTAGCCCTATTCGAGTGGGATAAGGGCTGACCGAGACTTGCTCGGATCGGGTGACACGTGGGGGGGGGGGGCCGCCCCCAACGTTCAGGGCGCCCCGGGAGGCTATAAAAAGCCCCTCGATCCCAAGGCTTCGTACAACACTTCTTCCAATGCAATTTCGCTCTTCTACTCCAGCGCTCTACTCCGGAAAACTCCCAACTCGAGATACAAGCGCCGACGACGTCCCCCTGCTCCAAAATACAATCCACACCGGACGTCGGTAACGAAGAGCTGTTTTTTAAGTTTACTGTACTACTCTTGTAACATCTTTCTGTAAACTGTTTTGCGCATATAGAATTGCCCGCAGTAAACGGTCAACGACTGTGGGCCTTGGAGTAGGAGCCGACCATGACTCCGAACCAAGTATAATCTTGGTGTTCGTGTGTTGTTTGGTTTTTAATTTTTCCGCTGCATATTCTCTTTTACAAATCGAAAACGTTTTACGATATTCACCCCCCCTCTATCGTTATTCTCGATCCAACAGACTGTCACTTAGCTATTTTATCTAATGGCTATTTATTTACCTGCTAAATTATCTACTTCATGTTTTGGCTATTTACTTACTTGCTAAGTCATTTACTTCATATTTGAATCATCAAGCAGAATTGTGCTTAGTAGAATACGATTGTTCTACATTTTTTTCAAAAATCTTTTCTATTTTCACGTTTTTTTTCCAAAAATTAATGTTTAATGTATTTTGAAAAACATTTGTTTTATCAAGTTGTTGAAATTTAAAATGATTTTCCGACTTAGATTTTTTCAAAAACTTACCTCCTTTAAAACTAGGTTTTTTTTTGCGTAAATGGACTTAGCATAGGTCTTAATCCTAGAACTGCATGCACCTATAGATCTAGAAGCTAGCATCTCACAAGTACCTTAGGGTACTTTGATTGATAACCTAGACTGGGTTGAGATGCTTAGGTCTATGACTTGATTCAAGATGCTTTAAGTTAGTGCATCTGCAGTAATTGGGGCGATAAATACAAATGGAACAACAATCAAGTTAGGTGTTCAAGCTTAGCAAATCTAACTTGATCAAATCACTTAACTTTGTTGGTGTAAGATGCATCAGTGATGTCCTCCTCTAAGTATTTCAATGTTTGACAATATGCTTAAGTCAGTGATAAATTGAATAAGGGAAGGGTGAGTGAACAAAAGAGTACCAAAGTGAACCAAAGTCCTAGTTAATTTAGGCATGAAGACCTGGTGAGTGAAGCTGGGCACGAAGACCTGATGAGTGAAGCTGGGCACTAAGACCTGGTGAGTAAAGCTGGGCACGAAGACCTGGTCAGTGAAGCTGGGCACGAAGACAAGGTGAGGGAAGCTGGGCATGAAGACCTGGTGAGTGAAGCTGGGCATGAAGACCTGGTGAGTGAAGCTGGGCACGAAGACCTGGTGAGTGAAGCTGGGCATGAAGACCTGGTCGAGGGTTGGGCACCGAAGTCCTGGACCTAGGGTTTGGGCAAGAAGTCTTGGTCCGAAGGATTGAGCAACTTAGCTGAGCGATGACTAAGGACTAGAGACAGGTCAAGGGTCGGACGTCTTGAGATCCGAGAGTATCGAAGGCTAAGAAAAAGTCCACCCAAATGGACTGGGTGGCAACCGTCTCCTGAGAGGAGTAGGTTGAAGGCACGTTCCTAGGGGTGGGAACCTAGGCGTCGGTTCGACCTAGGGTTTCATGAAAATTCGAAGTCAGAACCAAGTCCTTAAGGTTAAGATTATCTGCATGTTTACCTTGTATTTATGTATCTTGCAGGTACCTAACACTGAAGAGAAAGCAGGCAAACAACCACAAAGAGGCTGAAAAATAGCTTCCCGGGAGCCCCTATTGATACAGGCGCCCCCATTGATACAGGTGCCCCTATTGACTCAGGCGCCTGAATGAATCAGGCGCCTCCTTCAATACAGGCGCCCAATAAGGCAGGTTTATCAGCTTTCCAAGTTCAGCGCGAGGATGAGCTTTGACCAAGGTTTGTGAGGCGCCCCATAGCATCACGGGTGTCGCAGACAAGGCTATAAAAGGGGCTTCGACCCCTCAACTCCGTATAACAACTTTCATGATCATTCTGAGCATTTCAAGCTAAAGAAAAGTGCTAGAGACGAAGCCCTGCGACCAAGGAGGCTCCAGGAGGAAGTGCGTAACACTTCGGAGATCCAGATCGGCCGGGCGTTCGACTTTTATATTTTGGTTTGATTTACTTTTATGCAATTACATTCAGTATATTTTTTGATTGTTAATCGTACACTGTAAGACTGGTTTCTCTGCCTCTGGAAAGTCCAGAAAGGAGACTATTAGTGGACGACCATTCCCGTGCTTAGGCCTTGGATGTACTGACCCTGGGGGGTTGGGAACCAAGTAAATCCTGTGTGTACAAGTCTCGTTGTTTTCTTCGTTCTTTCTATTTTCCACTGCACTAACTCTGAGTCTAGAATGAAGATCCAAAAGATGAGTTTTTCTATGAAGTTTCCGCGAGGTTTTTACAGTCGATATTCACCCCCCCTCTATCGACGGCACCGGTCCAACAAGTGGTATCAGAGCCTGGTCGCTCTTCACCGGATTGACAACTGACGGAGCAAAGACGCCAGGAGTTGAGGGGGAGTCCATGGGTGAATCAGGTATATTTTATTTTAAATGTCAGTTTTTAAATTTCATATTATATGCTTTAAGTGCAGGGAGAGAGGACACTATAAAAATCAATGTCATACTCGTAAGACTCGAACTTCACCACCGGAAGCGAAGGAAATTCCAGCACCAGGAGTCGGAGGAACAAGGATCATATCAAATGCTTCAAATGCGAAAAGTACGGACACTACAAAAATAAGTGTCCGACAAAGGTACGCAAAATTTACATTCCTAAAAATTTCAAATTCTTAGACAATCGTATGATAAGTTAGATAATTTTTCTGAGAAATTAAATTTACTGCATAGTCAAATTAATATTTTGCATGCCCAATTAGAAAATGTAGATATTGCTAAAGTATTAGAAATTAACTGTTTAATCCTTAATGTTAATTCAACAATTTCTAAAATTAAATATGATAATTTTACTGTTAACTCTGAAATTAATTGTATTAATTTTACTAATAACTCTGAAATTCTTAAGGATAATCCTGAAATTAACTCTAAAATTATTAAGGATAATTTTGAAATTCTTAAGGTTAATCCTGAAATTAACTCTGAGATTATTAAGGATAATCTTGAAATTAACTCTGAGATTATTAAGGATAATCCTGAAATCAACTATGAAATTATTAAGGATAATCCTGAAATTAACTCTAAAATTCTTAAGGATAATCCTGAAATTATTCAAGATAATTTTGAAATTCTTAAGGATAAACCTGAAATCAACTCTGAAATTATTGAGGATAATTCTAAAATTAATTCTAAGGATATTTCTGAGGATAGTGGAGAAGAAATCTTCTTAGATGATAATTTAATTATCAAATTTTTAGATAATATTGAAGATATTACAAAACATTAACTAGTGACCCAAATTACTCCACCTACTATGAGGATATTGAAGGATGTGATGATGAGGATGAGGAAGAAATTGAATTTTCTGAGATTAATGCTATAGTTAATAAAATTTACAAAAAGTCAAACAAATCAAAGTTGTTAGAAAAACTCAAAAAATTAAATAAAGAAGAAATAGTAAATGATGAAATTAAATCCACAACTTTTAACCAACCCAGAAATTTTGAAACTTAAATCAAGTTAAATCTTAAAAGCTTTAATTTTAACTTTTAATCTTAATTTAATCCTTTATGCAACCTTAATTAAATCTTAATTTTTAGCTTAATTTGTACCTTAATTATCTCAACTTTAACTAATCCCTAATTAATCTAACTTTAATTAGCCTAATTCGTAATTAATTTTAATTAATCCTTAAATAATTTAATTTTAATTTAATTAATTTTAATTAATCTATAATTAATTTAAATTTTAATTTAATTCATAATTAATTTTAATTAATCCTTAATTAATTAAAATTTTAATTTAATTCATAATTTAATTTTAATTAATCCTTAATTAACTTAATTTAAATTTAATTCATAATTAATTAATCTTTAATTAATTTAATTTTAATTAATCCTTAATTATTCTAATTTTAATTTAATTCTTAATTAATTTTAATTAATCCTGAATCAATTTAACTTCGATTAACTCTCAATTAATTCAACTTCGATTAATTCTTAATTAAGTTAACTTTAATTAACTTAAATCCAATTAATTCTTAAATAACTTAAACTCAAATTAAATAAAATCTTACCCAAACCACAACAATTAACTTAATAAAATTAAATATGTCAAAGTGGGTTGACATATTTGCGGGTTCACATGACATGTATCAAATCGGGAATTTGATACATTATTAGAAACCTAAGTAAAATATTTTGAATTATTTGACTCATGCATAACTTCCATGTCATGCATTTGCTATTTTATATATATATATGTCATCACATTCATACTTAAATTTATGCATGATTTAGAACGATTATAGGAAAAAGACTAGTTGAGACTTGAACAACCTAGTATTAGGTGGAGATGAGATGATAGTACGTTAGGGAAGCTGTCTGGTGGAACTAGCCGAAGCTACCGATCCAAATCCTAAGCTAGTTAGGCCAAAATTTTTCAAGAAGTAATTTGAAAATGAATTTTTCGATAAAAGGCTTTGTCAAGGAAAGGGTTGTTGCTCCAATAAGGCTACGGCCAAAGAAGACCTCTGTGCCTCGCCAAGACTTGGAAGCCGATTACCGAAAATCAAATTCACTTTACTATTTGATAAATTTGAATCTAACACAAGTTTCAATTAAATCTTAGATTTAACAATAAATTAAGATAAATGATTCAAGCATCTCACAATGCACCCATAAGGCAACTATGCTTGCTGTATTGAGACATCTAGAATGGGTGAGATGTTAAGGACTAATAAATTGAAAAATATTTTTCAAAAATGTTTTTCAAATTTCTTAGAATATTTTTTTAAAAATTTATTTTCAAAATATTTCTTTAACATAATAATATTTTTTATGGATTTGATGCTTGTTTGAGTGCTTATCTATATTATACATTTTCAAAATTATATCTTTTTGAAAATTGTTTGACCTACACAATTAGACACAAGCCTCTTAGGTTAACACTAAAGTCCCTTAAGGCACTTATATAGAGTCAAACAGTGTTGGATACAGGGGGAGTGTTTGTTTCTTTTTAATCTTTCTAAAATGTTTTTTAAAAACTGTGCTTTCTAAAATATTTTTTCAAAAATTGTGCTTTAAACATCACTATCACTTCAAAAATGTTTTTCGAAAACTGTGCTTTAATTACTATCACTTATGTTTTCGAAATGGCTTATGCTTTAAGAATTGTCTCCTTGAGAATTACTACACTCAAAAAGTCATTCATTCTTTTGATTTTGATAAACCCTAGAGACACAGAGGATAGTCTACATCATAATCTACAAGGACTCCTAGTATGTGTCAAATTTAGGGGGACTCTAAGTCAAAAGAAGATTTTCTGAAAAGTATTTTCAAAAATTTTTTGGCAATTTTTTTTTGAAATTATTAGATAATTCTTTTGGGCTAAAACCAAACCCTAAAGACTCAGAGGAAGAGTACTTGTGGTCAACAAGCTTCCTATGACTGAGTCAAGTTTAGGGGGAGGTCAAACTGAAAGAATTATTAAACATTTCAAAATAATATGTTTTCATGCACTGTATTTTTAAATTCTTTTGAAAACATAAGGAATTTTTTTACTGTCATCTTTTATTTTATGAAAATACGATACTATCACTTTCAATTTTTGTTTTGTTTATAAAAGTCCTTTGGAAAATAATATTTACTTGAGTTTGGAGAATTTCCAAGACACATAGTGAAATGTCCTTGTAGTTAACAAGGTTTCCTAGGATTGTGTCAGACTGGAAAGGAAACTAAGTCAAGTAAAATATTATGTTTTCAAATATCTTTCAAAAATGCATAATATCTTTTAAAAGTACTTATATATTTTTCAAAAATACATAATATCTTTTAAAAGTACTTATATATTTTTTAAAAATGCATAATATCCTTCAAAAAGTACTTATATTTTTCAAAAATGCATAATATCTTTTAAAAGTACTTATATTTTTTCAAAAAAGCTCAATATGTCTCAAAAGTACTTGCATTGTTGAAAATGATCAAAATATTTTTCAAAGTACAAATTTTTCAAAGTATGAATATCTGTTTAATACTTTTCAGTGGTACAAATATTTTTTCAAATACTAGCATGTTTCAAAGAACTTTTTTTTAATTTTTTTTTTCAAAGTGAAAATGTGTTAAGTGTAAAATATCTTTCAAGAGTATTTTCACAACATTTTTCAATGTATTTGTTTGCAATCTCTTGAAAAATCTTTTCTAAATGAAAGTTTTTCTAAAGAAAAAAAATTTCATAAGTTCAAACATTTTCCTACAAATACAAAATATTTTTCAGAATTGCACAATACCTTTCAAAGTGGATTTTTTTTTGTGAAATCTAAGTACTTAGTTTTTTTTAATGAGCTTTTTGCTATGCTTTTAAAGATTTATACTAAGTCCTTTCAAAAGGAAAATTTTTTCATTGTTGGTGCAAGTGTTTTTGTTGATTTTTGATGTATGACAAAGGGGGAGAGTGCGCTTAAGTTAGAATTTTTTTCTTTTTTCCAAAGGATCAAATGAAATCGAAAGGTTATTTTCAAAAAGAGAGAAAGTGAGCTTAAGTTAGAAATTTTTTCTCCCAAAGGATAGAGAGCTTTCCCAAAGAATCAAAATTTATTTCAAGGATTATAATTTAGCCCTTTCAACCAATCTAACTTAAGATATTGTCAAACATCAAAAAGGGGGAGATTGTTGGTGCAAGATGCATCAGTGATGCCCTCCTCTAAGTGTTTCAATGTTTGACAATATGATTAAGTCAGTGATACATTGAACAAGGGAAGGGTGAGTGAAGAGAAAGTACCAAAGTAAACCAAAGTCCTAGTTAATCTAGGTATGAAGACTTGGTGAGTGAAGCTGGGCATGAAGACTTGGTGAGTGAAGCTGGGCACTAAGACCTGGTGAGTGAAGCTGGGCACGAAGACCTGGTGAGTGAAGCTGGGCATGAAGACCTGGCTGAGGGTTGGGCACGAAGTCTTGGTCCAAGAGATTTAGCAACTTAGTTGAGCGATGACTAAGGACTAGAGATGACTAAGGACTAAGGACTAGAGACGTCTTGAGATCCGAGGGTATCGAAGGCTAAGCAAAAGTTAACCCGAATGGACTGGGTGGCAACCGTCTCCTGAGAGGAGTAGGTTGAAGGCGCATTCCCTAGGGTGGGAACTTAGGCGTCGGTTCGACCTAAGATTTCACGAAAATCCAAAGTTAGAACCAAATCCTTAAGGTTAAGATTATCTGCATGTTTGCCTTGTATTTATGTATCTTGCAGGTACCTAAGACTGAAGAGAAAGCAGGCAAACAACCACAAAGAGGCTAAAAAATAGCTTCCCGGGCGCCCCTATTAATACATGCACCCATTGATACAGGAGCCCCTATTGACTTAGGCACCTGAATGAATCAGGCGCCTCCATTAATACAGGTGCCCAATAAGGTAGGTTTATTAGCTTTCCGAGTTCAGCGCGAGGATGAGCTTTGACAAAGGTTTGTGAGGCGCCTCATAGCATCACGGGCGCCCTAGACAAGGCTATAAAAGGGGCTTCGACCCCTCAACTCCGTACAACAACTTCTACGATCATTCTGAGCATTCCGAGCTAAAGAAAAGTACTAAAGACAAAGCCCTACGACCAAGGAGGCTCCAGGAGGAAGTGCGCGACACTTCGGAGATCTAGATCGGCCAGGCGTTCGACTTTTATATTTTGGTTTGATTTACTTTTATGCAATTACTTTCAGTATATTTCTTGATTGTAAATCATACACTGTAAGACGTGTTTCTCCACCTCTGAAAAGTCCAGAAAGGAGACCATTAGTGGACGGGCGTTCCTGTGCTTAGGCCTTGGATGTACTAACCTGGGGGGTTGGGAGCCAAGTAAATCCCGTGTGTACAAGTCTCGTTGTTTTCTTCGTTCTTTCTATTTTCCACTGCACTAACTCTGAGTCTAGAACGAAGATTCAAAAGACGAGATTTTCTACGAAGTTTCCATGAGGTTTTTACGGTCGCTATTGATGGCACCGGTCCAACAAACTTGACTAACCCTACTGAAAATTACTATTTTATAACAGTTAGAAAGTAGCTAACTGGGTTAGACAGGACCCGAACAAGTTCAGATTAATTGGTTTGGGCCTTCTTGCTTGAATTCACTAGAGATGGTTCAATACGGACTTAGAATTTCTTTTAACTAGCTCTAATTCGAAATTGACATGCAATGGTTGTTATCTATTTTTTGATATATGGCAAAGAGGGAGAGAGAAAAAAAAGAGAGTAAATTTTTTTTTTCAAATTTTCAAATGGTTGATTTTCAAAATTTTTATCTCTCTTTCAAAAAGTAAACAAGAATTTATAAGTGCTTTCAAAAATTTTTAAGTGCTTACAAGAAATTCTAAGCGCTTTCAAAAATTCTAAGTGCTTTCAAAAATTTCTAAGTGTTTTCAAAAATTTCTAAGTGCTTTCAAAAATTTCTATGTGTATTTTTTTTCTAAGTAGAAATTGATTCTTAGGAAACAAAATTTGCCTAAGCAAAATTTTTTGAAACTTTTTGGCAAAGTATTTCTATGTGAAAATTATTCTTAGTGAACAAATTTTTTTTGAGCAAAAATTTTTTTGGTATTTTTCCAAGTAAAAATGTTTTACAAATACACAAATTGTTCTTAAGCAATTTTTTTTTAAGTGTGCAAAATCTATTGTGCAAAAATTGAAACCTTTTAAGGGAAAATTCTGTTGCAAAATTTGGCCTTTTAAAAGTTCAGTTTGCAAAAATTGGTTTAAGTAAATTTTTTTGCAAGTAAAAGTTTTTTAATTTGGCCTTGCAGAACTTTTCCAAAGTAAAAGTGTAAAAGGTTTTTGTGCAAATGCTTTGCTGGATCTTCAAAACACTTAGTCAAAACCAAATGCTGGATTTTCAAAACACTTAGACAAAACCAAATGCTTTACTATGTTTACAAAACACTTAGTCAAAATTTAGAAGGTTTTCGAAAAACTGCATATCATTGAAAATTTCAGGGGGAGAACTTTTTCAGTGGGAGGGCTTTTTCAGGGGGAGCTTAAATTTTTTTAAGTATCTCTTAAAGATTAACATGTTTGTCAAATGTGCTTTAAAAGTTTTTATTTACTTAACTTTTTGAACCGTGTTGCCATAAATCAAAATGGGAGAGATTGTTGGTGGCCGAAGCACCAAAGTCATATGTTTTGATAATGGCAAAGGGTTCAGAAGTTAAGGTTTTGTTGTGATCTGACAATGCTAATCAATTGTGCAAGAAAAGTCCTAGGTACACTAGGCATGAAGTCCTAGTTCTAAGAATTGGGCACTAAGTCCTAGCCGCGGGCTGGGCACCTAAGTCCTGACAAACGATTGGGCAATAAGTCCTGGTCGTGGACTAGGCACCGAGGACCTGGTGAGTGAAGCTGGGCAATAAGTCCTGATCATGGACTTGGCACCGAAGACCTGGCGAGTGAAGTTGGCCAATACGTTCTGGTCGCGGACTGGGCACGAAGACTTGATCCGGGGGATTGGGCAAAAGTCCAACCGGAGGAGCCGGTTGGCAAATAGGTAAACTCTCCTGAGAGGAGTAGGTGAGGACGTGTTCCCCGTAGGAAGGAACATTAGGTGTCGGTTCGACCTAGGGTTCCATTTGGAAAGCCCAAAGTCAGAACCAAGACAGCTCAGGCTCTAAATCATACATAAATTCATATCATTTATATGTTATTTGTGTTTTGGAACTAACCCTGGTTGCAAGAACGAAGGAATGGAGGTTTCTGCTCCCAAGCGCCTCAATGGAGTGAGGCGCCATGTTGGACTAGGCGCCTGTGTTGAGAAAGGCACCCCAGACAGAGGGTAATTCCAAGTCACTTTGAAACAAAGCCTCAGAACAGCAACAGAGGCTCCCAGCCAGCTCAGGCGCCCTGGTTGAGGGGATAAGCACTGGCCAAGTCTTCGGATTGAGTTTCACGCAGTGAGGGCCACGTGTCAGGTGCCCCCTTCAACACAGGCGCCCCATCTACGAGTATAAATAGGGGTTCACCCCCTTGGCTTCAGAATAACTTCTATTCTATGTTGGATCGAGAAAACCGATAGAGGGGGGGGGGTGAATATCGGTAAACTTTCGGATTTGAGTAAGAGTAGGTACGCAGCGGAAATTAAAAAACAAGACACAGAGACACAGTCGATTTACTTGGTTTGGAGCCTGTGTCGACTCCTACTCCAAGGCCCACGGTCATTGACCGTTTACTTTGGGCAATTCTATATAGGCGCAAAAAGGTTTACAGAATTTGATTACAAAGATAAGTGCAGTAAATAAAAAGAACGCTCTTCTTTACCGACGTCCGGAGTAGATCAGCTTTTTCGGAGCAGCGGGACGTCGTCGGCTCGAGTTAGAGAGTGTCCGGAGCAAGGCACGAGCGTAGAAGAGCTTTGAGGCGTTGAGTGAACAGTTGTTTGAAGCCTGGGGTCGAGGGCCCTTTATATAGGGCCTGGGGGCGCCCGGGACGTCGGGGGCGCCCCCCACGTGGCCTCTGATCCGCAGAGCTCTCGGTCGCGTCTGATCCTCTGGATCCGCTTTGACCGGGGCGCCCGGAGCGCTCGGGGCGCCCGCATTGACCGGTCAAAGCTTTATCTTCTCGGCTTCGCAAGGGCGCGCTTCGGCAGCTGGCAGCGGGGCGCCCACGACAGGCGGGGTGCCCGGAACAGGCGGGGCTCCCGGAGCATCCGGGGCGCCCCGAATCTAGCTGTCGAGGCGTTTTGAGTTGTGTTTTCACTTCTTGCAGACTTGGGTTGACCTTGGGGGCGCCCGGATCATCCAGGGCGCCCTGCTCAGCTTCTGCCTCACTCCTTTGAGGCTCTCTGAGCTGCAGATACTCAGTCCTTCGATCCTGCATCCAGGGTTAGTCCAAATAGCAATTATATTATTCTTTTATACAGCCTTAGCTGTCTTGGTTCTGATTTTGGTCTCCAAAATGGAGCCCTAGGTCGAACCGACGCCTACTGTTCCCTCGACGGGGAACGCGTCCTCACCTACTCCTCTCGGGAGAATTTACCTGATGCCAACTGCTCCTTTAGTTGGGCTTTTGCCTGACGGTCCTTTGCCAGGGCTTGGATGCCGAGCTGTCCTTCGCCCGGTGCCTAGCATTCCTTCGCTAGGGCTTTAGTCCCAGGCTGTCCTTCGCCTGGCGCCTAGCAGTCCTTCGCTAGGGCTTTGATGCTGGCAGTCCTTCGCCAGTTACCTAGCAGTCCTTCGCTAGGGCTTGGATGCTGGCAGTCCTTCGCCAGTTGCCTAGCAGTCCTTCGCTAGGGCTTGGATACTGGCAGTCCTTCGCCAAGTGCCTAGCAGTCCTTCGCTAGGGCTTGGGTACTGGCAGTCCTTCGCCAGGTGCCTAGCAGTCCTTCGCTAGGGCTTTTTCTGCACACTCAGCGAACAACGTTAGATCACAAATAAACTTAACTTTGAATCCTTTGCCAATATCAAAACCAGGTTCGATATGGTGCTTCCTGCACCAACAATCTCCCCCTTTTTGATTATGGCAACACAATTCAAAGTTAAGTAGAAAACTGTTAAGAACATAATGTAAAAATGACGTATAGCAATAAAAACTTTATAACATTTACTAACACAAGGTAAGATTTAAATAACCTCCTAAAACCCTGAGTACTTGTGTTATAAAATACTTAACTAAGATTTGAAAAAAAATCTTTAATTCTCATACTCCCCCTAAAACCCTGAGTACTTGTGTTATAAAATAATTAACTTTGACCTTTCCTCCCCCTTTGACATATATCAAAAATAAACATGGGTGAACAAGGTATCTAATAGGGAGGTTTGAGTTTTACCAAAAATAAGTTTTTGACAAGGTGTTTCAAAAAAAAGAGTAAAAGCATGCCTAAATTTTGTGAAAAGCTTTAAAAAAATTACTTAGGCACAATTTTGAATCCAAATTTCCCTAAAAATTTCAACTTTGAGAATTGGGAAAATTTTCTTTTAAAAGAATTTGCACACTTAGAAGAATATACTTGGAAATACTTTGTAAAAACAACAAAATCTTTAAGAATTTTCTAGACAAGTTTTTCACCAAAAAACTTTACTTAGGAACATTTGCCAATATTTAAAAGTTTTTGCTCAGACAAATTTTGTTTACTAAGAAAAATTTTACTTAGGAAAATCATGTACATAACAAATTTAACACACTTAGAATTTTTCTTTTTGAAAAGGAGAAAAAAAATTCCTTTCTCTATTTCTTGCTCTCCCCCTTGGATATATATATATCAATAAAGAAATATATTTTAAAATAAGTTTTAAGAGAAAGTTTGTGTATCAGAGCCTATGAGAAAAAAAACACTTAGTATAATTCTTGAAAGCATAGCAAAAAAGCTTAAATTCCACTATTGAAATCGAAAAAAAATATTCGTACTTTGTAAACATTAGTACCTTGGAAAGTAATAGTGCTTTTGAAAAATAGTAGTACTTTTGAAAGATGTTCTGCATATTTTGAAAAATATAAGTACTTTTGAAAAATATTATGTATTTTTGAAAAATATAAGCACTTTTGAAAAATATTATGCATTTTTGAAAAATATAAGTGCTTTTGAAAAGTTTTAATATTATTTTCAAAAGTATTCTAAAGTCAAGCAAAATTTTGAAAATGATAGTATATATAAGCAAAAAGAATATAAGCAAAATTATAAGTACTTTTATTTTGAAAGAATATTTATTTATGTTTTCAACAGGATTTAAAAGGTGCAGTGCATGAAAACATATAATTTGAAAAATTATTTGTCAGTTTAATAATTCTTTTAATTTAATCTCCCCCTGAGCTTGACCCAGTCCTAGGAAGCTTGTTGACTACAAGCGATCTTCCTCTGAGTCTTAAGGTTTGATTCAAATTATAAGAATTATCTAATAATTTTGAAAATAATAGTCAAAAATAATTTCTTTCGATTTAGACTCCCCCTAAGTTTGACACTTCCTAGGAGTCCTTGTAGATCATAAAGTAGATTTCCTTTGTATCTTTAGGGTTCATCAAAAACAAAAGAGAATCAGGCACAATTCTTAAAGTGAATTTTGAAGTATTAACATTTTGAAAAAAAATTGAGTATTTGAACGACATGTTTTGAAATAATAGCATAGTTTTTGAAAAACATGAGTGATAGTTTGAAAGCATAGTATTTTTAAACTTCTTCTTTTAATTTGAACTCCCCCTAAACCTGACACAGTCCTAGGAGGCTTGTTAACCACAAGTTAATCCTCCTCTTAGTCTTAGGGTTTGTCAAAATTAAAGGAACAATTTTGAACATGCCTTTTGAGTATGATAATTTTTAAGGAGATAGATTTTTGAAAATATAATTTGGTATGATAACACAATTTTCGAAAACCATTTTGAAATGATAATAATTTTTCAAAGATATTTTGAAAGAAAATTAAAAAGAATAAACCACTCCCCTTTACTATTTAACTCAATCTAATGTCCTAGGGGAATTCAGTGTTATCCATGTTTGACTATGTTGACTAGGTTTGACCAATAATTGACCCAATCAAGTCCTAGACTTTATTTATTGTGATATTTGACATGAAATAAAAAATGTAAAAAAAAGTAGAGTACAGTGAATTAATTTGAAAACAAGAGATAATTTTGAATAACTTTTGAAAAAATATTTTTTTTTGAAAGGATATTGATTTATGCTTTTAGGTCCTAGATATCTCACCCAGTTCTACATGACCAAGCATGTTAACCTTATGGGTTGTATGAGACAGATATTTTAATTTAAAAAAATGGTTAATTTTGAAACGTGTGTTAAATCTAAGATTTAATTGATTTTAATTGATTTAATTGAGATTTAATTGATTTAAATTGATTTAATCAAGATTTAATTGATTTTAATTGATTTAATCAAGATTTAATTGATTTAATCAAGATTTAATTGATTTTAATTGATTTAATTAAGATTTAATTGATTTAATTAAGATTTAATTGATTTTAATTGATTTAATTAAGATTTAATTGATTTAATTAAGATTTAATTGATTTTAGTTGGTTGGGTTGGACTAAACTTTTAGGTCCTACGCATCTCACCCATTTCTAAGTGACAAAACAGGATATCCTTAACTGTTTTGTGAGATGCATTAATTTTATCTTTGATGTTGACACTATGATTTAATTGAAGCTTGTGTTAGATTTGAGTTTAACAAATAATAATTTAAAAGTGAGTTTCGATAATTGGCTTCCAGGTCTTGGCGAGGCACAGAGGCCTTCTTTGGCCGTAGCCTTATTGGATCAACAACCCTTTCCTAGACAAAGCCTTTTAAAGAAAGATCATTTTTAAATTATTGTTTGAGACGCTCTGGTCTAACTAGCTTAGGATTCGGAGAGGTAGCTTCGGCTAGTTTCACCGGACTAAAAAGACCAAATAAGGTACTCTTTACCCTACTTGATTCCTTAGTCAGGCTTTCCTAACGTACTATCATCAAACCTTGTCCTAATACTAGGTTGTTCAAGTTTCAATTAATCAGGTTAGTCCTTAAACTAACCAATCCTAATTTTAAGCAGAAAAAAAAACAAAAATAAAAATTAAAAAAAACAGACAATTAAAGCAAACAAAAAATTGATCTAAGTTATATCATAATCGAAATAAAACTCTGGATTACCAAAAATAGCAATATTATTAATTGAATTTTCATATGAATTAAAGTTACCCATCTTTCTTTTGCTTGACTATTTTTTCGTCATTTTGTAGTGGTCGTGAGCCATTCGGATCTGCTTCCGATGATTCCCTTCTTCGTCGTCAGATTTTGAGTCTGAGTCGGACTCAGGTACTGGTTGAGGCCTATTTTGCAATTTTCTTGGAGTTTTCCCTGCAATAAACTTTACACCTTCCTCGACCATTACAGTATCTATTTGATTATTTAATTCTAATTTTGGAAAGAATTTAAAATCAATTACCATCTTAGTCATTTCGTCGTCTGATTCTGGTTCGATTTCAACTTTGGGTTCGGGTTCAGATTCTGACTCGACTGTCTGTGCTTGGACCGAAAGTGCAAGATAACTTACACGATCTTCTTCTTCATCTGAGATCTCTTGATGAAGGTTGATTAATTTTTCCCAAATCTCTCTAGCACATCTGAATGGACCTACTAGTTTGAGTTGCTCCTTGGTGAGGCCACATTGTAGGATTGCAGTTGCCCTTGCATCGATCTCGATTTGGTTGAGGGTTTGTTCATCCAGTTTGTCCCACTCGATTGACAACTCATCTTCCACGGGAAAGGAGAATCCCGTTTGGATGATCCGCCATAAGTCCATGTGGGCCTTCAGAAGGGACTCCATTTGTCTTCTCCAAAAGCTGAAGTTCTCGCCGGAGAATAGCGGTGGACGAGCACTGTTCCACTCTTGGTTGGCCATTTAAAATAACCTCTTGCATACAAAAAGAAACAACAAAAGTGTACCAAGACTTGGTCTTGGATTAGTAGTGCGGGAGAAGGAAGAAATAGCCAAAAAAAATATTGCACGAATTTCGAGGTGAAATAATAATAAAATAATAGAAATAAGTTATGACAAATTTTTGAAAAATATTGATTTTGTCAATTCTGATTAATAATGACAAAGTATGAATTTAATGTTTTTAAAAAATATTTTGCTCGAATTAAAGTAGCACGAATTTTGAGAAAAATATTAAAATAATAATAATAAAAAGTTTATGACAAATTTTTAAAAATTGTTCGTTTTATCAATTCTGACTTATGCTAAAAAAATGAGAATTCAAAATTGAAAAAGGCGTTCGAGTGATGTTGATTAGCAAGTGAGACTGTTCGAGTGATGTTGATTAACAAAAAGAAAAGAAATAAAAATAAAAAAATTTGTAAATCCGAAAAAACTCTCAAATTGGTGGTTGCACCAAATTTGAGCTCCCCACTCTGATACCACTTGTTGGATCGAGAAAACCGATAGAGGGGGGGTGAATATCGGTAAACTTTCGGATTTGAGTAAGAGTAGGTACGCAGCGGAAATTAAAAAACAAGACACAGAGACACAGTCGATTTACTTGGTTCGGAGCCTGTGTCGACTCCTACTCCAAGGCCCACGGTCATTGACCGTTTACTTTGGGCAATTCTATATAGGCGTAAAAAGGTTTACAGAATTTAATTACA
Source organism: Boesenbergia rotunda (assembly GCA_024364735.1). Taxonomy (NCBI): domain Eukaryota; kingdom Viridiplantae; phylum Streptophyta; class Magnoliopsida; order Zingiberales; family Zingiberaceae; genus Boesenbergia; species Boesenbergia rotunda. The sequence continues at coordinate 464,256 of JAGFNQ010002633.1, read as the reverse complement.
AAGATAAGTGTAGTAAATAAAAAGAACGCTCTTCTTTACCGACGTCCGGAGTAGATCAGCTTTTTCGGATCAGCGGGACGTCGTCGGCTCGAGTTGGAGAGTGTCCGGAGCAAGGCACGAGCGTAGAAGAGCTTTGAGGCGTTGAGTGAACAGTTGTTTGAAGCCTGGGGTCGAGGGCCCTTTATATAGGACCTGGGGGCGCCCGGGACGTCGGGGGCGCCCTCCACGTGGCCTCTGATCCGCAGAGCTCTCGGTCGCGTCTGATCCTCTGGATCCGCTTTGACCGGGGCGCCCGGAGCGCTCGGGGCTCCCGCATTGACCGGTCAAAGCTTTATCTTCTCGGCTTCGCAAGGGCGCGCTTCGGCAGCTGGCAGCAGGGCGCCCGCGACAGACGGTGCGCCCGGAACAGGCGGGGCTCCCGGAGCATCCGGGGCGCCCCGAATCTAGCTGTCGAGGCGCTTTGAGGTGTGTTTTCACTTCTTGCAGACTTGGGTTGACCTTGGGGGCGCCCGGATCATCCGGGGCGCCCTGCTCAGCTTCTGCCTCACTCCTTTGAGGCTCTCTGAGCTCCAGATACTCAGTCCTTCGATCCTGCATCCAGGGTTAGTCCAAATAGCAATTATATTATTCTTTTATACAGTCTTAGCTGCCTTGGTTCTGACTTTGGTCTCCAAAATGGAGCCCTAGGTCGAACCGCCGCCTACTGTTCCCTTGACGGGGAACGCGTCCTCACCTACTCCTCTCGGGAGAATTTACCTGATGCCAACTGCTCCTTTAGTTGGGCTTTTGCCTCACGGTCCTTTGCCAGGGCTTGGATGTCGAGCTGTCCTTCGCCCGGTGCCTAGCATTCCTTCGCTAGGGCTTTAGTCCCAGGCTGTCCTTCCCCTGGCGTCTAGCAGTCCTTCGCTAGGGCTTTGATGCTGGCAGTCCTTCACCAGTTGCTTAGCATTCCTTTGCTAGGGCTTGGATGCTAGCAGTCCTGCTCCAGTTGCCTAGCAGTCCTTCGCTAGGGCTTGGATACTGGCAGTCCTTCGCCAGGTGCCTAGCAGTCCTTCGCTAGGGCTTGGGTACTGGCAGTCCTTCGCCAGGTGCCTAGCAGTCCTTCACTAGGGCTTTTTCTGCATACTCAGCGAACAACGTTAGATCACAAATAAACTTAACTTTGAATCCTTTGCCAATATCAAAACCAGGTTCGATATGGTGCTTCCTGCACCAACATTCTATGCATTCTTCCAAGCGCTCTGCTCTGAAACACTCCGTGCTCAAGATTCAGGCGCCAACGATGACCCGCGGATCCGACTTTCTAAATCTTTCAGTCATTGGTATAATTTTAGTTTAAGTGCAGTAATTTTTAATTCTATATTCGAACCTTAATTTATAATTATTTTACGAAATATAGAATTGCCCGTCATAAACGGACAAGGACCGTGGACCTTGGAGTAGGAGCCGACCGCGACTTCGAACCATGTAAAAACAAACGTGTTAGCGTTGTTTTTTTTCTTTTTCTCTGCGCAATTACTCTTAAGTTTTCCGAAAAATTTATCGATCGATATTCACCCCCCCCTCTATCGATTCAAACCGATCCCACATAGATAACTGGTAGGAAGCTCGGATAAGTCAGAGAGGATCAGATAATTGGCAGAAAGTCCAATGTGGTCAACAAGACCAAACAACTAGCTGAAGTCTAAATGTGACATCTAATAGGAAGACCTGGTAGGTCAGGAGATCGAATGTCAAGTGATTATATAAATGGTAAGTTAAGTAACCAATCAAGGAGAGAGATCTAGTGAAGGTACATTGCCTTGGAAGGAACAATAAACATTGGTCTACCTAGGGTTTCAATAAAAATCTAAAAGTCAGGACCAGACAGTCCTAAGACTATCAAAATTATTTTATGTCTACTTTTATATTATACTTATGAGCTAACACTGCAATGTAGACAGCCAAAACAAACAGCCAGATGCTTGGTAAAGGAACTAGGGCACCTTAGAGGTTTGGAGGTGCCTGAGTGGTCTAGAGGCATCCCTGGATCTGAAAACTTATTAAGATGATAATGAGTGATTGCATTGGATCGAATGAGCTTCACTTGTGGCACCTTGAGTCATTTGAGGTGCCTTGGATGCAGTATAAAAGAAGTGTTCAACCGGAAGCTTGAGATCATCATTTGTTATTCTTCTTCTAAGTGCTCTATGTTAGGACCAAAGAAATTTAGATATCTCCATAATAATATAATATTGTTCACTTTAGGTCAAATCCCTTATAGTTTTGTTTTTAGATTTTATTCAAAAGACCTCATGCAAATAGAGATATCTTCCATCCTTTCAATCTTATGATATTTTTAATTTCTTATCAATATGGGACTTTGATTGTATCCCAACAATTCTCCTCTTAAAACGAAGAACCACCATTGGTCTAAGCCTCCCTACAAGTATCTGATCACTTTTGACTTGTTTCGGGCCTCCCCATGAGCATCCGGTCACCCTTTGACCTGCTCCAGACCTCCGACCCTCCCCACAAGCATCCGACCTGCTCCGAGCCTCTAGACCTCCTCGCGAGCATCCGGTCACATTTTGACCTGCTTAGCCCTCCCTGTGAGCATCAGGTCACACTTGACCTGCTCCGAGCCTCCCCTCGACTTCGTTTAAGGACCCCTCACATGACACATGGTCTGGACTATGGGTTTGATATCAATTGTTACAATCGAAGAAATTTAGAAATCTCTACAATGTTATGATATTGTTCACTTTGGGTCTAAGCTCTTATGGTTTTATTTTTGGGCTTTACCTAAAAGGCTAAATATCAATGGAGATATCCTTCCCTTATAAACCCATGATCTTTTCCATGTTTTTTCAATATGGGACTTTGTTTGCAACCTTGCAACTCAAACAATCCCACCTAAAACAAAGGACCATAAGGTCTCCTTCAAGCGAAAAGCCTATCTATTTGACGTCCAATCCTTGACCCACAAAGTCTTCCTGCCTTGCAGTCCACCTAACCTACTAGGACTTTTTTGTCTAGCCGCAACTAGAGCTTCTCTACTTAGCGTCTAGTCCTCTTGATATGGAAAAAGGAGCCCCCACCTCCTTTGTTCGAGTTCAATATTCTACTTACATGTCTCGATTAGACCATAACTCTTGTGCACAGTTAGTGGTTTGACCTTCTAGCAGTCTAGACTTTGATACCAATTGTTATGATTGAAGAAATTTAGATATCTCCACAATAATACGATATTGTTCACTTTAGGTCTAATCTCTCATGGGTTTGGCTTTGGGCTTTACCCAAAAGGTCTCATACTAATGGAGATATCTTCCATCCTTTTAAACCCATGATCTTTTACATTTCATACCAATGTGGGACTTTAATTATATTCCAATAATTTTCCTCTCAAACGAAGGACCACCATTAGTTTGGGCATCCCCACAAGCATTTGGTCACTCTTGACATTCTCCGAGCCTCTCTGCGAGCATCCGATAACCCTTTAGGTCTAAGCCCTCATGAGTTTTTCTTAGGCTTTACCCAAAAGGTCTCATGTAAATGGAGATATCATCCATCCTTTTAAATTCATGATCTTTTCCATCAATTCTCCCCTCAAAATGAAGGACCACCATTGGTCTGGTCCTCCCTACAAGTATCTGGTTATTCATGACCTGCTCCAAGCCTCCCCACGAGCATCCAATTAGCCTTTGACTTGCTCCAGACCTCCAGGTCTCCCCGCGAGTATCTAACATTCTTCGAGCCTCTCCATGAGTATCTGGTCACCTTTTGACCTGCTCTGAGCCTCCCCGCGAGCATCTAATCATCCTTTGACCTACTTCGGGCCTCCCTGCGAGCATCTGGTCATACTTGACTTGCTTCGAGCCTCCCCTCAACTTTATTCAAGGACCCTCCACATGAAACTGGATCTGGATCATAGATATAATACCACTTGTTGAGACCCCAAGGAATTGTATATATTTACAATGGCATAATATTATCCACTTTGGGCTTAAGCCATCATGACTTTGCTCTTGGGCTCTTCCTAAAAGGCATCATACAAATGAAGATATCTTTCCTTGATAAGCTTATAATCATTCTCATATATGTGAGACATTGTTTGTAACCTTACAACCCAACATTCCAAGCTTTAGAAACGTTATTACGATACCGAAGCATTGCTCTAATGATGACACTCTTCTTTGTCCTCTACTTTTTAGTGTTGGTAACAATTTAAATTATTTATTTTATTGTTGCATAGGAATGTGTAGTGTGTTACACATTATTTATTCATGTATTTGTCCTCTATGATCGAAGATTTTTTAGGAGAGAATATACTGGATTGTCCAATCAAAACAATCTAAGGAATCGTAGGCCTTAGAGTAGTAGTCACGTAGGATTCAGGGCTCCCTAGGAGTTCTGGATGTGGGATCATTGTGATCGTTAGAGGGGGGTGAATATTGATAATGTTTTTTTGGATGAATCAGATTTAATGCAGTGGAAATAAAGAAGTCAAACACGGCTAACACCTTATTTTTTTACTTGGTTTGAAGTCTATAACAGCTCCTACTCCAAAGCCCATAGTGTTAGGACTGAAAAGAATTTATATATCTCTACAATGGTATGATATTATCCACTTTGGGCCTAAGCCCTCATGGTTTTGCTCTTGGGCTCTCCCAAAAGGTCTCATGCCAATGGAGATATCTTTTTTCCTTATAAGCCTATGATCTTTCCCATGTGTTTTCGATGTGGGACTATGTTTGCAATCTTGCAACCCAACAATCCCCCCTCAAACGAAGGACCACAAGCCCCCCTCAAGCGGAAACCCTTTCCATTTGATGTCCGATCCTTTTCTGCCCCTCGGTCCACCCGACCTACTAGGACTTCACTGCCAAGTCGCAACTAAGACTTTTCTGCCTGGTGTCTGGTCCTCTTGATCAAAACACAGGAGCTCACACATCTTTTATTCAAGACTTAACCCACATGGTTAGATTTGGATCATAGCTCTAGCTCGTGCTTCTTCCGGCAGTTAGTCCGGTGAAGAGCGACCTAGCTATGATACCAATTGTTAGGACAGAAAAGAATTTAGATATCTCCACAATAGTATGATATTGTCACCTTTGGGCCTAAGCTCTCATGATTTTGGTCTTGGGCTCTCCCAAAAGGTCTCATGCCAATGGAGATATCTTTTCTCCTTATAAGCCTATGATCTTTCCCATGAGTTTTTGATGTGGGACTATATTTTCAAACTTGCAACCCAACACATAGTCTTTGACCATTTTCGTTGGGCAATACTATAATTCGTGAATGAAATACAAGAGTTATGATTAAGTACAAAAAAGTAAAAATTATACCAACGACAATAAACGAAGGAATTTCACTGCAGAAGCAGCGTGTCGTCGATCTTGAACTTCTTGGGTGTAGAGAACTCAAGCACAGAAGCTTTATCGTTGAGATTTTGAGAGCTTGAGTTGATGTTGGGAAGCAAAGGGGTGAAACGCCTTTTATACTTGATCTTGGGCGCCTGAGTGGCAATAGGGGCGCCCTCCATGTCACTAGTTCAGCTGCATCCTTATCCGTAGACTTGGCCAACCTTTATCTTGTTGTTGGGCGCATTGGAGCACTGGGGCGCCTGGGAGCTGACGTGGCGCATCCAACCAATGACCGCCAACTTAGCTTCGCCAACGGCTGAGAAAACCCCTTTGGACCCCTGAGTCCTCTCAGGCGCCTAGGTTCTCAATCACCTGAGCCCTCTTAGGCGCCCCTGATCGTAGCAGCTAATTCTTTTAGCCTGCAACCAAGGTTAGTCCAAGAACACAATATAATAAAGTATATGCATGCACGAATGATAGCTAGAGTTGTTTGGTTCTGACTTTGGATTTCAATTGAAATTCTAGTTTGAATCGACGCCTACTATTCCCTCTTTCGGGGACTGTGTCCTCACCTACTCTACTCTGGAGAAGTTATCATTTGCCAACCAACTCCACTAGTTGGACTTTTGCTCGGCCTCCAAAACTCCTGGATCTCGAGACATCCGAACCTCGACCTATCCCTACTTCTATCCATAGACCTCGCTTGGCTAAGTCTTCTGCCCGATCTTCTGGATTAGGTCTTCGGCGCCTAGTCCTCGACCAAGTCTTCATGCTCAATTCCTCGAACCAGGTCTTCGTGCCCAACCCTCAATCAAGTCTTTGTGCACAATTCCTCGAACCAGGTCTTTGTACCCAACCCTTAGTCTGGTCATCGGTGCCCAACCCTCGGTTAGGTCTGTTAGGATGTATACTAAAAGAATTGTCTTTTTATATGAACATCTACATTTTAAAAAAGAATCACAATAACACAGTTGCATGTTTAAATTAGTATATGCATAACAGTCTCATACTCTGCATTATAGATAACATGGTGTGTGGTGACACACAAAAGATCATGTTATCAGTCCCTTGCATAGTATAAGTAAAGGCTCACAACCGAGAGGGAGTTGAACAAACCATCAGGATGGTTGTAGTGTAATTAGGTGTGGTTTGTCTTGACCATAAAATTACACTAGTGCACTTTGTGTGCATTGAGCAGGACTAAAATAGAGGCGATCCAATTTGTATTGACTTTATAATTGGATCGAACCTCGGATTATTATGGAGTACAACCTCTAAATCCCGATATAATAACGGGCAAGTGTATTTAGTATTTTATTTCTTTGATTTAGCAATGGGCGAGATTTATTCTTCTAAATCGATAGGCTCGGTAAGTTGGAAAATAATATTAATTACATGGTGTGTCATTGATTATAGACGGAATCCATGTCCTGGTGAGTCAGGATGATGATGCACCCTTGATGAGCTCATAAGGTTCATCATGTTAAACCCTATAGGCGGATTTGATCTAACATGATGATAAGGTTGAGTGGTACTAGTTAAGGAGTTAGAAGTTGATTAATTAAAATTGTCAGTAATTTAAATTAATTGATGGACATTCGATATGTTAAACACGGGGAGATAGATGTACTCATCATAGGTGGAGACCAAATAAAAATATGGGGGTTGGTGAGGTAATTAAATGGAGATCCTTTAGTGGAATGGATCTTCATTAATGGATCGGGTTTGAATCAATTAGCAGGCCAAGACCCAACTCCTCCTTATGGTCCCTATTGTAGCCTATAAATACACCATGAGCCATCAAGAGAAAAACCCTAAGACTTTCTATTCTCTCCTCTCTCTCTTCCTCTCTCCTTTGGGTGTGCGGCGCTGAACATCCAGAGATCTCAACCGGCTGCTATTGTTGCTCCATGCGAGAACAACTTGCTGTGGCGTTTCTTCTCCCATGGATGGACAGCAGTTTCTTCCATGCGTGGATAGCTGTGGGTGTGTGATTCTTCCATGCGTGGGCTGTGTGTTTCTTCCATGCGTGGAACAGCAAGCTGTGGCATATCCCAGCGTGCTTGGACAACAACCAAGTTGTTGTGGCTTCTCCCAGCATGCATGGGCAGCAACCTTGCTGTGGCATCTCCTAGCGTGGATAGTTGTCCACGAATTGCTGTGGTTTTAAACGGAACATCAACTAGACTGCATGTATGTTGCTGTGGTTTTGAACAGAACAACAACTAGACTGCATGCATGTTGCTATGGTTTTGCAAACGGAACAACAACTAGTTAAAGAGAAAAGGGAGAAGGAAGAGGGGAGAACATCTCCATTTTTGGTCGGCGCAAGAAAGAACAAGAAGAAGGGTTTTGGTGGCTTCGTTTCTTAGAGGATCGTCACCCACACATCATTCAAGAAGGGAATTGTTCATACGGTAGAAAATCGTAAGGTAACGGAAGGTATAACTCTTCCTTGGCTCCTTTCATCTTATCATTTCATGTGAATGTTTAATTAATTATCTTGTTTAATTATTTGTTAATTGAAATTGATAATTTATTATTTTGGACCCCGATAATAAACACAAAAATTGGCGATCCGCTCATCGTCTTTTTCGTGATCATTCGGTTAGGTGAATTACAAGGCTCGATCTTTGAGATTGGCTAAGTTGTAATTCAAATCGATTGATACGATGATGAGATGGTCGTTTGGGAGATGGGTCTCCATTCAGATTAATTTTTTTATCCGTGGACATGGAGAGGTCTCTCAAGGACGACCAGGTATTAATAATTACCATTTTGTTGATTAAATTAGGCTCTCAAATCCATGTTATGATCCCTTTTTACATGCTTAATCTTGTATTTACACTAGGTTTCATGAATTATTGCTATTTTAGCTTTGGGATGCAATTCTTTCTATATTTGAGATATTTTTGCATTAAAATTTGAATTTAATTTTGTAGGCTTCGAATAATCATGGACCTAGATCAGATTGGATCGAGTTTGAGCCAGAATTGAATTCGATCAAGATGATCAAGCATTGGATTAATATGGGTCGTCCGATCAAGAAACGGGGAGATCTGAGCCATCTATCAACTTCTGATCAATCTGAGCTCAAGATAGGGTTAATCATGACCACAAATCAAGATCTGAAAGTTTGGTCCAAATCAGAAGCCATCTGACCGTCGGATCAAGCTTAAGAGGAGACTAAACCATCCATTCAAAAGGGAGGGAGTTCTGAGCCATCCATTGCAGATCTGATTGATCCAAGCTAAGGAGGAGCAGATCCTGACCCTTGATGGAGATCTGGAAGGTTTAGACTCAATCCGAGTATATCCGACCGTTGGATGCAGTAAGGATGATCATAGCCGTTCATTTCTAACAGTTAAAACGAACTCCTCCTCAAATCTGAGCATAGTCGTGTCGTCGCGAATTCGGTTTTCCAGTTCATCGTTTTCTTCAGTTCTTCTCCGATCGCACGCGGCCACTCCAGATCCAGTTTTCTTCAAGATTTAGTCATCAAGATCTAGTCTCCGTGAAGTTTGCTACCAATCTTGTCGCTGCCAAGCTCCGGTGAGGGTTTCGTCGAGGGCTCTGTTTCGCCTGAATCAATTCCTGCTTGATCGCCATTTTCATCAATCGGATCCATCAGAACGTTCGGAGGGGTTCTCTGAAGGGTACTGAGGGTTTCTGAGCCGAGATCACATCCAGCCAAATCAAGGAGGAAGGAAATGGTGGAAGTCTTTAGCTGTGCACCAATCTATAGCTTAACTAATTGTGGGAGTTTGATCTTGCCGATTCTCGAGCTAGGGGGTTCTTAGCTCGATTCTTTTGTGATGGCAAGAAGCAAATCTTGGGTGAAGAATCTGGTCATGTGTCAATTGATTGTAGATTTTATTTCTGAACTTAGTTCCTTAGCATTCCAGTTTGTATAAGTTGTATCAGTCGCATTTCAGCATCTGATCGGTTTGTTTGACCGATCAAGACATCACTTGATCGGTCTGTTCGACCGATCAGGCTTGAATCTGATTGGTCTGTCGACCGATCAGGCAGTTCTCGGTTTCGTTCAATCCTGTTCTGTTATCAATTTTCAACACAACCTTGTTCCTTCAGTAATTTTTGTTTCAAACTTCACATTTCTTCAATTTAGCTATAGCTCTTACGCTTTTCTACATTTAAGGTTAGCTCTTGAATTTTCAATCTCACAGTTTTATATTGAATTGCTTAGTTTGAAATAGGTTAAGTGTAATTCTTGTAATTTCCTAATTCGTACCATGCTTTAGCTAAGTTTACTCTGTTTTTATTGCTATTTCATTCCTTATTGCAAAACAAACCCCCATTTCAATTTGGAAACCCAAAACATATCAATCGACACATTCAAGCTTGAACTAAACACTCTTAACTAGTCCTTGGAAAAATACGACTTGAGGCCCCTATACTACATTTAATTTTGTAAGCTAAGGGTTTTCAACTAATATATATCTAAATTTGAGGTCATTCATGACACTTGTTATTGGGCACACATCAAATTTTTGGCGCCATTGCCGGGGAACACATTAGTTGAGTTTGTTTAATTTTAGCTTGTGCTTATTTTCATATTTTGTGATCTATTTCATTTGTTTTATCTTTCTGTATATATTTGCTGCCATTTTGTTTGGTTTATGACCAGGACTGCAGGTGGTGGTCTAGCGGAATTTGATCCAGAAATTGAGAGGACCTTCAGAGCTAGAAGAAATCAAGGAAGAGTTTCAAAAATTATAGAAAATTTTTCTACTCATTCAAGCATTCCTATGACAGAACATCAGAAAACTATGAAGGAGCTTGCAGCACCTGATGATGCTTTTTAGTATTCTTGCATTGGCTATCCAGAGTTAGCTGGTGATTTTGAGCTGAGATTAGGCCTTATTCATTTACTGCCTAAGTTTCAAGGACAATCTGGAGAAGATCCAAACAGATATTTGCATGAGTTACATGTAGTGTGCTCCACTATGAAGCCTCAAGGGATTTCTGAAGAGGATATTAAGCTAAGGTTATTTCCATTTTCTTTGACTGGAGCAGCTAAGGACTGGTTTTATTATTTTCCTACTGGACATGTTTCAAGTTGGATAGCCATGAAGAAGACATTTTTAGAGAAGTACTTTCCAGCCTCAAGAACTGCTATTATCAGAAAAAACATCTGTGGTATTCAGCAAGTAGTGGGAGAGACCTTATATGATTATTGGGAGAGATTCAACAAGCTGTGCTCATGTTGTCCACAACATTAAATCAGTGAGCAACTTCTTATTCAGTATTTCTATGAAGGTCTAATTCAGATGGATAGAATCATGATTGATGCTGCAGCTGGAAGAGCTTTAGTGAACAAGACACCAGATCAAGCTAGAGAATTAATTTCAAATATGGCAGAAAATTCACAACAATTTGGAAGTAGAGCTCTTTCCACTAGAGGAGTGAATGAAGTCCAAATGATTTCTAATGAACAAAAGGAGATCAAGAGTTCTTTGATGGAGCTTACTTCTTTGGTGAAGCAAATGACATTGAACAATGTTAGCCAAAATCAAAATTTTTCAGTATCTTCACCTACAAACCAAGTGATGAGGTTGTGTAGCATTTGTTCAAGTCAAGAGCATAACTCAAATTTGTGTCGTAACTTACAACAAGATGAATCATTAGCTGCTTTGATTAGAGGACAATATCAATCAACGAATGACCCTTATTCATCTACCTACAATCCGGGTTGGAGGGATCATCCTAATTTGAAATATGGAAATTCTTTTTATCAACAAAATGCTTCACAACAACCCCTACAACAAAATCAGCCTTCTTTCCATCATTTACAACAACCAAACCAAAGTTTTCAGTAGCAAAATTAACATTTCCAGCAGCCCTACCAACAATTTCAGCAAGGGAATCAACTATTTCAGCTTCAATTCCAACAAAACCAGCAATCTTTTCAACCAATTCAGAATTTTCAACAAATTTTTCATCAGTCACAGCATTCAAATCAAAATTTCCAGCCTTCAAATCAGAGTTTTTAGCCCCAACAATTTCAGTTTTCAAACCAAAATTTTCAGCCTTCAAATCAACATTTTCAGAGCAATAATTTCCAGCAATTTCAACCAAGTTCCCAGCCCAATTTCTAGCAATTTCAACAGCAATTTTAACCATTCAATCAGCCCCAACAACCTCAATTTCAAAATTCACAGCAACATCAAGGTTTTCAGCAACATAATCCTTCATTTCAAGGCCAACAAAAATCCCATGCTAATCAAGGGGGTTATGGAGGTTCTAGTGGGGTGAATGCTCAACAACAAAAGCTAGAGGAGATGATGCAACAAATTCTTCAGCAACAACAAATTTTACAACAACAACAAGGGCAACAAAAGAATGATTCCATCCTTCAAAACATTGAGAGACACATTGGTCAACTAGCTAATGGGATGAATCAAATGCAAGCCCAAGGATCAAGTCAATTACCTTCTCAAGTTACTCCTAATCCTAAGGGAAATGTTAGTGCCATCACTTTGAGGAGTGGGAAGGTTGCTTCTAGTTCAAATGTTCAAAGGGCTGATTTTTCTAAAGAAATTCCAGCTGCTAGTTTTCCAGCTCATTTCAGGCCTAAAATTGATTCAAAATCAGTTGGTTGTGATCCTAGTTCAAGCCTAACTCTTTCTTCAATTGATCCTGTGATTTTGGTAGAAAATGAAGGAGAAATCAGTAAGAAAGGTGAACCTACAACAGCTACATCTAGTGGAATTTCTGCTCAAGATCCACCTCCGAAAATTTCAGCTCAAGTGGAGGAATCAAGAGTTCCTTTACCTTTTCCATAGTGCAAGACTCAAGCTAAAAAGCATGTAGAGGAGGAGAAGGCCAAGGAGTACAATGAGCTTGTAAAACTTTTTAGTAAGGTGGAGATAAATGTGCCTTTGTTGACCATGATCAAGCAAATTCCCAAGTATGCTAAATTTCTCAAGGATTTGTGTGTACACAAGAAGAAGCTGAGGGAGAATGAATTGGTGAGTTTAGGGAAGAATGTCTCAGCCCTTATCCATTCTATTCCTCAGAAATGTGAAGATCCAGGAGTGTTTACTGTGTCTTGTGAGATTGGGAGGACTCTTTTTCATGATGCTATGCTAGATTTGGGAGCCTCTATTAATGTGATGCCTATATCAGTTTTTCAGATGCTTGGTATTGGACCCTTGCAACCTACAGGAGTGGTTATTCATCTAGCAGACAGGAGTCAGACTCAGCCAGCTAGAATCATTAAAGATGTATTAGTGAAGGTGAAGGAGTTGATTTTCCCTGCGGATTTCTATATCTTGGACATGGAGGGGGATTATCTGGCAAATAGATCTCCACTTATTCTTGGGAGACCATTCTTGAAGACTGCAAGGATAAAAATTGATGTATATGCAGGCACACTCTCTATGGAGAATTGTGACACAGTGGTGCAGTTCAGTATTTTTGATGCTATGAAGCACCCCAGAGAGGATCACTCTATCATGAGCATGAACATTTTAGATGAGTTAGTTCATGCAGATTTATTTGCTGAGGGAGCTTCACTTAGTATTCCCAGAGGATATTCTAGCTCAGATGAGGCTGAGGAGGCATTTGCTATAGAGGAGGCTGATTTAAAGATTGTTTCAGATTCACTTTCAGTTAGAGATGATTCTATAGGTGTAGGGGATTGCACTGAGCCCCAGGGATCACCCATACCTACTGAGCAGTCACAGATTGAGTTAAAGTCATTGCCAGATCATTTGAAGTATGCTTATTTGGGAGAGGAGCAGAGTTTACCTATCATCATCGCCCAGAACTTGGATTCAGAGCAAGAGGACAAATTATTGCAAGTTCTGAGGCAGCACAAGAGAACCATTGGGTGGACATTAGCTGACATACCTGGTATTAGTCCAGCCATTTGCATGCACAGGATATTTCTAGAGGAGAATGTCAAGCCAGTCAAGCAGCCACAGAGAAGGCTAAATCCACTAATTTTTGATGTTGTAAAGAAAGAGGTGACTAGACTTTTACAGGCAAATATTATATACCCTATTTCTGACAGTAAATATGTTAGCCCTATTCATGTGGCGCCTAAGAAATCAGGAGTGACAGTGGTGGAGAATGAGAGCAATGAGCTAGTACCCACCAGAGTGAAGAATTCATGGAGAGTTTGTATTGACTACAAGAAGCTGAACCAAGTACGAGGAAAGATCACTATCCCTTGCCTTTTATTGATCAGATGCTAGAAAGGTTGGCAGGGAAGTCTCACTATTTCTTCCTAGATGGATACTCAGGTTATTTCCAGATCTGTATAGACCCAGAGGATCAGGAGAAGACCACTTTCACTTGTCCTTTCGGTACATTTGCTTATAGACGCATGCCATTCACTCTTTGCAACGCCCCAGGGACTTTCCAGCGGTGTATGGTGAGTATATTTGGTGAGTTATTAGAACACTGCATGGAAATTTTCATGGATGATTTTTCTGTATTTGGCACATCATTTAACACTTGTTTGGATAATTTGTCTAGGGTTTTACATAGATGCATTGAAACTAATCTTATCCTTAATTTTGAAAAATATTATTTTATGGTAGAGCATGGGATTGTATTAGGTGATATAGTCTCTAGGAAAGGCATTGAAGTAGATCCTGCTAAAGTTAGTGTTATATCTTCTTTATCTTACCCCGTATGCGTACGGGTTGTCCGAGCTTTCCTTGGCCATGCAGGATTCTACAAGACATTTATTAGAGACTTCAATGAGATTGCTCGCCCGTTGACTAGACTCTTGTAGAAGGATGTAGATTTTTGTTTTGATGAAAAATGTAAGGAAGCTTTTCAGAAATTAAAGGAGGCTTTTATTTCAGCTCCTATTATTAGACCCCCCTGATTGGAATTTATCTTTTGAACTAATGTGTGATGCTTCTAATTTTGCTGTAGGAGTTGTACTTGCACAGAGGGTGGATGAAGCGCCACATGTCACTTGCTATGCTTCCAAGACTTTAGATGCTGCTCAGGCTAACAACACCACCACAGAAAAAGAGCTCCTTTCTATTATTTTTGCTTTAAATAGATTTCAATCATATTTGTTATGTTCTTATGTTATTGTATTTTCTGATCATGCAGCTCTGAAGTACCTTCTAAAGAAGCCAGATGCAAAGCCCAGATTGATTAGATGGATGCTTTTACTTCAAGAGTTTGACTTGGAGATTAGAGATAGGAGTGGCAAGGAGAACCTGGTGGCAGATCATTTGAGCAGAATAGAGGGAGATGGACACCCTACCACCATTGATGATGATTTCAAAGATGAGCACCTTCTAGTGATACATGGTGAGTCGCCATGGTATGCAGGTCTAGTTAACTATTTAGTAGCTCATGTTTTTCCTACACAATTGACTAAGGCTCAGAGAGACAAATTTAAGAGTGATGCTAAATTCTATATGTGGGATGATTCTTACTTGTGGAAATTCTGTAGTGATCAAATAATTAGAAGATGCTACCTGACCATGAGTTTTATTCAGTTCTTACATTTTGCCATTCATCAGCCTGTGGAGGACATTTTGGACCATAAAGAATTGCTAGGAAAGTTTTAGAGTCTGGTTTATATTGGCCTACTTTATTCCATGATGCTTACTTATTTTATAAAAACTGTGATAGATGTCAGAGGAAGGTAACATAGGAACTAGGAATGAGATGCCCCAACAAACTATGCTTTTTTGTGAAATATTTGATGTATGAGGGATAGACTTTATGGGACCTTTTCCTGCATCTTGTGGATATTTATATATTTTACTTGCTATTGATTATGTTTCCAAATGGGTGGAGGCCATTCCCTCCAGGACTGATGATTCTTGTGTTGTTGTTAGTTTTGTCAGGTCACACATTTTTTGTAGGTTTGGAATTCCAAGGGTCATCATAAGTGATCAAGGTTCACATTTTTGCAACAAGCACATGAAGGCTTTGCTTAACAAATATGGGGTTGTGCATAAAGTGTCTACTTCCTACCACCCCCAAACTAATGGACAAGCCGAAATATCAAATAGAGAGATCAAGGCAATTTTGGAGAAGACTGTTGGGCCTAATAGAAAAGATTGGAGCAAGAGACTTGATGATGCATTGTGGGCCTATAGGACGGCATATAAGATACCCATTCGAATGTCTCCCTATCGACTTGTTTATGGGAAAGCTTGTCACTTACCCATGGAGATAGAGCATAAAGCCTATTGGGCGGTGAAAGCTTGAAATTTTGATGCTAATAAAGTGGGAGAAGAAAGGAAGCTTCAACTTCAAGAACTTGAGGAGATAAGACTAGAAGCATATGAAAACTCAAGGATTTACAAGGAGAAGACTAAGAATTTTCATGATAAGCCTATATTGAAGAAAGAGTTTCAAATTGGTGTTAAGGTTCTTTTGTACAAATCAAGGCTCAAATTGATCAAAGGTAAGTTGAGATCTAGATGGGAAGGTCCATTTCTTGTTATAATATTTTTCCTTATGGTGTTGTTGAGATTAAGGATGAGGCTAATGCTTTTATTTGGAGAGTTAATGGCCACCGACTCAAGAAATACTTTGAAGAAGTGAAGGAGCTAGATGTGGATGGATTGGATGTTAAAGATGCTATCTACCCAACCTAAAGGGGAGTTGATTTTCTTGCACTTCTATTTCATTGTATATATCATTTTTATGTTTTTTTAGAAGTAAATCTTTCTTTTAAACTGAGTTTTTGTTAATAAATGCTTAGGTAGTGTAGAAAGAATAAAGAGTCATTGTAGATACCATTTTATCCTTTTCGGCACCTTGTTTCTTGCATAATTTGGAATAAATATATCCCTGTAGATTTTCTTTATATCATTTTAGAGTCCTTTGAAAGTGAGTTAAATTTGGTTGTTAAAACTTAGGATTTAAGCCAATGGATGAAAATTCTTAGATACTTGAGTACTACCTAGTTATGGACTCTAGATTGATGACTTGAGATGAATTCTTTTAACCTAGTGAGGATTTGGCCTAACTTTTGTGATACACACATGTGATTGTAGTCTAGAACTTGCTTAGGTTCTTTCAAAACTATATTTCTATGATTGGACCACATTTATAGAGGTGAATCACTTTGTTCCCTTTTTCATATCAATTTTTGCAAATATTGCTTGTTGATCTACTCTACATTCTATTTTCTTTCCCCTATATTTCTGTTCATACCCATATTCTCCATGGACTTGGTTGCTTTGGATTGTTTCTTGATGTTACTTTGCCCGAGACGGTCAAAAAGCTATGTGTGGGGGAGGTGGTTTGAAGTGTTGTGGTAAGAAATGATGCATCTTGGAAGCTTATTTCTAGTTGAAAGATAGTTGGCAATTTGTTTTGATGAGTCTTAAGGAATGAAGGAAGTATCAAGGATGCAACTCAAAAAGAAAAAAAAAATACAGGAAATGAAGATTAGAAGGAAGAGGTGTGCCAACTTGATGGAGTTGTGTACCAAGTTTGGGTGCAAGAGTTGATAGTAAAAATTCCAAGTACAGTATATAATTTCATCATCATTAGATTGCAATTAACATATCTTGCAGTTCACGACCACTTCAGAATTCCAAGAGGTGATCAGAAATGTGAAAGCCACAATCGAGTGCGCTGATTTGATCAGAAACTGTTTTGATCAAGAATTGGGAAGCTGGAACTGTGGAAGTTGAAAAAGAAATCAGAAACATTTCTCTTGAAGCTGGATTGAAGCTGTACAATTTAATTATGAATGGAATCTAAAAGTGCTGAAAGAAAAGAAAAAAACTGAGGAGCTGAAATCAGTTAAGTTGGGTTGCTGTTAAAACAGCTGAATTGCAAGAATTCCTGATACACTTCTGTCATTTTGATGGAAAGAAATGGGAGTTCACAAGTGTTAGGATCATTGAAAAAAATAGAACCAGAGATAAAAGCAGAAACATTGGCTGCAGAAAAAAAAGGGCAGCTGAAAAACAGAAAAAGAAGAAAAAAAACATGAAGTGTCAGGAGGTGGGGTACATTTCTGAATTGGAAGATGAGGACAAGGAGCTAGTTGGATTTAAGATGTGGTATTGATTGAAAAGAAGTGATATCGGCAGAAACAGTTTCAGGATTCTATTCAGTTCAGCTACTGATCAGACCCTGATCGGTCTCTAGACCAATCAGGGAGGTGTCTGATCGGTCACTCTGACCGATCAGAAGTAGCTCAGACCGATCAGTAGCTCCCCAGAACGATCAGAAGGAGCTCAGTCCGATCATCCAGAACCATCAGAGCAGTGACTGATCGGTCCCTTGACCGATCAGCAGAGGTTGGCACACACAGAACCTGGGCACATTGAATTCAGCATTGTTTTTCATCAAAATCAGAGACACTATCCAATCCTTACTCACCTTGGCTCTGGTATATGCAGGATAATTCAAAATGAGAGGGCAAAGTGCATTAGGTTACATTTTTGAGTATCCAAGTCTTCCACTTTCTTTACTTTTCCATCTACTAAACTTCTACTTCATTTCTATCATTTCATATTTCTTGACTTGTTCAAATAAGCCTTTGTAGGTGTGGATTCAACTCAAGAATGATGGCGGAGAGTAGAGCACAAGCAAGCTTATGGTAGTGCAAGAACCATGATTGTGTTTGAGTGATCTCCACTTTCATCAAAAATGTAGAACCTAGGAAGGGAGCCACCAAAATTTCCTTGATGAGGATTTGTGTGTTTGATTCATTTCAATTAGTCATGAAGGATGAAGTAACTAAGTTGTTGACTAAGGACAAGATTCTAGTCCATTGAGTTTAGATTTTTGAGAATTGACAACCCTAGGTAATTTCCTTTCAATTGCTTCTAATTATGATTGAGAATGATCTAGGGGGTACATTATTAGTTTGTTGTGCGAGACGGCCAAAAGCAAGTGTGGGGGATTTGATAATTACCATTTTTTGATCAAACTAGGCTCTCAAATCCATGTTTTGATCTCTTTTTATATGGTTAATCTTGTATTTACACTAGGTTTCATGAATTATTGCTATTTTAGCTTTGGGATGCAATTCTTTCTATATTTGAGATATTTTTGCATTAAAATTTAAATTTAATTTTGTAGGCTTTGAATAATCATGGACCTAGATCAGATTGGATCAAGTTTGAGCCAGAATTGAATTCAGATCAAGATGATCAAGCATTGGATTAATATGGGCCGTCTGATCAAGAAACGGGGAGATCTGAGCCATTTGTCAACTTCTGATCAATCTGAGATCAAGATAGGGTTAATCATGACCACAGATCAAGATTTGAAAGTTTGGTCCAAATCAGAAGCCATCTGACCGTCGGATCAAGCTTATGATGAGTCTAAACCATCCATTCAAAAGGGAGGGAGTTCTGAGCCATTCGTTGCAGATCTGATTGATCCAAGCTAAGGAGGAGCAGATCCTGACCCTTGATGGAGATCTGGAAGGTTTGGACTCAATCCGTGTAGATCCGACCGTTGGTTGCAGCAAGGATGGTCATAGCAGTTCATTTCTAACAGTTAAAATAGAACTCCTCCTCAGATCTGAGCATCGTCGTGTCGTCGCGAATTCTATTTTCCAGTTCATCGTTTTCTTCAGTTCTTCTTCTCCGATCGCACGCGTCCACTCCAGATCCAGTTCTCTTTAAGATTTCGAGTCATCAAGATCTAGTCTCCGTGAAGTTTGCTACCAATCTTGTCGCTGCCAAGCTCCGGTGAGGGTTTCGCCGAGGGCTCTGTTTCGCCTGAATCAATTCGTGCTTGATCCCCATTTTCATTGATCGGATCCATCAGAACGTTCGGAGGGGTTCTCTGAAGGGTACTGAGGGTTTCTGAGTCGAGATTACATCCTGCCAAATCAAGGAGGAAGGAAAGGGTGGAAGTCTTCAGCTGTGCACCAATCTATAGCTTAATTGATTGCGGGAGTTTGATCTTGCCGATTCTCAAGCTAGTGGGTTCGTAGCTCGATTCTTGTGTGACGGCAAGAAGCAAATCTTGGGTGAAGAATCTGATCGGGTGTCAATTGATTGTAGATTTTGTTGGATTGAGAAACACGATAGAGGGGGGGGTAAATATCGTGAAAATCATTTCGGATAAGAATAAGAAAAAATATGCAGTGGAATTAAAACAAACACATAAAGAACACAAGTATTTTTACTTGGTTCGGAGTCGCGGTCGGCTCCTACTCCAAGGCCCATGGTCCTTGACCGTTTACTGCGGGCAATTATATAATCGTGAAAAGGTTTACAGATTTTGATACAAGAATAATGCAGTAAATAAAAGAATACACATTTCGTTACCGACGCCCGGTGTAGATCGTACTTCGGAGCAGAGGGTCGTCATCGGTGCTAAAGTCTCGAGATCGGAGTTTGCCGGAGCAGAACGCTTGATCGAAAAGCTTAGAGGCGTTGGAAAGTTGTGATCTTGAAGCCTCAGGGTCGAGCCCTTTTTATAGTGCTCCTGGGGGCGCCTGGGACGTCGGGGGCACCTGACATGTGCCTTCTGATCGGATAAACTTCATCCGCAGCTTGGTCAGTGCTTATACCCTTCGAATCAGCCTCTGGAGCTGACTGGGGCGCCCGGGACCTCCTGGGCACCCAGCTTGACTTGGTCCACTGGCTTCGTGGCTGATTTTGCTTCAACTACCTCTTTGGCTTTGACCTTGGGTGCCCGGGACCTCCAGGGCACCTAGCCCAGTATGGTTTCGAAGCGATTCTTGCTTCCTTGTTTGTTTGGCTTTGACCTTGGGTGCCCAGGACCTCCCGGGCGCCTAGCCCAACTGTCTGCCCCTCTCCTTTGGGGCATTCTAAGCTGCAGAAACACACTCCTTCGGTCCCTGCATCCAAGGTTAGTTCCACAACAAATAAGGCAAGAATATTAGTCAATTCTTACAGCCGTAGCTGTCTTGGTTCTGACTTCGGGTCTCCCAAATGGAACCCTAGGTCGAACCGACGCCTACTGTTCCCTCGACGGGGAACGCATCCTCACCTACTCCTTTCAGCAGAGTTTACCTTTTGCCAACTGACTCCTCTTGTTGGACTTTTGCCCGATCCACTTGACCAGGTCTTCGTGCCCAGTCCTCGACCAGGACTTCGTGTCCACCTTCCAAGCAGGTCTTCGGTGCCCAGCCCCTTGCCAGAACTTCGTGCCCACCTTCCGAGCAGGTCTTCGGTGCCCAGCCCCTTGACCAGGTCTTCTTTGCCCATCCCTTTGCCAGGACTTCTTGTAACGCCCGACCTTATATCTACCCTTAAGGCGGGGTTACGGGTCCATACATCCATATCATTTTATTAGCTTAAGCATGTATATCCAAACAAAACATATCCAAACAAAACAATTACAATACATGAACTAGTAATAAGCATGCTTATTGAAGACTAATTTACCAAGCAAGGTTTACTTCATTTCTTTTATATCTACATGCATTCACAACCTAATATGAAGATCATTTAACACACTATAGCATGGAATCTCAAGTAGAATATAGCAAGAGTTATCTAGTCTTAGATACATGCAAAAGAAGCATTCATAAGAAATTAGCATTCATAAGAAACAGAAAATAGTAATTATCTAACATTTTACTTAGCATGCATACTACAAAGTTTAGACATTAATGATAGTGTTATCTAGCATGACATAGGTTCCATATCCCTAACTTAATCACAGTAGAGTAGTCATGATCACACATTCAGAGTATAGCAATACAATTTCAATCTTTCATAGGAAGCAGTTTAGATTCTAGACAAAAACAAGGTAGATAGAATCTTTCGTTCTTTCCCGAGCCATCACCACACACATCCTCTAGCCTTCCCTCTGCCTCTTCCTTTAGTTCAAGTATTTCTTACCGCTATCTGCAGCATAAGAAAAACAACATGAACTAGTAAGCAAAACATGCTTAGTAAGAATCCGGGCCTACTCGCAAAACCATATCGATACATCATATCATGTACTCAGTAATCAAGATAGAACAAGATTATAAGCATCATAAGCATCTCATCAAAGCATCATAAGCATCACATCAAATATCTCTAAGTACTTACAGAACAAGATCATCACATAATGAGAAAATATGTTTTTCAAAAGGTTCCATAATGGTAAGTACTTAAAAATATCATATCATCATCCAGGGCCCAGTTGTAGTACCACATCATGCGCGTTCCCTAATAAATTGGGGTAGCGAGCCACCAATCTAATTAGAGCAGGACCCTTCCGTCCTACCAATGCCATGACCTTCAGTTAACATGCACATTGGATTTGTTTAACGACCCCCTTCCGAGTCGGGTACACAACTTTCAAAGTAAAGTAATTTATCATGCAATTACTCATATATGTATATGCCTAAAGGTACTCTTAATCACTTCTCAAAGGGACACACCACACATTCGGGTGCTCTTGATCCCCTAGGGACACACCACACATTCGGGTGCTCTTGATCCCAGTTTCAATAGAGTAACCCTTTTTAAGCATATTATCAAACACATCATGTTCATATCATCAAGGTGCCCCATGGGCTATAAGGCATGCTTTTATACCTAACAAGATAGATCACATAAATTATACACACATCACATATGTAGTAGCATGCTTCATGGTCTCATTAGGTACTTCCCAACCCTAGAATTAGGGTTGGCCGAAACATACAAGTAAGGGGATTTGGTTCTCCAAGCAAGCATTCATTCAAGCATTTCTACAAACACCTCAAGTACCTTTCATGTTAACAATTGAAACATGGTTTATATCTCATATTGGGATTAACATCCACTAACCCTAAATTACAAGAGGTGGCCGAATGATAAGGTGGGGTTTCTAGGGTTTTTGGACAAGTCATCATTCACAAAACAACACACATATATATACAACATTTTATCTACCATTCTAATCATGGGAACATAATAGGATAGCAAGCCACACAAAACCCTAACTTTTCTTCTTTAGCCGAAAGTTGTAGGGCACTAAAACCCTAATTCTTGTTATCACACATGATGGAAAAATAACATAAATTTATACCCTAAGTTCCTAGGGATATCCTCATGCATCAAGAAGCAACCAAAGCCCATAAGTGGGTGGTGGCCGAAACTTTGTAGGGTACCAAACCCTAACTTTTGTCCTTCCAAAAATATTTGGGAACAACACATATGTATATAAAATCCCTAGGGTTACTAGCATGCATCAAAGTTTGATCAAAACCCTTCTCTTGGACCCCTTACAAGGAGTGGCCGAAACTTCCTTAAGGAAGTCCTTGTGATTTTTTTCCAAAGAATTAACCAAGCATACATTCGATAGCAATTATGCCACAGGCGAGAGGACACTTACATCCTAGCGCTGGATTTTAACCTTCTTTAAATCGTAGGGTACCCTACACTTGAAGGGTATGTGAAAGCCTTTTTCTTCCAATTTTCCTCTAAGACTCCTTGGTCTTGCTAGAAGGCAAAGACACTTGGGCTTTCTTCCTTGCAATTGCCCTAGGGTTAGAACCCTTGGATGCTATTTTCGAAAATGGAAGAAGTGAAGGAGATGATGGAGGTTTCGGTTGGGAGAAGTGAGGAAGAAGAAGAGAAGAAAAGGAAGTTATTCCAACTTCCCATATTTATACTTTTCTCATGAAAAGACATGTCTCTTCACCCTTACACACTTAACAAGCATGTTCCTTTCTCCTTCTACATGAAATATTGCTTAGTTCATTGGTTATGACATGGTGAGTGCAACTAGGAGGTTCAAGGTTCAATCCTTGCTTCCTCCTTTCTAGCTCTTCTTTTTATCACAATTTGCAGTAACCCATATCAAAGCCCATTAAGCCAAGCCCATCATGAAATTTCATAATATTTCATGTTTATGAATTCATAATATTTTCTAATATTTTTCCTGAATTCATAACATTATTTACATAATATTTTATAAATATTATTCACATAACATTTCATGATAATAATATTTCATGAATATAATATTTCATGTATCCATGACATTTCATAGCATGTGATTGCATGAAATTTATATCATTTCATTATAACCATTTTCATACATTGTCATGATTTTACATTGACAAATTTGGGGTGTTACACTTCTTGCCTAGTGTACCTAGGACTTCTTCCTGCACACTTAATAAATACATAAGATAACAATAACATCTTAACTCTTGAATCCTTTGCCATTATCAAAACCCAGGTTTGACTTAGGTGTTGCCTGCACCAACAATTTCCCCCTTTTTGATTTATGGCAGCCCTGTTCAAAAAGTTAAGTTAATCATACAGATAAGTAGGTAGAGTACCTAAATTTTAATTTCCTCCCCTGGAAGAAATCTCCCCCTATGTTTTTCAAAAGTTCGTGAGGGTTTTGAAAAAGTTTCTAAGTCTAAAAGTGAAACGTTTTTCAAGTTTTCAATACTTAGAAAATTTTCAAAAAAGGTTTTTAAGTTTGAAAACATTTTGCAAAAAATCTTTTGAGTTGGACACTTGAAAAATTTTCAGGAGAATTTGAAATTTGCACTTAGAAAATTTTCAACCAACCAAAAAATTTAGAGTAAGTACTTAGAATAATTTTTGAACGCATGTAATTTCGAAAATAATTTTCAAAATACTTAGTTTTGCACTTTAGAAAATTTTCTATACTTATTCTGAAGTTTTAACACTTAGAAATTTTCAAGCAGTTTTAAATACTTAGAAAACAGTTTAAATACTTAGAAATATTTTTCAAGCAGTTTAAGTACTCAGAAATATTTATCAAGCACTTTAAATACTTAGAAATATTTTTCAAGCACTTTAAATACTCAGAAATATTTATCAAGCACTTTAAATACTTAGAAATATTTTTCAAGCACTTTAAATATTTAGAAATATTTTTCAAACAGTTTGAATACGCACTTTAAATATTTAAAAATATTTTTCAAAATAAGTACTTAGAATATTATCTTTCAAAAAGAACTTAAGTACACTAGTACAAAAAAGACCTTTAACAACGGCTTTTAACACCGGTTGTATTAAAACCGGTGTTAAAAAAAAGGCGGTGGCATTTTTGTAATTATTTGAACTTTAAAATACTTTTAACACCGGTTCTTTTAACAACCGGTGTTAAAAATATATTTAACTACGGTTTTATAAATAACCGGGGTCATATGTTATAATTATTTGAACTTCAAAATACTTTTAACACCGGTTCTTTTAACAACCGGTGTTAAAAATATATTTGACTATGATTTTATAAATAACCGTGCCTTCATTTTCCCTTGCCGAACCAACTTTGCCCGATTCCCTTTTTCCTCTCTTCGCCCGTGCCCTAGCCTCTCTCGCCGACTCCCCTCTTCCGTGCGCCGTCGCCAAGCGTCGCCCTCACCCACTCGCGATCTCGTCATCGTCGTCACAGGAGGCAGCGCCATTGCCGGAGTACGGGACTCGCCGTGTCATTCCCTTCTTCACGCACGCGATCGAAGCCGGAGCGCCGCCTGTTTGTCCACGCCGCCGGCCATCTTCTCCCTCTACATTCTCACCGGAGCGGAGCTCTCCCTCTTCCCGATCAGCTCTTCCTGTCTCTTCCTTTTTGGATCACCGACGCTCGATTGCCGACCGCTTCATCGATGTTGAGCTCAGCCATCAACCCCACTTCGCGGGTCCCCCACTTCGCGGGTCTCCCGCTTCATGTCTGGTTCGAGAATCAACTGCCATGGCTTCCTCCGATTTCTCACCCTCCGGTGAACTCTCTCTCACTCTCCCCTATCTCTCTCATCTGAGATTTGTGCGTTTTGCATCGAAGTCTGGTCGTCTTGATTGAGTTTTTCTTCTGAAAAGTTAATTCGATTTGCTTCGTTGCAGGAGCTTCGTCCCCCGATGGCCGATCGAGTCCAATCGCGAACACTAATTCCTCCCCTGCTCTTGAACCCGCCGGGCGTAGCAGCCGGCGACGGAGCTTGTAGGTGGGGAGTCTTTGGACATCGACGCCCATGACGTGTTCGACTACGATCCTGATCTCTATACCAAGATGGTTAGGTACCCGCTGGAGGTCCTGGCCATCTTCGACATTGTGGTCATGGATTTGGTCGCTAGAATTGATCCATTGTTTGAGAAACACATCCAAACTCGAATCTATAATCTCAAATCTTCCGTCTGCATGAGGAATCTCAATCCTTCTGGTATATCCGCAGTGCTCACATGCTTTACCAATCTCCTATCTTTAGTATCTATTGAATGATTTAATTATTCAAATTTGAACGATCGGTTTCTATTGGTCAGACATTGAAAAGATGGTGTCTGTGAAAGGGATGATCATCCGTTGCAGCTCAGTCATACCAGACGTCAAAGAGGCTACGTTTCATTGTCTAGTCTGCGGTCATTACTCAAATCCCATTCTTGTTGACAGAGGTAAATACATTTGGCGTGCTACTGGTATACTTAAATTCTATTGTTGTATTTCTATTATCAGCCATAATCATACCATCAACAGTAGTCATTGGAGATTAGTCGATGTGTTTAATGTGTTTTATAGTGATCAGTGATATTGGCTTACAAAGTGAGCCATCTCACATTGTTTTTCTATTCAATAGCAGTTTAGATTTTTACTATATTTATACAATCTGTGCTCTGGAAAACATGAACATGTTTGCTATATATATTTAAATTTTGTAGTTCATACTAAAGATTACATTACTATCTTGAAGATCTAGATAACACTCAACAACTCATTGATGATGCAAATTGCTTTCAAATATCTTTCTGCAAAAATAAGCCTCCTTACCTTCTTAAACATGATTTCATTTAATTTGGAACTCTGGCACTAGCTCCTGTAGAAGTCACCTAGTGCTATAGTTAATGGTCTAATCATCCTTTGATTTTGCTATCTCACAGTGATCATGGATATGGGGTTTAAACAGTTTCTAGATGTTTTCTTGTCCACTCTGTTGTGCTATTGTAGGTAGATTGTGGTTGCCATTTACCACCATTTCATCTAAAAATTTAAGTTGGCAAGATCGGTGTGATCAAATTTTGCATTTTTTAAACTATATAAGAATATAACTGGAATGCATACTTTTCAAACTAATGAGGGTCTCATTTGGTTCTTCCAAAAGAATCTACCGGATCTGGCTTGTCTGACTTACAAATTTGACTGGTTCACCTTCTCTAAATTTATCCATATATACATAATATTTGTCTATATTTTATGCTATCTGGCAACCTAACTCAATGGTCCTCCTTTATCCAGCTTGGGACGGACCATGATGGAGTTTATTCATCATAGGAAGAGGATGATGCAGAGATTTTGGCCACCCTCAAACACCAAGTAAGCTCCAAATTATGAATGATTGATTATATTGCTTCTCTCTCCGTAGCATTATTTGATATTTTTTCATTGGAATTTTCTCACAGTTGCTTCGCAATCGACTGGTAGCCACTGCACGCCAAAGCATGAAAAGAAATTCAAGCTTGACTCAAGTACTGTATGGAAATATGCAAGACGCTTATAAGAGATGGAATGCTAAGCTGGTCGAAGTTCTGCAACGTACTCCTCACTATTTGATCTTGGACTAGACCGTTTACTTGCAAACTCGTGTGGCAAGCTTCTACATTGTCTTTGCTTGGAAAATCACATAGCGAGTAGGAGTATAATGTGTTATTTGATTTACATTTTGCTTTTGTTGAAAGAAAAATGGATAGTTGTAAAATACATGGATTGTTTTGTTTTTGAAACTAATTGGATGTTGCATTTACTTAATTCATGGTGTGTTATTGATTATGGATAAACTATTATATTATTGTGTTCTTTTATATGTCTAGAAAAATTATAAATAAAAATAAATATGAAATTTATATAAAAAATTAAGACTTTTGACACCGGTTGTTTCTAGAACCGGTGTTAAAACATCATTTTTAACACCGGTTATTTCCAGAACCGGTGTTAAAAATGATGTTTTAACACCGGTTGTTTCCAGAACCGGTGTTAAAAATGATGTTTTAACACCGGTTGTTTCCAGAACCGGTGTTAAATCTATATATTACACCGGTTTGTTAACCGGTGTTAAAAGTCTATACTTACAATGCCGGCTGGATCAACACCGGTTCCGGAACCGGTGTTAAAAGTCGAAAATAACCGGTGTTAAAAGCCTTTTTTCCACTAGTGGTACTTAAAGAACTTCACTTTTTTTTAAAAAAAAAGGAGATAAAAATTTTTGGAAAAAGTTTTACTTTTGAAGTATTTAATTTTGAAGAAAAAAATTAAATTTTGAAATCTTCTTTCCTCTCCTTTCCAATCTCTCCCCCTTTGCCATATATCAAAAAATATAGCAATAAAAATGATTAATCAAATTAAGATGCTATACTGAACCAATTCTAAGTTTAAGCTGGACCAAATTAATTTGAATTTCTGCTTTCGGGTCCTGTCTAACCCAATTAGCTACTTACTAACTGTTATAAACAGTTGTTTTTGCTAGGGTTAGTCAAGTTAAGTGATTTGATCAAGTTAGATTTTCTATGTTTGACACTTAACCTAATTACTATTTAGTTGGTATTTAGTGCCCCAATTACTGTAGATGCACTGACTTAAAGCATCTTGAATCAAGGCAAAGACCTAAGCATCTCAACCCATTCTAGGTGATCAATCAAAAGTACCCTAAGGTGCTTGTGAGAAGCTGGCTTCTAGATCTATAGGTGCATGTAGTTCTAGGGTTAGGGCCTAGTCTATGTCTATTTTACGAAAAAACCCTAGGTTTGAAGGGGGTAATTTTATTTAAAAAAACTAAGTTGAAAAAAAATCATTTTAAATAACATAATGAAAATCAAGAAATGATTTTGTAGAAAATAAAACAATTTTTTTGAAAAAAGTATTATTAGAGCAGTCCTATTCTACTAAGCATAACCCTAACTGTCTTCTAATTCAAATAGTACTGCAGCTTATCAAACAAGTAATTAGAAAGTAAAGCTGATAGAAGCATAAGAGTCATCTGGTCAGTAGGACCAGTAAGGTCATATCATAGTCAAATACATGTCAACCCTACTGAGTAGGGGTAGTCAAAGAGTCAAGAGTACAACTGAAAATATCAATCTAAACTAAGAGGAAGGGCCAGGATGATCAGATGAGCTGGGCTGCCAAGATCGGAATAACGCCATCATTTCATTATATCATGCGTCATTAGTCTCTCGATCGGCTCTGAGGGTATTAATATACTCAGTGTAACGGGCCTCATTTGCCTCCATATACTCTGCATGATTGGCCTCTATTTCCTCCCTGAGGCTGTGGACCTCTGTCTGAAGTAGTGCTAGTCTCTCGTCAGTCGTCAGAGGTGGGGGCTCGTCCATGTGTTCTCGAATCTCGGCAGCGAGATCTGCGACGTCGACCTCTACCTCCTCATCGGAATCGATCTGGCCTCCAGCTCGCTGACGTCTCCATGATAAAACCCCAGTACCCGAGACATCTATGCCCGCTAGGGAAAAGTTTCTATACCCAATCTCGTCAAATTTAGTCATCAAGGTCATCTCTCTGTCGGTAATGTCGCGACCGTGATAATGAAGAAGAGAAGTGATGATGTGGCAGTAAGGGGTGCGTACCCGACCCTGAGTAGTAACACTGGACGCATGTAGAATGGTGTGGTATATATGAAGTCCAATGTCTATGTCTAAGTGATGGATCAACACATACAGCAAGAAGGTATGGAATGGTCGCATGGTCGCGACATCCCTGGTGGTCAAGGGAAGAATGCAACTGACCAGTACTCTATAAAGATTGTACTCCTGGACTTGGAGATCTACTGATTGAAACCGACTAACCAGGGGGTTTCGGGCAGTTCTATAGAAGTATGAATAAAGGGTATTGAGATCAATATGAGAGTAGGGAGGAGCAAAGGGAGGATCTCTAGGAGGGTAACAGCAGAAGGTGGACTGGGAAGGTCGCAGTCCAAGGAATCTGTTAAACAACAAGGGCGTGATAGTCAAGGGCATTCCTTGTACAGTGGTGATATAGCTAAGATCATCTTGTCTTACTAAGTTGTTGTAAAATTCTACACATAGGGTTGTATTTACAGGATAAGTGCAGAAAACAAGTCGATCAAGTTGATAGAAGTTGATGACGTCCATAGCTACTGGACAGGATTGAGTGAAAAACTGCCTATTCAAGAAGCTTATCTTGATGGGTTTATAGGTCGTCCTAGCAAACATATTGAATAGTTCTAGGGTCGGAAACCCTTGGGCTAGGCTCAGGCCCGGGGTTGGGTTGAATAGTATGGCGTTTTCTAAATAAATAACAAGGAACATGCATTTAGCGAAATAACTAAAAGGAATTAAAAAATGATGGATCGTCTAAGGCGTGCAGAGGGGGGTGAATGCACTTTTTCGGATCATTTCGATCTCTACAGAATTGTTAGCGCAGCGGAAATAATATGTAAAGGAAAATAAACAATGCTAACAAGAGTATTTTACTTGGTATCCACCCAGATGGGTGACTAATCCAAGCATCCACGCCGCGAGCACAACTTTCACTATGAAAATCTCCTTCAGTGGAGAAACCTTTACAACGACGATCTTCCTCTTTACAGAATGAAGTAGAATGAGTGAGAGGAAGCAAGAACACTTTTCAGTTGGGCAACACCTCATTACTGTACGGAACGTATCGTACACGTGCAAAAAGGTGCTCCTTTTATAGGTGAAAAGGACAGATTCGTAATCTGTCCAGCCCGCACCAGTCGACTGCCCAAATGCCAGTCGACTGTCCTAGCATTAATTGCTAGCCAACGGCTAGCCAATGGCTAGTTTCGGGGGTATACCAGTCGACTGCCCAAATGCCAGTCGACTGGTCCGAGACCGCAAACTTTCTGTGGGTTTTGGCAGTCGACTGCCACAGGGCCAGTCGACTGCCTTGCCTCACAGCTCAGCTCCAGCCACTCCGGACCTTCTCCTTCGCGTGTGCCTTCAGGTCTACTCCCTTGGCTCACCCCTTGAAGTCCTCTTCCTCTGGCTATCGTCCCTCGGATGCGCACACAAGCCTTCCCTTGGTTTGCCTCCATGCCACCCTTCACGTGTGCCCTTGAAGTCCACTTCCCGGCTTGCCCTTGGAGCTCTCCTCCCTTGGCTCTCGTCCCTCGGATATGTCCACCATGTGTGATTCTCCAAGTCCTGCAAACTCAATCACACACATCAAATACAACATAACACTCTAACCTTAAACGTATTCGCCCACACATCAAAACCATGATCTTCCAATCATTTAAGGGTCGATTGCCTCAACAATCTCCCCCTTTTTGATGTGTGGCAATATGTTTAAGTTAGAGATAAGCAACAACCATAATAGCAATAGCAAAACATAGCAATTGAAAAATTAAGACATCTCTAAGAGCTAACCTCCCCCTTAATCTATGTCTTCTCCCCATTTTCAATTCTAATCTAAATCCAGGTTAAGTTTCCACTTAACAGCAACAATATGTTAAAAATATAAGACATATCAGAACCTATGAGGTACCTCCCCCTTAATCCATGTCTTCTCCATTTTTAAACATCCAAGTTCTAAGTTAGAAAGAAAACCTTAAACCATCCATTCTAAGTCAAAATTCTAACTTAAACCACATATTCTCCCCTTTGACACCATCAAAATGATTGCCTCAAGCAGCCAAAACCCATGGCATCAAATGAGAGAATTTTCAATTTCTAAAATTTCTCACAGTGGCTGAAAACCTATGTGCTAGTCGACTGCCCATGGGGCACTCGACTGATACGCTATCAGTAACCCATTTCAGCTTTTCTGCCGAATTTCAGAAACTCCCAGAAAATTCTAGAAAATTCCAAAAATTGTAAAATTTTACATACATGTTTGAAATGTTATACTCTATCAGGAAAAAATATTAAACCATATAAAATTCCAAACATGAACGACTTTTGATAAAAATCTAAAAGTTTTGAAAACCACTACATTTTGTATCAAACTTTGAAATCAATTTTGCAATCATATGACTTTTAAAAACATGGCAAAGTATGTGAAGCATAAAATGGTTTTCCAATGTTTAAAATGTCCAACTATGATCTTTGGACAAAGTGTCCATTAATTAAACACTTGCCTTCCCCATAGTTAGTCTAATTTTGATATTTTGATACTCTCAATGGTTCAACAATGTGCCACAAGCACAAGTGATCCAAATGTATCACCCTAATGGATCAAACACCCTTTTTCAAAGCTAATATTTCCAAGTTCACCCTATACTTCTACAAAACACATTCCAAGGCCTCTTCTTAAGGATGTAAACTCTGATTCGGGAAGAGGCTTGGTAAAGTTGTCGGCTAGGTTAGATTTTGATTCAACATAGTGTAGTTCTATGTCTCCCCTTGCCACATGGTCTCTAATGAAGTGATGTTTCACTTCAATGTGTTTTGTCCTAGAATGGTGAACTGGATTTTTAGTTAAATTGATTGTAGTTATATTATCACACAAAACTTTGACTTTGGTGTAATGTAACTCATAATCCTCTAAAGTGTGCTTGATCCAAAGGAGTTGGGAAACACACCCACCCATTGCCACATATTCTGCTTCGGTTGTTGATAGGGCAACGTATGGTTATTTTCTACTACAACTAACTAAGGAAGACCCAAGGAATTGACACCCTCCACTTGTACTCTTCCTATCTAACTTGCAACCCGCATAATCCGAGTCGGTGTATCCAATTAGGTCAACACTAGGGGTTCTAGGATACCAAAGTTCGACATTAAGGGTTCCTTTTACATACCTTAAGATCCTCTTAACTACAACCAAATGGGACTCTTTTGCACAAGATTGGTACCTTGCACACATACCTACCGCAAAAAGTATGTCGGGTCTACTAGCGATTAGGTATAGGAGGCTACCAATCATGCTCCTATATTGTTTAGAGTCTACCATTTTCCCTTCAATGTCACTATCCATTTTCACATTGGTTCCTATGGGTGTAGATGCTACCTTAGCATTTTCTAAACCAAATTTCTTTAACATTTCCTTAGCATATTTGGTTTGAAAGACATGTGTACCTTCATTAGTTTGCTTAACTTGAAAGCCTAAGAAAAAGGTTAACTCTCCTACAAGACTCATCTCAAATTCATCTTCCATATACTTGATGAATTCTTGTAGGAAGTCATTATTTGTTGACCCAAAAATGATGTTGTCTACATAGACTTGGGCAACAAATATCTCCTTGTCCTTAGATTTTAGGAACAATATAGGGTCAATTGTTCCTCTCCTAAACCCCTTAGACACTAGAAATGAAGAAAGCCTTTCATACCAAGCCCGGGGAGCTTGTTTCAATCCATATAAGGCTTTTCTTAATTTATATACGTGTCTTGGATAGTTAGGGTCCTCAAACCCGGGGGTTGTTCTATATAGACATCTTCCTTAATGATCCCATTTAGGAATGCCGACTTCACATCCATTTGGTGGAGTGTGAAACCCATGTGAGCGGCATAGGATAGTAGAATTCTAATTGATTCTAACCTAGCTACGGGGGCATAAGTCTCATCATAGTCTATTCCCTCAACTTGATTAAACCCCCTAGCTACCAATCTAGCCTTGTTCCTAGTGATTTTACCTTAGTCATCTAGTTTGTTCCTAAAGACCCATCTTGTGGTTACAATGGTACAATCAGTGGGCCAAGAAACCAACTCCCAAACTTCACTCCTCTCAAATTGATTTAGCTCTTCTTGTATGGCTAAAACCCAATCAACATCTCCCAATGCTTCATCAATGGACTTAGGTTCTAATTCGGAGATTAGAGCTATTTGACTAGTTTGGTCCCTAAAGTATGACCTAGTTCTTACTCCTTGAGTGACATCACCCACAATTTGGTCAATAGGGTGATCATGGTGATGTCTCAATAGTCTAGAGGTTGTAGGTTCATTTACTCCTTCTTCCTCATCCTCTAGGGTACTTCTTACTCCCCCTTGATCATTGCCCTCCAAATATAGGTCTTGAATTCTTTGGGCAAGGGGTTGGACCTCTTCTATATCCTTATCAATTGAGGCCTTCCTAGGGTAGGTACTACTTGTTTCATCAAATTTAACATTCAAGGACTCCTCAATCACCTTTGTCCTTTTGTTATACACTCTATAACCTCTACTATTTGATGAGTACCCTACAAGAATCCCTTCATCGGCTTTTGACTCAAATTTCCTTAGGTCATCTTTGGTATTTAATATGTAAACTTTACATCCAAAGACTCTAAAATAATGGACTTGTGGTACCCTTCCATTCCACAGTTCAAAGGGTGTTTTTCCTAAAAATCTATGTACCAACACCTGGTTTTGGATATAGCAAGCGGTGTTAACCGCTTCGGCCCAAAAATAGCTAGGAAGGGAATATGCATTAAGCATAGTCCTAGCAGCTTCTTGTAGGGCTCGGTTTCTCCTCTCAACTACCCCATTTTGTTGAGGAGTCCTTGGGCATGAAAACTCATGCTTGTACCCATTTTCAACACAAAATTGTGTGAAATTTACGTTTTGGAACTCTCCACCATGGTCACTCCTAATTCGGTTTATTTTGATGTTCTTTTCGTTTTCTAACCTTTTACTAAAGCCTATGAAGATCTCTAGCGTATCATCCTTATGTTTCAAGAAATAGACTCATGTAAACCTAGAAAAGTCATCTACTATCAGTAGGCAATACTTACTCCCTACAAGTGAGGGAGTACTATGGCAATCAAACAAGTCTATATGCAAAAGTTCTAAAGGTAAGGAAGTGGTGATTAGAGTTTTACCTTTGTGTGATGCTTTTGATTGCTTACCCTCTTGGCATGCATCACACAACTTGTTCTTCTCGTACTTGATCATTGGGAGCCCCTTCACCAACTCTTCCTTGGCCACTCTTGCAATGCTCCTCATGTTGACGTGTCCATGTCTCCGGTGCCACAACCACCCTTCTTCTTCTTTAGACATGAGACACTTGACAACATTGTTAGTAGCATAAGATATATCAAGATAATATAGATTTGTCTCTATAAACCCTTCTAATATTATAGCATTTGATTCATTATGTCTAATGATGCATTTTCTAGCATTAAATTCTACTTGAAAACCGGCATCACATAATTGACTCACACTTAATAAATTAAACTTCATGTCTTTGATTAAAAGTACCTTATGAATTGAAATAGTGGAAGATATCTCAATTGTACCCCTACCAATAATCCTCAACTTCCCACTATTCCCAAAGGAGACCGTCCCTTCTCTTAGGTAGCTAATAGTGGTGAACTTGCTCACATCTCCGGTCATGTGTCTTGAGCATCCACTATCTACTATCCACATTGTTGAGGCCTCCTTCACCTTTACCTAAACAACATGGAAAACATACTCTTTTGGTAATCATATCTTTGATCCATAAGCATCATTTAGAAATCTCTTAGGTACCCATGCCTTCTTTGTGGTTCCCCTAGCTCCTAGTCTCCTAGATGCACCGATCCTACCGGTAAGTGAAACAAATGCTACTTCCTTGGTCTTAGGCCTATAGCCCAGCCCAGCCTTGTTATATATAGCCCTTTGACTGTTGATGATCATATCTAGGTTACTAGATCCCACTTGGAATTTTCTAAGGGCCTTGGTGAGGTCATCTAACTGTTTCCTTAATTCCCTATTTTCATTTTCAATGTGTGAAACATGTGAAGAGGTAGAACTAGCATGCAAATCATTAAGTCTAGTAGCTTCTACTCTAAGCATGGCAATTTGTTCGTTTAGGTCCTTAACTTTACTTCTAGCCTTAGCTAAGTCCATGTTTGTGCTAGAAATTATTTTCACTAAAGTAGAGGAGGGTAAGTGGTATACCTCACTTACCGAAGCTTCTGATTCTGATGATGAAGTGGAGGAGCTCTCATCTTCACTACTTGAGCTTCGTTCATCGTCTGATGAGTCCGGGTGATCTTGTGCTATAAGAGCAAAGTGGGAGACTTGCTCTTCTTCTTCCTCTGAGGATGAGGGATCATCCCAAGTCGCCTTGAGGTTCATGGCACCCTTCTCCTTTCCCTTTGATTTCTTCTTGTCACTCTTCTTCTTTTCTTCCATCTTGTCATCCCTTTTCTTCAATTGGGGACACTCATTCTTCATATGTCCCTCTTGGTGACAGTTGTAGCAGATTATGTCCTTGGTCTTACCCTTACCTAGCCTTTGGCCCCTTTCCTAGCATAGGATTTGTTAGATAAACTTTTAAATGGTCTACGAAATTTTCTTACCATGAAGGCCTCTTGGTCACTGTCCATGGAGGTGCTTAACTCCTCTGAGTCTGATGAAGATGAGTAGACCACCTTCTTCTTCTCCTTCCTCCACTTCTTCTCCTTTTCTGCAACAAAAGCAATACCTTTCTCTTTGGACGAAATGTTAGCTTGCTCGTGCAGTTCAAATTCACAAAACAAATCGTCTAATTTAACTAAAGATAAGTCCCTTGATACCTTGTAAGCATCAACCATAGATGCCCACAAGGTGGTTCTTGGGAATGCTTGTAAAACATACCTGACGATGTCCCGGTTTTCTATCTTCTCTCCAATCACATGGAGCTCATTTATCACTTCTTTCACCCTTCCATGTAGCTGGCTGACGGTCTCGTTGCTTTTCATGGAAAGCGATTGCAGTTGGGCCACCAACAAGTCCTTCTTGGCTCTTCTGGACTCATTTGACCCATCATTCAACTCTACCAACTTGTCCCATAGTTCCTTGGCGCTCTTGAACGGCCCCACCTTGTTCAGTTGCTCCTTGGAGAGCCCGCATTGTAATATGGTGGTGGCCTTGGCATTTGATTGTGCCCTTTTCATCACCTCCTTTGACCATGATTTCATCGGTGTTGGGTCTCCTCTTTCATCGACGGGCGCCTCGAAGCCATCTGCAATACTTATCCAAGTTTCGAAATCATTCATGAGATAGTATTGCATCCTACCTTTCCAATAGGCGAAGTCGTTCCCATCGAAGAACGGAGGTCGTGCGGTTGAGTATCCCTCTTGAAACGCCATCACAATTGTTCTGGTTGACTGTTAGATCTTCCAAAACGCACCGGCTCTGATACCAACTGATGGATCGTCTAAGGCGTGCAGAGGGGGGTGAATGCACTTTTTCGGATCGTTTCAATCTCTACAGAATTGTTAGCGCAGTAGAAATAATATGTAAAGGAAAATAAACAATTCTAACAAGAGTATTTTACTTGGTATCCACCCAGATGGGTGACTAATCCAAGGATCCACGCCGCGAGCACAACTTTCACTATGAAAATCTCCTTCAGGTGGAGAAACCTTTACAATGGCGATCTTCCTCTTTATAGAATGAAGTAGAATGAGTGAGAGGAAGCAAGAACACTTTTCAGTTGGGCAGCACCTCGTTACTGTACGGAACCGTACCGTACATGTGCAAAAAGGTGCTCCTTTTATAGGTGAAAAGGACAGATTCGCAATCTGTCCAGCCCGCACCAGTCGACTGCCCAAATGCTAGTCGACTGGCCTAGCATTAATTGCTAGCCAACGGCTAGTTTCGGGGGTATACCAGTCGACTGCCCAAATGCCAGTCGACTGGTCCGAGGCCGCAAACTTTCTGTGGGTTTTGGCAGTCGACTGCCACAGGACCAGTCAATTGCCCTGCCTCACAGCTTAGCTCCAGCCACTCCGGACCTTCTCCTTTGCGTGTGCCTTCAGGTCTGCTCCCTTGGCTCGCCCCTTGAAGTCCTCTTCCTCTGGCTATTGTCTCTCGGATGCGCACACAAGCCTTCCCTTGGCTTGCCTCCATGCCACCCTTCATGTGTGCCCTTGAAGTCCACTTCCCGGCTTGCCCTTTGAGCTGTCCTCCCTCGGCTCTCGTCCCTCGGATATGTCCACCATGTGTGATTCTCCAAGTCCTGCAAACTCAATCACACACATCAAATACAACATAACACTCTAACCTTAAACGTATTCGCCCACACATCAAAACCATGATCTTCCAATCATTTAAGGGTCGATTGCCTCAACAAAAAATGCATGAAAAATTGATACCGAGTAGCCATCCGGGGGAGTCATGGTTGAAGTGGAGCATTTGTGGGCATGATAGGGTCGTTCGGGCGCCTTGGGAGGAGAAGAGTTAGAGAAGAGAGTTTGTTTTGGTGTGGCAAGTGAATGAAGTCTCGGTGGCCTTTTATAGAGGGTATTCGGGCGCCCGAGAGGGATCGGGCGCCTGAAGTCAGTCGTAAGCTGCCAAAGAAAGCTTTTTCGGTATTAATACTGGCCTTGGGGGCACCCGTGAGGACCCGAGCACCTGGAGTCAGCTGCCATGTGTGGTAGCTTTTGCTGCCTCGAATTGACTTAAAGGCTTAGGCGCCCAATAGGTCATAGGTGCCCAGGTTAGCTGGGAATGTTGACAGCTTTTACTGTCTTGGTCGAAGAGAAAGGGAGGGGGCGCCCGAGGGGTCACGGGCGCCCGAGTTGACCGTTGTTTGACCATTGACCAGTTTAACTATTTGACCAGGTTTGACTATTTTGACCTGGTTTGACTCTAATGACCAACCAACAATCAAGTCAATTCAACTCTGAATTCAATGTTTTTATTTGACCACATCACAGAAACCAGATTTTGAGTTAAGTCCTAACTGTCTCACCCAGTATATAGTTATCAATCACGTTAACCTTATGGGTTTTTATGAGACAGGTTTTGAATAGAAGTAAGAAGTTATTTTGAAAAACTATGATTAGTTTTGAAAAGTTAAGTTAATTTTGAAAAACCAATTAATTATGTTTTAAAAATTATTTTTGAAAACAATGGTTGAATCTAAGATTAATTGAAATCTATGTTAGATTCAAATCTGACAATAGTAAAGTGAATTTGGTTTTCAATAATCGGCTTCCAGGTCTTGGTGAGGAACTAGGCCTTCTTTGGCCGTAGCCTTATTGGATCATCAACCCTTTCATTGACAAAGCCTTTTATTGAAAATCCATTTTCAAGTTACTTCTTAAAAGATTTTGGTCTAACTAGTTTGGGTCTTAGATCGGTAGCTTCGGCTAGTTCCGCCAAAATGGCTTTCCTAACGTACTATCATCTCACCTCCACCCAATACTATGATGTTCAAATTTCAGTTAATCGATTTAGTCCTTAATCTATCCAGTCCTAGGTCTAAGTATGGTAAATTACAGAAAATAAATAAACAAGCAATCATACAATTTTACAATTGGAAAAAGAATTTATTTCACTATAATAATAGTTTTTAAGTTGGCTCCCCCTGGACTAAAGCCACGGTAATGATTAGGCAAGATATGAATCTTGTCCTTGGGGATCCAATACTGGTTTGGTCTAGCTTGGTTGCTCAGGCAAAGTTTGGGTACCCATGCCTGAACTTTGGGTCTAGACTGATTCACTACAGCATAATATGACCTTTGTCTAGCCTTGGTTCGATACCCTAACCCGGATCGATTTAGAACGGACTTCTATTTTCCAAGGATCATGTCAAGACGCTTGGAACCCGAAGTGAATCGTTCCAAAGCTGCTCTAAGGTCCTTGACTTGAGTTTTCAAGGAGGAGTTCTCTTTCTCAAGTTTTTCAACTTGAGTAGAGGTTCCTTCTTGAACTTTCACAGTTAAGGATCTAGAGTCAGCTCCCTCTTTCAGGAGTTTTACTTCCTGTCGGAGAGACTCGACTCGAATTTTGGCTTTCGCCAAGTTACTAGATAGGTATGCAATTAATTCAGCTAATTCAGCTTTTGAATAACCACTTACAGTTATTTTGCCGTCTTCTGATATGGTGAGCTTTCCGTCGTCTGGTTCCGATTCTGATCCGGTGTCAATTTCTTCGGAAGCAACCAA
The DNA here is from genome assembly GCA_024364735.1 of Boesenbergia rotunda. Lineage (NCBI taxonomy): Eukaryota > Viridiplantae > Streptophyta > Magnoliopsida > Zingiberales > Zingiberaceae > Boesenbergia > Boesenbergia rotunda. The sequence goes on along the minus strand of JAGFNQ010002633.1, from coordinate 425,232 downwards.
AGCGAGTAGGTTCGATTGTGGGGCCTCTTCTTCTTCTTCGGATGAAGACTCGTCCCATGTTGCTTGAAGGGCCTTCTTCCTTCTTGTCTTCTTGGCTTCTTTCAGATTAGGGCACTCCGATATGAAGTGTCCCTTCTTGTTGCATTCAAAGCACGTTACGTTGGATTTGGACTTGGATGGTTCGATTGGATCATCCTTCTTTAGACTGGCTTTTCTTCTATTGGACTGATTCTTCAATTCCTTGTAGTAGTCTCGGGCTAGTCGAACAAGCTTGGGTCGATCCCCTTCGCTGTCTTCTGAGTCTGAGTCTGAGTCAGACTCGGGTGCAGGTTGAGACTTCTTTTTGACCATCTTTCCTATTTTGCCTGCAGCAAAAGCAATGCCTTTCTCGGCCAAGGTGCAGTTTGTTGGGACCGAATGCATGTTGACATGGACGCGGGTTCGTAATTTTAAAATTTATTACGTGCAGCGGAAGATTTAGCATAAATAATTTCCCAAATTATTTAACCACACATCTAAGCATGCAACCTTATATTGTGTAGACATGATCATATATTAAAATTTTGAAGAAAGTAAACTAATTTACTTAATATCTCGCGTAACTCGAAGGAAGGGATGAGATCCAACCGTAAGCGTCCCTTGGAAGCTCCGCCTCTATTCGCGTCCACGCCGAGTTTTCTTCGGGATGACTTCGCAAAGCCACAAGTTTCGTGCCGACAAGAACTACTAGATTCTCCAAAGGCACGACAAGAATACCAAGAGAGAGATGGGAAGACTAACCACCAAACGAAGAACGGAATCAAGATTCAGGGAGGAAGGAAGGAGTTGTGCCCACTTCTTCTTCTTCTTCGGCAGCTGCTTGGTGGATGAAGCTCACGGCAACAAAGGGGTCCTCCTTTTAGGGCCGGCGGCACTAGAGGAGGGAGAGGGAGAGAAGGAGAGAGAGAGGGCTTATTTCTAGATCTCTTAGATTAATTTCCAAGCCTTGCCTTGGTTCCTTTATATAGTAGCCTCTCAATCGCCAAGTCTCCTTTTTATGGAATAAATTCATAAGAAATTTATCATATTAATTTTTCTATGAATTATTCCATCATGCCAAGTTTTTATCATAATTTAATTTATAATAAAAACAACCATGTCTCCTCTTTTATTATGGAATAAATTTTCTCAAGAAATTTATTATATAAATTTTTCTTATCATGAAAAAATCAATTCATAATTGATTTTATAAAATAAAATAAACTATTTAAAGTTTATTTTAATTTCCATGAAAATAATAAACCAAACTTCGGTTTATAAAAATTTATATATATTATCCATAATTTTATAAAACAAACCACGCTCGGTTTATTTTATAATTTGAACCAAACAATTTGGTTCTCCCCTTTTAATGTGGCCGGCCAAACAAAGAGGGTGGGGACCCTCTTTGGCAGGCCAAACCCAAGCCTATACCATACGAATTAAACTCATTTAATTCGTCCAATAAGTCTTCAAAAGACTTAGCCATTTTATGCTTCCGATGCGTCTCTGAAAAATTCAGATTCGACTTATCTCTCTTGATCGGAAAATCCAATTTTTAACTCATTTTAAATCTCTCAGATTACTCGTAGTGCGTGTGACTAAATAGGCTTCTGATTTATGTTGGCCGTCTATAATTAAAAAATTATAGAACGATCATGAGTGACACCTAGTAGTACATCATGATCCCCAATTAATCGAAAGATCAACGGTTGACCTCAGAAATTATTCTGAAACCCTTCAGCAGCTATAATGAATCGTGCCCCATTCCCTTCACCATTTTATACCCACTTGGTTCAGGACACGGTCTATGTGTGTCAGCCCCACTAGGCTGACTATGTCACACCTAGCCCAAGCAATGTTTTTCTCGTCCTACGGATTCTAGTTACTCTCATGTTTCTGAGAGATTCATACTCTGAACATGTGATGCTCTAGCCAGAGGCTTCGAGTAACAATCCGAAGATAGGCCTTGGGTATACATCTCCTCGCAAGTGTTGGTGCAGGAAGCACCATATCGAACCTTGTTTTGATATTGGCATAGGATTCAAAGTTAAGTTTATTTGTGATCTAACAATGTTACTCAAGTGTGCAGGAAAAGTCCTAGCGAAGGGCTGCTAGGCACCTGACGAAGGGCTGCCAGGTTACAAAGCCCTACCGAAGGACTGCTGGGCACCTGGCGAAGGAATGCTAGGATATAAAGCCCTAGCGAAGGACTGCTAAGCACCTGGCGAAGGAATGCCAGGATACAAAGACCTAGCGAAGGAATGCTAGGCATTGGGCAAAGGACAGCTCGGTATCCAAGACCTGGCAAAGGACCGCCAGGCAAAAGTCCAACCAGAGGAGCGGTTGGCATCTGGTAAATTCTCCCGAGAGTAGTAGGTGAGGACGCGTTCCCCGTCGAGGGAACAGTAGGCGTCGGTTCGACATAGGGCTCCATTTTGGAGGCCCAAAGTCAGAACCAAGACAGCTAAGGCTGTATAAACATAATACACTATTGTTTTATATTGTTTTGAACTAACCCTGGATGCAGGACCAAAGGAACATGAGTCTGCAGCTCAGAATGCCCAAAGGAGAGAGGCAAGTAGCTGAGCAGGGCGCCCTCATTGTCCCGGGCTCCCCCAGGGGCAACACAAAACAAGCGAAGCAACAAAGGGTTCGGCTAACCACTGGCCGGGGCGCCCCCAGCAGCCAAGGCGACCACAGTAGCCAGGGCGCCCCGAACGCCCAGGGCGCCCTCAGTGCCCAGGGCGCCCCGCGCCTACACCAGCGAAGCTGATTACCCTTATCCAGCCGAGAAGCCCGCGCTGAAGGAGTCAAGCAGGGCACCCCCAGCGTCCAGGGCGCCCCCAGTGTCAAACCTCATCCCTATTCGAGTGGGATAGAGGTTGACCGAGCGAAGCTCGGATCGCGTGACACGTGGGGGGGGGGCGCCCCCGACGTCAACGGCGCCCCGAGGTGCTATAAATAGCACCCCACGCCAAGGCTTTCGACAACAATTTCGATTCAACGCTTCTACGCTCTTCTGCTCTCGCGCCTCGCTCCGGAAACCTCCCAACTCGAGCCGACGGCGTCCCGCTGCTCCGAAAAAGACAACCTACATCGGACGTTGGTAAAAGAAGAGCTTTTTATTTGTTAAGTTTACTGTGCTATACTTGTAACTCAATATTGTAAACTGATTTTCGAACGTATAGAATTGCCCGCAGAAAATGGTCAACGACCGTGGGCCTTGGAGTAGGAGTTGACCTAGGCTCCGAACCAAGTAAAAATCACTATGTTTGCGTGTTTATTTTTTATCTTCCGCTGTGCAAATACTCTATCTTAAATCCGAACGATTTTCGATATTCACCCCCCCTCTATCGGTTCTCTTGATCCAACAACAAGGAGTGGTGAATCCTTTGTAGGCTGTTCAAACATCTTCGGGCACTTCGGCTTATACCCAACCATCCTGGGTCCACACTTCCTTAGAGATGCTTGCTTAAGATGTCAAAGTATAAGTCTCCATGACCAAGATGACTTGAACACCACAAGTCAAAGGAACATCGCACTTAAGCTGCAGTAAGAACTTCATTGACATATCTATATGTAGATTACCATATGAAGTTTTACAGCCAGTCACTCCAATGAACTAGTTCCCTTAACTAGCATTCATGTTTATCTCCGGACATCCCAATGTCTCCAGCCATTGAGAATCAGCTGATTAGAGAATAACCCATGCTAGTCTCAACAGAATTGATAGTGTCCGTATTTATCAATTCATCGACTAGGGACAATTTTAATACTTCACAATTGTACATGTAGAGATAATCACTAGTTGTGAATTCATCACAAATTCTCTCATGCTGTGAATTGTATTGCGGGCATTCAGTAAATGAGTTTAAGATCTCAATCAAATACACAAACATGTATACTCAAATAGTGAATATTCATTTATTAAAACAAATGATTACATTCATAAGGCGATTGCCTTAGGACACTTCTCTCACAATACTAACACAGTTAGTCTGCTCATGTAATTCAAGTTCAGAAAATAACTTATCTAATTTGATTTTAGAAAGATCCCTTGAAACTTTGTACGCATCTACCATAGATGCCCACAAAGTATTTCTCGGGAAAGCGTTAAGGGTATAGCTGATCAGGTCACGGTTCTTTACCTTGTGACCGATTGTATGTAGATCGTTCATCAACTCCTGGATTCTGACGTGGAGCTGGGTTGCTGACTCGCCGTCGTTCATTTTGATTGTGTATAGTTTGTTTAGCAGTAGGTCCCTCTTGCTGATTCGGGTGTCGGAGGTTCCTTCGTGCAATTCAATTAACTTACCCCAGAGTTCCTTTGTACTGTTGAATGGTCCCACTCTGTTCAGCTCTTCTTTTGTTAGACTGCATTGGAGTGTCTGGGTCGCTTTAGCATCAGCCTCGATTTTCTTTTTCAGCGAGGCATCCCATTCTGTATAAGGTTGTGCCACTCCTTCAGCATTTTTCGGGATTTCCAAACCAGATTGGATAATTATCCACATGTCCACCTGAGTTTTCAAGTGGACTTCTATCCGACTCTTCCAGTAGGAGAAGTCCTCCCCACTGAAGGGTGGTGGTCTGGCTGTACTGAAACCCTCTTGGATGACCATTTAGAGATTCTGAAATAATAGTAAAAAAAACTATCCCAAGACTTGGTCTTGGATTAGCAGTGCAGGAATAAGATATTTAAAAGAAATTATCGGGTGGTGTTCCACCAACCTCGATTAACGATAAAAATTCGATCGAAAAAGAAATAAAAAATTTTGTAAAAAATCCAAAAATTTCCCAAATTGGTGGTTGCACCAAATTTGAGCTACCCCGCTCTGATACCACTTGTTGGATCGAGAAACACGATAGAGGGGGGGTGAATATCGTGAAAATCTTTTCGGATAAGAATAAGAGAAAATACACAACGGAATTAAAACAAACACACAAAGAACATAAGTATTTTTACTTGGCTCGGAGTCGCGGTCGGCTCCTACTCCAAGGCCCATGGTCCTTGACCATTTACTGCGGGCAATTCTATAATCGCGCAAAGGTTTACAGATTTTGATACAAGAATAATGCAGTAAATAAAAGAATACACTTTTCGTTACCGATGCGCAGTGTAGATCGTACTTCGGAGCACAGGGTCGTCGTCGACGCTAGAATAACGAGATCGGAGTTTGCCGGAGCAGAGTGCTTGAATGAAAAGCTTAGAGGTGCTAGAAAGTTGTGTGCTTGAAGCCTCAGGGTCGAGCCCCTTTTATAGTGCTCCTGGGGGCGCTTGGGACGTCGGGGGCGCCTGACACGTGCCTTCCTATCGGAGGAACTTCATCCGTAGCTCAGTCAGCGCTTATCCCCTTCGAATCGGCCTCTGGAGCTGACTGGGGCGCTCGGGACCTCCTAGGCGCCCAGCTTGACTTGGTCCGCTGGCTTCGTGGCTGATTTTGCTTCGACTACCTCTTTGTCTTTGACCTTGGGCGCCTGAGACCTCCAGGGCGCCTAGCCTAGTATGGTTTCGAAGCGATTCTTGCTTCCTTGCTTGTTTGGCTTTGACCATGGGCGCCCAGGACCTCCCGGGCGCCTAGCCCAGCTGTCTGCCCCTCTCCTTTGGGGCGTTCTGAGCTGCAGAAATACACTCCTTCGGTCCCTGCATCCAAGGTTAGTTCCACAACAAATAAGGCAAGAATATTAGTCAATTCTTACAACCGTAGCTGTCTTGGTTCTGACTTCGGGTCTCCCAAATGGAACCCTAGGTCGAACCGACGCCTACTGTTCCCTCGACGGGGAACGCGTCCTCACCTACTCCTTTCAGCAGAGTTTACCTTTTGCCAACCGGCTCCTCCAGTTGGACTTTTGCCCGATCCACTTGACCAGGTCTTCATGCCCAGTCCTCGACCATGACTTTGTGCCCACCTTCCGAGCAGGTCTTCGGTGCCCACCCCCTTGCCAGGACTTCGTGCCCAGTCCTCGACCAGGACTTCGTGCCCACCTTCTGAGCAGGTCTTCGGTGCCCAGCCCCTTGACAAGGTTTTCTTTGCCCAACCCTTTGCCAGGACTTCTTGCCTAGTGTACCTAGGACTTCTTCCTGCACACTTAGTAAGCACATAAGATAACAATAACATCTTAACTCTTGAACCCTTTGCCATTATCAAAACCCAGGTTTGACTTAGGTGCTGCCTGCACCAACAGATTTTATTTCTGAACTTAGTTCCTTAGCATTCTAGTTTGTATAAGTTGTATCAGTCACATTTCAGCATCTGATCGGTCTGTTTGACCGATCAAGACATCACCTGATCGGTCTGTTCGCCCGATCAGGCTTGAATCTGATCGGTCTATCGACCAATCAGGCAGTTCTCGGTTTCGTTCAATCCTGTTCTCTTATCAATTTTCAACACAACCCTGTTCCTTCAGTAATTTTTGTTTCAAACTTCACATTTCTACAATTTTGCTATAGCTCTTATGCTTTTCTACATTTAAGGTTAGCTCTTGAATTTTCAATCTCACAGTTTTATATTGAATTGCTTAGTTTTAAATAGGTTAAGTGTAATTCTTGTAATTTCCTAATTCGTACCATGCTTTAGCTATGTTTACTCTGTTTTTACTGCTATTTCATTCCTTATTGCAAAACAAACCCTCATTTGAATTTGAAAACCCAAAAAATATCAAACGACACATTCAAGTTTGAACTAAACACTCTTAACTAGTCCTTGGAAAAATACGACTTGAGGCCCCTGTACTACATTTAATTTTGTGAGCTAAGGGTTTTCAACTTATAAATATCTAAATTTGAGGCTCATTCATGAAACTTGTTATTGGGCACACATCAGGTATTCGCTTAGGAAACTCATCAAGTCATACCCAACAATTGGTATCAGAGCCAGGTTTCCGATTTTGTGTGTTTAGGATTCGGTTAATTTTTACACTTTATCATATATGTTATTTTTGTTGGATGATATGTGGATGTGCATTGGCTAACTCTTTGTTGCGGGCACTAGATTCAACTTATCATGGCTTAAATAATTGTGTTATGTGATTGATTGTATAATATTGTAATTAATTAAATCCTCGGGGTTGATGAGGCTTGATAAGTATTTAATTTTTGTAATTAAATATGATACGTATTTAGCCAAGCTTTTTATTTGCTTTCGATCTAGATATTATGTACACTCCTTCATGGAGTATAGGATCGATGGATGTAAATAATTAGCTAGTCGTCTCGACTCGGAGATCCCTTCAATAGTGGCTTGTGCATGGTGTAGGGAGGAGCGGACGAGGTGATGACATGACTAGAGGCGCATTGGAGACCAAGGACATGAAAGTTGGAAAATCTAGGATTTTTTTTTATTTATTGCTTTGGTTATGTGCTTGTTGTGTGAGTGCATGAAAATTCCTCAAATTAAATAACTAAGTGGGAGAGGGACCCTAAGGGTCTCGTGGCCTCCATTACAATCTGACAAGTAATGCGAACAAGTCTGCGCGTCAGCTCTGAGTGCCTTCCTCCTCATCGGATGGGCTTGTTCTGTGGATCACTGGGTCAGAAAAGATTATAGAAAATTATTGAAGAGCGTGTGTACTTTCCCATCGGACGACACATAATCGGAAATAATTTTCTTAGTGTCGTGTAATGGTGAACACTTAGATGCAAATAATAGTATCCTCCCCATTGGAGTCACTGCTATTATTTGTAGGGTCGAAGTGAACCAACTATTAATTTTATTTGTCAAAAAGTTAGGTTGACAAGATAATAAAATTAATGGGTAATACCTCCTCTTATGAATGCAGAAATTCGTATACGTCCACACCATCGTGGCATGCGAATGTCTCGGTGTTTAGAGGTGTTGGTTGATTTCAAAATTTATTGTTTGAGGAATCAATTTATTTTTGAAATCTAAAGTTGTGATTGTTGTGATTCTCAAGTAGTTTCAAAATGGCCTTTAACCCACTAGCGACCATACTTAAGGAAACAAACTTACTGGACCCAATTACATAGACTGGAAAAGAAACCTAGACATTGTCCTTACTGCTGAAGAATACAAATATGTTCTCTTTGAAGAATGTCCTGAAAAGCCTAGCAGAACTCTGGTGAAGAGCTAAGGGAGCGCTATAAGAAGTTGGTCAAAGCAGACGAGATGGCGCGGTGCTACATTCTGGCATCTATGTCGAATGTATTGCAACATCAACATCAGGTCATGCCCACTACTTATAATATGATGCAGAACCTCAAAGAGCTCTTTGGGCACCAGGGTCGGGCCACTAGGCAGGTAGCGATGAAGAACTTGATGACGACTTCTATGGTCGAAGGGACACCCGTAAGGGATCATGTCCTTAAGATGATGGCTCACCTCAATGAGATTGAGGTACTTGGAGCACAGATTGATGGAGAAACCCAGGTCGATATTATACTCCAGTCGCTACCTAGGAGTTTTGAGCAGTTTCGACTCAAATATAACATGAACAAGCATGAGTATACGTTGGGGGAATTGCTAGGAGAACACCAGGCGACAAAGGGGATTTTTCGTCAGAGTTCTCAGGCCTTTGTCACTCAGAAGGTTTCTACTTCTGTGCCAAAAGGTAAGAAGAAGAAGAAACAAGGTGGGTCCAAGAAGGCAGCAAGATCGCATGGACCTCAGACTGGTGTGAAGAAGCCGAGAGGCATGTGCTTCACGTGTAAGCAAACTGGACACTGGAAGGCGAACTGTTCCCGTCGTCAAGACAAAGGTATTTCTTCGTGCTTAGTCGTTGAAACATGTTTTGCAGTGCTATTCTGCAACTCTTTGCAGGGGTTCAGGAGCCACTGATCATATCTGCAACTCTTTGCAGGGGTTCCAGGAAACCCGACGGCTAGCCGATAGGGAAATCATCGTCTACATGGGCAATGCTATAGAGGTGGCAATAATTGCAGTGGGAGACATTTATTTATCTTTTGATAGGAATAAAGTTTTGGTTTTGAGAAATTGCTTATATGTACCCTCTTTTAGAAAGAACTTGGTTTCGATTTGTAGATTAATAAAGGATGGATATTCTATTGCTTTTAATAACAAAGCTGTTATACAGAAAAATAGAGAGATTATCTATTCGAGTACTATGATTGGAATTTGTATACTCTAGAACTAAAAATTCCCACGATGCAAATAGAGGCCAATAGCTCATCATCTAACCAAAATAAGAGAAAGGAACCTTCTAAAATGAACCAGGCATATCATTGGCATCTTAGGCTTAGTCATATTAACCTTAGTAGGATTCAGAGGTTGATAGCCGATGGGCCCTTGGGTTTATTGGTGGTGGAAGACTTCCTAACCTGTGAATCTTGCTTGGAAGGTAAGATGACCAAGAGACCTTTCAAGGCTAATGGGTATAGAGACAAAGATGTGTTAGAACTGGTTCATCCTGATTTATGTGGTCCTATGTCCATCCAGGCTAGAGGTGGCTTTGAATACTTCATCACTTTTATAGACGATTATTCATGGTATGGATACATTAACCTGATGCACTGCAAGTCTAAATGCTTTGATAAGTTCAAAGAATTCAAGGTTGATGTGGAGAAACATCAAGGTAAAAGTATCAAGACACTACGATCAGATCGTGGTGGCGAATACCTCTTGGGAGAGTTTAGGACCTACTTATCAGAAGCTGGGATTCAGTCCCAATTGACTGCACCTGGTACGCCCCAACAGAACGGTGTAGTAGATAGAAGGAATAGGACTCTTATGGAGATGGTTAGGTCAATGATGAGCTACTCTGAGTTGCCAGATTCGTTCTGGGGATATGCTCTGGAAACGACAGCATACATTTTGAACTTGCTTCCATCTAAGTCAGTCCCTTCTACTCCCACAGAACTGTGGACTGGGTGAAAGCCTAGTCTAGGACATGTTCGGATTTAGGGTAGTCCAGCACATGTGCTGAAGGGAGATACTGATAAGTTGGAATCTCGTACGGCAGTGCGTCTGTTCGTAGGCTATCCTAGAGGAACGTAAGGTGGTCTGTTCTATAGTCCTAAGGATCAGAAGGTAATCGTTAGCACGAATGCCAAATTCTTAGAAGAAGACTATGTGATGAACCACAAGCCCAGGAGTAGACTTGTGCTTGAAGAATTAAGAGGGGATGTTCCAACCTTAGTACCAACTGTGCAAGAGGATGCACCACAAGTCACTGTACCACGTGTCACAGAAGATACACAAGTGGTACCTCGTCGTAGTGATAGGGTTGTTAGACAACCTGAAAGATTCATGCTTTTGGGAGAGTCTTTGGACTTAGTCCCTGGTGAACATGAACCGGATCCCAAGACCTATGACGAGGCACTCCAAGATAAGGATGCGGATTCTTGGCAAAGGGCAATGAATTCCGAGATAGAATCTATGGATTCTAATCACGTTTGGGAGCTAGTAGAACCACCCATTGGTGTAAAAGCCATTGGATGCAAGTGGATCTACAAGAGAAAGAGAGGATCAGACGGGAAGGTTGAGACCTTCAAAGCTAGGCTTGTTGCGAAAGGGTATACTCAGAAAGAGGGTATCGATTATGAGGAGACCTTTTCGCCGGTAGCCATGCTTAAGTCTATCAGGATTCTCTTATCTATTGCTACTCATATGGACTATGAGGTATGACAGATGGACGTCAAGACAGCTTTCCTTAACGGAAGTCTTGAGGAGACCATCTACATGAAGCAACCAGAAGGGTTCATTGCGAAGGGCAAAGAACATCTAGTGTGCAAGCTGAATTGGTCCATTTATGGATTAAAGTAAGCTTCACGATCTTGGAACATCCTCTTTGATGAAGTAATCCAGTCCTATGGATTTGTTCAAAGTCCGGATGAATCATGTGTATATAAGAGATCTAAAGGAAACATAGTGGTGTTTCTTGTACTTTATGTAGATGACATTTTGCTCATTGGCAATAATGTCAAAGTGTTGTCAGACGTAAGGGTATGATTATCCAAACAGTTCGATATGAAGGAATTAGGAGAAGCGGGACACATCCTTGGGATCAAGGTCATAAGGGATCGCCAGAAAAGGATGTTGTGCTTATCCCAAGCTTCATACATAGACACTGTCTTGGCTCGTTTTAGCTTGGAAAACTCCAAGAAAGGTTTTCTACCTTTCAGACATGGAGTTCCTCTATCAAAGGAGATGTGTCCGAAAACATCAAAGGAGATAGAGGAAATGAAGGTGGTTCCTTATGCATCGGCTGTAGGAGGCCTCATGTATGCTATGTTGTGTACGAGACCAGATATCTGTTTAGCCGTGGGCATGGTTAGAAGATATCAGAGTAACCCTGGATAGGGATATTGGACTACGGTAAAGCATATACTGAAATACCTGAGACGGACTAGGGATTATATGCTAGTTTACCGGGCAGACCAATTGATCCCTGTGGGATATACGGATTTAGACTTCCAGTTGGACAGGGACAAAAGTAAGTCTACTTCGAGGTTTGTGTTTACTTTATGAGGTGGAGCCATAGTATGGAGGAGTGTCAAGCAGAAATGCGTGGCGGACTCCACCATGGAAGCTGAGTATGTGGTGTTAGTGCAAGTTGCATCAGTGATGTCCTCCTCTAAGTATTTCAATGTTTGACAATATGCTTAAATCAGTGATACATTGAATAAGGGAAGGGTAAGTCAAGAGAAGAGTAACAATGTGAACCAAAGTCCTAGTTAACCTAGGCACGAAGTCCTGGTTTGGGCACTAAGTCCTAACCGAGGGCTGGGCACCTAAGACCTGACCGAGTGTTGGGCACGAAGACCTTGTTCGAGGAATTGGGCACTAAGTTCTAACCGAGGGTTGGGCACCGAAGACCTGGTTCGAGGAATTGGGCACGAAGTCCTAGTCGAGGGTTGGGCACCGAAGTCCTGGACCTAGGGTTTGGGCACGAAGTCTTGGTCTGAGGGATTGAGCAACTTAGCTGAGCGATGACTAAGGACAGAAGTAGAGACGAGTCTAGGTTCGGACGTCTCGGGATCCGAGAGTATCGAAGGCTAAGCAAAAGTCCAACCGAATGGACTGGTTGGCAAAACTCTCCTGAAAGGAGTAGGTGAAAGACGCGTTTTGGGGGGTGGGAACTTCCGTCAGTTTGACCTAGGGTTTCGCGGAAATCTGAAGTCAGAACCATCTCGTTAATGCTATGATTGTGTGTATATTTGCTTTGTATTTGTGTATCTTGCAGGTATCTAGAATAGAAGACAAAGCAAGCGAACAACACACAACACGGCTGGAAGGTCTTCATCCAGGCACCCCCATTGAAGGAGGCGCCTCAATCAAAGGAGGAAAAAAAACCTTTCATCCAGGCACCCCCATCAACTGGGGCACCCCAGTCAAAGGAGGTAGAGCAGGTTTAGTCAATGAAGGCAGAATAGGCTTCCATTCAGGCGCCCCCAACGATAAAGGCGACCTGGTTCAAAGTTGTATTTGCTGCTGCGAGTTCGAAAAAGAGATAAGCTTTGACTAGGTTCATTGAGGCACCTGGGAGGTCCAGGGCGCCCTAGTCAAGAAGCTTATCAGCTGCGATGAGTTCGACACAGAGATACGGTTTGACCAAGCCCTTTGAGGCGTCTCGGTGATCACAGGCGCCCCAATGAAGACTATAAAAGGGACTTCGACCCCAAGGCTGAAGACACAACTTCCAAGATCCATTCTGAGCTTTCTAATTGACGACAAAGTGTTAAAGACGAGGCTCTACGACCGGGAGGCTCCAGGAGAAAGTGCGCGGCACTTCGGAGGTCAAGATCGGCTGAGTCTTCGACCATTTTGTTTTGGTTTGCTTTTATTATTCTACACTGAATTTCCTATAGATTTTATTGTAATTATTGCACTGTAAGACGGGTTTCTCCGCCTCCAGAAAGTCTGGAAAGGAGTCCAATAGTGGACGGGCATTCCCGTGCTTAGGCCTTAGATGTACTGACCCTGGGGGGTTGGGAACCAAGTAAATCCCGTGTGCAATCTGTCGTCTGTTTTACTGGTTAATATTCCACTGCTACTAACGCTCTGTTAATTTTTAAGTACGAACTGAAAAGTTTACAACGTTTTGCGAGAAGATTTTTGCGCTGGTTAATTTGTGCAATCTGCCCCTCTATCGACGGCACTGGTCCTACAATTGGTATCAGTGCCAGACCGCTCTTCACCGGACTAACTGCCGAGGAAGCAAAGACGCCAGGAGTTAAGGGGGAGCCTAGTGGTGAATCAGGTACAATTTTTTAAAATGTCTATTTTTAAGTTCCATATTATATGCTTCATGTGCAGGGAGAGAGGACACTATAAAATTCAGTGTCCTACTCGTATGACACGTTCTTCACAAGCGACAAAAGACGTACCAACTCCAGGAGGCCGGAGGAACAAAGATCACATCAAATGTTTCAAGTACGAAAAATACAGACACTACAAGAATAAATGTCCGGCAAAGGTACGTAAAATTCACATTCCAAGAAATTTTCAATTTCTTGCACAATCGCATGATAAGGTTGATAATTTTTCTGAAAAGTTAATTTTACTGCATAGTCAAATTAATGTCAAGCATGATCAACTAGAAAATGTAGACAGTAATAAACTATCAAAAATTAATTCTTTAATTGTCAATATCAATGAATTAATCTGTAAAATTAATTCTGCATTTCCTAGAGATAATGTTAAAATTAATTCTGAATTTCCTAGAGATAATGTTAAAATTAAATCTGATAATCCTGAAGATAATATAGAAATTAAATCTGATAATCCTGAAGATAATTTAGAAATTATTTCTGATAATTTGAGGATAGTAGAGATGAAATTCTCTTAGATGATAATTTAATTATAGATAATGTTGAAAATTATTACAAAGCATTAACTAGTAGCCCAAATTACTCCACCTACTTTGAGCATATTGAAGGATGTAATTTTGAGGATGAGGAGGAAAAAGAATTATCTGAGATCATTGCTATAGTTAATAATGTTCGCAATGATTCAAATAAATCAAAATTATTAGAAAAACTTGAAAAGATAAAAAAAAAAGAAATAGTGGATGAGTCAGAAATTTTTGAAATAATGAAAATTATGAACTTAACCCCACAACTATTAATTAATCATTTCAACCTTAATTATTCAAATTAATTCAATTAATCCTGAATTAATTCAAACTCAAGTTAATTCTTAATTAACTCAATTAATCCTGAATTAATTCAAATTCAAATAAATACAAATTAACTCAATTAATCCTTAATTAATTCAAATTCAATTAAATACAAATTAACTCAATTAATCCTTAATTAATTCAAATTCAATTAAATCTTAATTAACTCAATTAATCCTTTAATTCTTGATTAATTAACTTCAATTAATCCTTAATTAATTCAATTTTAATTAATCCTTAAGTAATTTAACTTTAATTTAATTTTAACTCTAAATAACTTAAACTTAAATCTTAAAAACTTTAATTAGATTTTAATTAATTTTGTAACCTTAATTTTAATTAATTAATCCTTAATTAATTTTTATTTTAATTCTTAATCAATTTAATTAATTCAATTCCAATTAATTCTTAAATAACGTAAACTCGAACCAAATAAAATCTTACCCAAACAGCAACAATTAATTAATAAGATTAAATATGTCAAAGTGGGTTGGCATATTCACGGGTTCACACGACATGTATCAAATTGGAAATTTGATACATTATTAGAAACTTAAATAAAATGATTTGAATTGTTTGAATCATACATTAATGCCATGGACTTCATATGTTATTTCTTTAAACTTATATCATGTCATTTATGTTTAATTTTATGCATAATTTAGAACGGTTATAGGAAAAAGAATGATTGAAACTTGATCAACCTAGTATGAGGTGGAGGTGAGATGATTGTACGTTAGGGAAACCGTTTGGTGGAACTAGCCGAAGCTACCGATCCAAAACCTAAGCTAGTTAGACCAAAATTTTTCAAGAAGTAATTTGAAAATGAAATTTCATTAAAAGACTTTGTCAAGGAAAGGGTTGATGATCCAATAAGGCTACAACCAAAAAGGCCTCTGTGCCTCGCCAAGACCTGGAAGCCGATTACCGAAAATCAAATTCACTTTATTATTTGATAAATTTGAATCTAACACAAGTTTTGATTAAATCTTAGATTTAACAATGAATTAGAAAAATAATTCAAGCATCACACAATGCACCCATTAGGCAACCATGCTTACTGCATTGAGACATCTAGAATGGGTGAGATGTTAAGGATTAATAAATTGAAAAATATTTTTCAAAATAATTTTTCAAACTTCTTAGAATATTTTTCTAAAAATATTTTTTCAAAATATTGCTTTAACATAATAATGTTTTTAATGATTTCATGCTTGTCTGATTGCCAATACATTATATGTCTTCAAAAATTATATCTTTTTGAAAAATTGTTTGACTCTCACAATTAGACACAAGCCTCCTAGGACAATACTAAAGTTCCTTAAGGCACTTAGATAGAGTCAAACGGTGTCAGGTACAGGGGGAGTATTTTTATTCTTTTGAAAATATTTTTTGAAAACTGTGTTTTAAATTACTATCACTCGAAAAAATGGGGTTATGCTTTAAAAAGTTATTCTCATTCCCATGTTGAATTTTCTAAAAAATTATCCTCTTAAAATTACCATACTATCATTTAAAGTTGTTCTTTTGATTTTGATAAACCCTAAAGACACAGAGGAGGTCTACTTAATGATCTATAAGGACTCCTAGGATGTGTCAAATTTAGGGGGAGTCTAAAAGAAATTATTTCTAACAAAATTTTTTAAAAATTATTAGATATTTCTTATAATTTGAATCAAACCTTAAGACTCAGAGGAAGTTTACTTGTGGTCAACAAGCTTCCTAGGACTGGGTTAAGTTTAGGGGGAGGTCAAATTAAAAGAATTATTGTGATATGTTTTCATGCACGACATTTTCAAACCCTTCTGAAAACATAAGTAATTTCCTTTCAAATACTATCATTTTAAATCATTTTCAAAAATGTGTTTTTTAATAGAATCAATCTGAAATAATATTTCTCTTGAGTTTAGAAAATTTTCCAGGATACTTAAGGAAATGTCCTTGTAGTTAACAAGGTTTCCTTGGATTGTGTCAGACTGGAAAAGAAACCAAAGCAACTAAAATATTATGTATTTTTGTAAGTACTTTCAAAATACAAGTCAAGAAAATTTTTTTATTCTTCATAATTTTTTTTTAAAAAGTACTTATATTTTTCAAAAATGCATGATATTTTTCAAAAGTACTTATATTTGTCAAAGATACAGATATTTTAAAAGTAATTGCATTTTTTCAAGCTTAATATCTTTCAAAGTACAAGGTTTTGCACAATATTTTTCAAAGTATTAAATCTCTAAGTGAAATATTTTTCTAAGGAAAATCATTTAAGTATGCAATTCCTTTTGAAAATCATTCTCAATAGAAAAGTTTTTTCTTCAAGGCAATATTCTTACTAAGTGAAAAATTTTCTAAATTTTCTGAAAATACAAAATATTTTTTATACACAATACTTTTCAAGATGTAATTTTCTGGTGCAATTTAAACTAGCTCTCTGCTATGATTTCAAAAATTATACTAAGTACTTTCAAAAGAAAATCTTTTATTGTTGGTGTAAATGTTTTGGTCGTTTTTTTGATGTATGACAAAGGGGGAGAGTGAGAGCTTAAGTTAGAAAATTTTTGTTTCTTCCCAAAGGATCAATGAAAATAAAAAATTCTTTTCCAAAAGAGGAGAGTGAGCTTACCTTAGAAATGTGTTTCTCCCAAAGATCAAAATGTATTTTCAAAACTTAGATTATTTATTTTCAAAGTTTAGCCCTTTCATCTAATCTAACTTAAGATATTGTCAAACATCAAAAAGGGGAGATTGTTGGTGCAAGTTGCATCAGTGATGTCCTCCTCTAAGTGTTTCAATGTTTGACAATATGCTTAAGTCAGTGATACATTGAACAAGGGAAGGGTAAGTCAAGAGAAGAGTAACAATGTGAACCAAAGTCCTAGTTAACCTAGGCATGAAGTCCTGGTTCGAAGAATTGGGCACGAAGTCCTGATCATGGATTGGGCACTAAGTCCTGGCCGAGGGCTGGGCACCTAAGACCTGACTGAGTGTTGGGCACGAAGACCTAGTTCGAGGAATTGGGCACTATGTCCTGACAGAGGGTTGGGCACAGAAGACCTGGTTTGAGGAATTGGGCACGAAGTCCTGGCCGAGGGTTGGGCACCGAAGTCCTGGACCTAGGGTTTAGGCATGAAGTCTTGGTCCGAGGGATTGAGCAACTTAGCTGAGCGATGACTAAGGACAGAAGTAGAGACAGGTCTAGGTTCAGACGTCTCGAGATCCGAGAGTATAGAAGGCTAAGCAAAAGTCCAACCGAATGCACTGGTTGGCAAAACTCTCCTGAAAGGAGTAGGTGAATGACTCATTCCTGGGGGTGGGAACTTCCGTCAGTTCGACCTACGGTTTCGCAGAAATTTGAAGTCAGAACCATCTCGTTAAGGCTAAGATTGTGAGTATATTTGCTTTGTATTTGTATATCTTGTAGGTACCTAGAATGGAAGACAAAGCAAGCGAACAACACACAACGCGACTGGAGGGTCTTCATCCAGGCACCCCCATTGAAGGAGGTGCCTCAATCAAAGGAGGAAAAAAAACCTTTCATCCAGGCGGCCCCATCAACTGGGGCACCCCAGTCAAAGGAGGCAGAGCAGGTTTAGTCAAAGAAGGCAGAACAGGCTTCCATTCAGGCGCCCCCAACGATACAGGCGCCCTGGTTCAATGCTGTATTTGCTACTGCGAGTTTGAAGTAGAGATAAGCTTTGACTAGGTTCATTGAGGCACCTGGGAGGTCTAGGGCGCCCTATTCAAGAAGCTTATCAGCTGCAGTGAGTTCGACACAGAGATACGGTTTGACCAAGCCCTTTGAGGCGTCTCGGTGATCACAGGCGCCCCAATGAAGACTATAAAAGGGACTTCGACCCCAAGGCTCAAGACACAACTTCCATGATCCATTCTGAGCTTTCTGATTGACGACAAAGTACTAAAGACGAGGCTCTACGACCGGGAGGCTCCAGGAGGAAGTGCGCGGCACTTCGGTTGTCAAGATCGGCTGAGTCTTCGACCATTTTGTTTTGGTTTGCTTTTATTATTCTACACTGAATTTCCTATATATTTTATTGTAATTATTGCACTGTAAGACGGGTTTCTCCGCCTCCAGAAAGTCTGGAAAGGAGTCCAATAGTGGACGGGCGTTCCCGTGCTTAGGCCTTGCATGTACTGACCCTGGGGGGTTGGGAACCAAGTAAATCCCGTGTGCAATCTGTCGTCTGTTTTACTGGTTAATATTCCGCTGCTACTAACGCTCTGTTTAAGTATGAACCAAAAAGTTTATAACGTTCCGCGAGAAGATTTTTATGGTCGATATTCACCCCCCCTCTATCGACGTCACCGGTCTTACATGTGGCAGCCTCAGAGGGAGCCAAGGAAGCTATATGGCTCAGGAACTTTATGATGGACTTGGATGTGATTCCTAGTTTGCCCAGATCTATCACAATCTATTGTGATAACAGTGGTGTAGTTGCAAACTCGAAGAAACCACGAGCCCATAAGGCAAGTAAACACATAAAGCACAAGTACCACTTGATACGAGAAATCATAAAGTGAGGAGAAGTAGCTGTCACCAAGATTGCATCGAAGGACAACCTGGCGGATCCTTTCACTAAGGCCCTTCCGCGAGAGCTTTTGATCGGCATGTGGAGGATATGGGAGTCAGATGTATGGAAGTGTGAGGACATCAGAATCATTGAGTATAAGTGGGAGATTGTTAGGATGTATACTAAAAGATTTGTCTTTTTATATGAATCTCTATATTTTGAAAGAGAATCACAACAACACAGTTGCATGTTTAAATTAGTATATGCATAACAGTCTCATACTCTGCATTGTAGATAACATGGTGTGTGGTGACATACAAAAGATCATGTTATCAATCCCTTGCATAGTTTAAGCAGAGGCTCACAACCGATATGGAGTTGGACAAACCATCGGGATGGTTGTAGTGTAATTAGGTGTGGTTTGTCTCGACCATAGGATTACACTAGTGCACTTGTGTTCATTGAACAGTACCAAAATAAAGACGATCTAATTTGTATTGACTTTATAATTGGATCGAACCTCGGATTATTATGAAGTACAATCTCTAAATCCCGATATAATAATAGGCACATGTATTTAGTATTTTATTTCTTTGATTTACCAATGGGCGAGATTTATTCTGCTAAATCGATAGGCCTAGTAAGTTGGGAAATAATATTAATTACATGGTGTGTCATTGATTATTGACAGAATTCATATCCTGGTGAGTCAGGATGGTGATGCCCACTTGATGAGCTCATAAGGTTCATCATGTTAAACCCTATAGGTGGATTTGATCTAACATGATGATAAGGTTGAGTGGTACTAGTCAAGGAGTTAGAAGTTGATTAATTAAAATTATCAATAATTTAAATTAATTGACGAGCATTCGATATCTTAAACACGGGGAGATGAATGTACTCATAATAGGTGGAACCCATATGAAAATATGGGGGTTGGTGAGGTAATTCAATGGATCTTCATTAATGGATCGGGTTAGGATCCATTAGCAGGCCAAGACCCAACTCCTCCTTATGGTCCCTATTGTAGCCTATAAATACCCTATGAGCCATTAAGAGAAAAACCCTAAGCCCTTCTATTCTGTCCTCTCTCCTTTGGGTGTGCAGCGCCGAACATCCAGAGATCTCAGCCAGCTGCTGTGGTTACTCCATGCGAGAACAGCTTGCTGTGGTGTTTTTTCTCCCATGGATGGACAGCAGTTTCTCCATGCGTGGACGCATGGATAGCTGTGGTGTGGCTTCTTCCATGTGCGGACAGCTATGGGTGTGTGATTCTTCCATGCGTGGATTGTGTGATTCATCCATGCGTGGAACAGCATGCTGTGGCTTATCCCAGCGTGCTTGGACAACAACCAAGTTGTTGTGGCTTCTCCTAGCATGCATGGATAGCAACCTTGTTGTGCCATCTCCCAGCGTTGACTATTGTCCACAAATTCCTGTGGTTTTAAATGGAATAGCAACTAGACTGCATGCTTGTTGCTGTGGTTTTGAACGGAACAACAACTAGACTGCATGCATGTTGCTATGGTTTTGCAAACGAAACAGCAACTAGTGAAAGATAAAAGGGAGAAGGAAGAGGGGAGAACATCTCCTTTTTTGGTCGGCGCAAGAAAGAAGAGGAAGAAGGGTTTTGGTGGCTTCATTTCTTAGAGGATCGTCGCCCACACGACGTCTAAGAAGGGGATAGGTCATACGGTAGAAGATCGTAAGGTAACGGAAGGTATAACTCTTCCTTGGCTCCTTTCATCTTATCATTTCATGTGAATGTTTAATTAATTATCTTGTTTAATTATTTGTTAATTAAAATTGATAATTAATTATTTTGGACTCCAATAATAAACACAAAAACTGACGATCTGGTCATCGTCTTTTCCGCGATCATTCAATTAAGTGAATTACAATGCTCGATCTTTGAGATTGGCTAAATTGTAATTCGAATTGATTGATACGATGACGAGACGGTCGTTTGGGAGATGGGTCTCCATTCGGATTAATTTAATCCGTGGGCATGGAGAGGTTTCTCATGGACGACCAGGTATTCGCTTAGGAAACCTGCCAAGCCATACCCAACAAGGTCTTCGTGCCCACTCATCAACTAGGACTTTGTGCTCAACCCTACAGGTCAAGACTTCGTGCCTAGGTAAACAAAGACTTTTTTGCACATTTACTAAATTCATTAGATCACCACATAAGCTTAACTTTGAACCCTTTTTCATTATCAAAATCTGGTTCGATCTGGTGCTTTCGGCACCAACAATCTCTCTCTTTTTGATTTATAGGAACCCACTTCAAAAGTTAAGTTAAAAATAATGTAAGCAAGAAATGAAATACAGTTAAGCAATAGAATAAAGTAATTTTTTAAAGATATGACAAATTTTGAAATTGCTTTTAACTCTCCCCCTTGATTAGTAACTTCCCCCTTATTTTTAGAACATTTTCAGTTTTTGAGAAAAATCTTAAAATATTGCATTAAGCTCCCCGTTGATTTGAAATTCTCCCATTGAAGCTTTTGAAAAAAAATATGCAATTTCCACTTTGAATGATTTTCTAAATTTTTTTTAAAAAAAATCTAAGTATGAAAATGTTCATTACTTTGAAAGATAATTCTAAGTTTAATTTTTAAAAAGTGTTTTAATAAAACTTCTCAGTATCATAAAAGAAACTCTAAGTTAAAGTGACAAGGGAAAAATTTGAGTTATAACTTTACTTTTTCTACTAAGAGAAAATTTTGAGTTTTAACTTTACATTTTCTACTAAGGGAAAAATTTAATTTTTAACTTTACTTTTTATACTCTCCCCCTTTGCCATATATCAAAAAAATATAGTAGATATACTTTTTGAAACGTTTGATTAAAGAGAATATTGAGTATCAGAGGCTATGAATTTTGCAAAACCATAAAAAAAATTTGAAAAAGTTATCCAAAGCAAATGATAGGGAATACTTAACAAATTATGAAATTATTGATCAAGAATTAATGCTAATGAACAGTTTGTTAAACCAAGTAACATGATTTGAAGCAATTTGATATTCTATTGAGTCTGTTGGGACCGGGGTGCATGTTGACATGGATGCGGGTTCGTAATTTTAAAATTATTTACGTGCAGCGGAAGATTTAGCATAAATAATTTCCCAAATTATTTAACCACACATCTAAGCATGCAACCTTATATTGTGTAGACATGATCATACATTTAAAATTTTAAAGAAACTAAACTAATTTACTTATTACCTCACGTAACTCGAAGGAAGGGACGAGATCCAAACATAAGCGTCCCTTAGAAGCTCCGCCTCTATTCGCGTCCACACCGAGTTTTCTTTGGGTTGACTTCGCAAAGCCACGAGTTTCGTGCCGACAAGAACTACTAGATTCTCTAAAGGCATGACAAGAATACCAAGAGAGAGATGGGAAGACTAACCACCAAACGAAGAACGGAATCAAGATTCCGGGGAGGAAGGAGTTGCGCCCGCTTCTTCTTCTTCTCACGACAGCTGCTTGGTGGATGAAGCTCACGGCAACAAAGGGGTCCTCTAGGGCCGGCGGCACTAGAGGAGGGAGAAGGAAAGAAGGAGAGAGAGAGAGGGCTTATTCCTAGATCTCTTAGATTGAATTCCAAGCATTGCCTTGGTTCCTTTATATAGTAGCCTCTCAACCGCCAAGTCTCTTTTTTATGGAATAAATTTTCATAAGAAATTTATCATATAAATTTTTCTATGATTTATTCCATCATGCTAAGTTTTTATCATAATTTAATTTATAATAAAAACAACCATGTCTCCCTTTTCTTATGGAATAAATTTTCACAAGAAATTTATTATATAAATTTTTCTTATCATCGAAAAATCAATTCATAATTGATTTTATAAAATAAAATAAACCAATCCATGGTTCATTTTAATTTCCATGAAAAATAAATCTCTTTATATAAATTTCTTTATCCATAATTTTTATAAAATAAACCACGCTCGATTTATTTTATAATTTGAACCAAAAATTCGATTTTCCCCTTTTGTTGTGGCCGGCCAAACAAAGAGGGTGGGGACCCTCTTTGACCGGCCAAACCCAAGCTAAAACCATACGAATTAAACTCATTTAATTCGTCCAACAAGTCTTCAAAAGACTTAGCCATTTTATGCTTCCGATGCGTCTCTGAAAAATTCAGATTTGACTTATCTCTCTTGATCGAAAAATCAATTTTTCAACTCGTTTTAAATCCCTCAGATCACTTGTAGTGTGTGTGACTAAATAGACTTTCGATTTATGTTGGCCGTCTATAATCAACCAATTATAGAACGATCATGAGTGGCACCTAGTAGTACATCATGATCCCCAATTAATCGAAAGATCAACGGTTGATCTCAGAAACAATTCTGAAACCCTTCAGCAGCTATAATGAATCGTGCCCCATTCCCTTCACCATCTTATACCCACTTGGTTCAGGACATGGTGTATGTGTGTCAGTCCCCACTAGGCTGACTACGTCACACCTAGCCCAAGTAACATTTTCTCGTCCTACGGATTCTAATTACTCTCATGTATCTAAGAGATTCATACTCTGAACATGTCATGCTCTGGCCAGAGGCTTCGAGTAACAATCCGACGATAGGCCTTGGGTATACATCTCCTCGCAACGAGTGGTGAATCCTTTGTAGGCTGTTCAAACATCTTCGGGCACTTCGGCTTATACCCAATCATCCTGGGTCCACACCTCCTTGGAGATGCTTGCTTAAGATGTCAAAGTATAAGTCTCCATGACCAAGATGACTTGAACACCGCAAGTCAAAGGAACATCGCACTTAAGCTGCAGTAAGAACTTCACTGACATGTCTATATGTAGACTACCATATGAAGTTTTACAGCCAGTCACTCCAATGAACTAGTTCCCTTAACTAGCATTCATGTTTATCTTCGGACATCCCAATGTCACCAGCCAGTGAGAATCAGCTGATTAGAGAATAACCCATGCTAGTCTCAACAGAATTAATAGTGTCCGTATTTATCAATTCATCGACTAGGGACAATTTCAATACTTCACAATTGCACATGTAGAGATAATCACTAGTTGTGAATTCATCACAAATTCTCTCATGCTGTGAATTGTATTGCGGGCATTCAGTAAATGAGTTTAAGATCTCAATAAAATACACGAACATGTATACTCAAATAGTGAATATTCATTTATTAAAATAAATGATTACAATCACAAGGCGATTGCCTTAGGACACTTCTCTCATATTACTAATAAACTCCCACTTGGCCTAATGACAATCGCTACGGTATCCAATATCACAGGCTCTAACATGACCCTCAAACTTGCTTTGAGGCAAGGCCTTAGGTAAAGGATCCGCTAAATTCCTTTCAGTGGGAATTTTCTCAATTTGTATATCGTTCCTATTTATAATCTCTCTAATTAGATGATAGTGGCGAAGCACATATTTGGATCGCTGATGAGACCTTGGTTCCTTTGCTTGTGCTATAGCTCCATTGTTGTCGCAGTAAACCGGTATTGCTTCATTAATGGTTGGAACCTCACCAAGTTCTGAGACAAACTTCTTGATCCAGACCACTTCCTTTGCTGCTTCCGAAGCTGCAATATATTCCGATTCTGTGGTAGACTCCGCTACGGTGTCTTGTTTGGAACTCTTCCAACTTATTGCGCCTCCATTCAAAGTAAATACGTATCCAGACTAAGATTTGGAGTCATCCTTATCTGTCTGGAAACTGGCATCTGTATACCCATGTATTACCATATCTCCTTCTCCATATATTAGGAACACATCCTTAGTTCTTCTTAAGTACTTGAGGATTGTCTTGACAGCCGCCCAATGATCCATTTCTGGATTAGACTGGTATCTGCTTGTGACGCTCAGAGCATACGATACATTGAGCCTAGTACATAACATAGTATACATGATAGATCCTATCGCGGATGCATAAGAAATCTTATTCATGCAAATCCTCTCGTTTTCTGTGCGCGGACACATAGACTTCAAAAGGTTGATCCCATGCCTGATGGGAAGGTAACCTTTCTTGGATTCCGACATGCTAAACCCTTTTAGCACTTGGTCTATATAAGTAGACTACGAAAGACCAAGCAATCGTTTTGATCTATCTCTATAGATTCTAATCCCAAGGATATAGGTTGCTTCTCCCAGGTCTTTCATGGAGAAAGATTTGGACAACCAAATTTAAACTGATTGTAAGACTGATATATCGTTTTCTATAAGTAATATGTCATCGACATATAACACTAGGAATACGACTGCACTCCCACTAACCTTCTTGTACACACAAGGTTCATTAGGATTTTGTGAGAAATCAAACTCTTTGATTGTTTCATCAAAATGGATATTCCAGCTCCTTGATGCTTGCTTTAAGTCCATATATGGATCGTCGAAGCATGCATACTTTGGTTTTATCAACCGATGTGAAACCTTCAGGTTGTATCATGTATACATTCTCAAGCAGGTTTCCATTAAGGAAAGCTATTTTCACATCCATTTGCCATATCTCATAATCATAATGAGCTGCTATGGCCAGGAGCATCCGAATGGATTTAAGCATAGCTACTGGCGAATAGGTTTCATCATAATCAATTCCTTGTTTTTGACGATATCCTTTTGCCACTAATCTAGCTTTAAAGGTAACAACATTACCTTCCATGTCGGTTTTTTTCTTGAAAACCCACTTCCACCCTATAGGCTTAATCCCTTCAGGTGGGTTCACCAAGTCCCATACTTGATTTTCGTACATGGAATCCATTTCCGACTTCATGGCTTCAATCCATTTATCCCTTTCTGAATTTTTCAGAACATCTTCATAACTGATAGGTTCGTCATCGTTAATGAGTAACACGTCGTTTGATTCACTTATGAGAAATCCGTATCTCTCTGGAATATTGCGTGTCCTATCAGACCTACGAAGAAGTGGTGTTGTTTTAGCTAGGTTCAACTGATAGCTCATCATTATGAGTTATTGGTTGTGGGTCTAGACTAGGTGTCTCTGTAATGTCTATTGGAGTTCCTTGAACATCTTCAAGTTCAATGTTACTCCCACTGTTTTCTTGTAAAAGAAATTCTTTTTTAGAAATACAGCATGCCTTGAAACAAACACCTTTTGTTTCAAGGGATGATATAATTGGTAACCTTTCGTTTCCTTAGGGTATCCAATAAATAGACATTTATCAGACTTAGCATCCAATTTGTCTGATACAGTCCACTTTACATAAGCAGGACAACCCCATATCTTTAGGTGAGATAAATGAGGTTTCTTACTATTCCATGTCTCATATGGAGTAGTAGAGACTACCTTGGTCGGGACTCTGTTTAGCAAGTAAACAGCTGTCTTAAGTGCATAGCCCCAAAAGGATTTTGGAAGAGTTGCATGATTCATCATAGATCTAACCATGTCCATCAAGGTTCGGTTACGCCTCTCAGATACACCATTATGCTGTGGTGTATATGGCGGAGTCCATTGAGACAATATCCCATTGTCCCTAAGATAATCTTGAAACTCTTAACTTAAGTATTCACCACCCCGATCGGATTGAAGTATCTTAATACTTTTGCCAAGCTATTTCCCTACTTCACTTCTGAACTCTTTGAATTTCTCAAAAGCTTCAGATTTGTGTTTCATTAAGAACACATACCCGAATCGTGAGTGATCATCGATAAAGGTAATGAAGTAGCTATAGCCTCCTTGTGCAAGAGTTGACATTGGTCCACATACATCAGTATGTATTAGACCATGCAATTCTCCCACTGGTTTACCTTTTCCGGAAAAGGGTAATTTGGTCATCTTGCCTTTTAAGCATGATTCGCATGTATCAAATGAACCGGGTTCAAATGATTCCAGAATTCCACATCGGTGTAATTTGGTCATGCGTTTCTTGCTTAAATGGCCAAGACGACAATGCCACGTATAGGAGTCTATTTGATTATCTATTCTAGCATGTTTGTTGCTAACTTCGATATTGAAAATGTCACCGGATAAATCTAACGTATAGATACCATTGCATAATGTTCCGGTCCCATAAAGAACACCATTTAAAGTTATGTAACAACAATTGTTACTAAAAGTTAAATGGTAACCCTTTTCATTCGAGCATGAAATAGATACAATGTTCTTTATTAACGAAGGAACAAAATAACAATTATCCAATTCTAAGACAAGTCCAGTAGGGAGCTTTAGCAAACATGTTTCGATGGAAATAGCAGCAATCTTTGCTCCATTTCCAACTCGCAAATTCGCTTCTCCCTTGACGAGTCTTCTTCTATTCCTTAGCCCCATATGTCATTACATATATGTGATCTACACCCAGTATCAAGTACCCAGGTGTACGAGGAAATAGAGTGACATTCAATAACGAAGATGCCTGAAGAGGATGGGGTATCGGATGCCTTCTTCTTCAAGGACTCAAGATAAACCTTGCAGTTTCTTCGCCAGTGGCCCTCCTTGCCACAGTGATGGCAAGTGCCTTTTGGTGTCTTTTCAATCCTTTTGTCCTTAGTTAACTTATTGGTGTCCAAAATGGAACGCAAATTCAGAGAAGACATGATCAGGTGATTATCCTAGAAATACAAATTGAGGTTATGTGATGAGAAAAATGCATCAATATACTTTAGTTAAATCCTATTTATTTTTTGAATTGAATAACCCTTTTTATCAATTCAGGAGATCGTAGGAACATCTCCAAATAGGTTGATATCCAACCACAGATAAGAACAACCATGGCTGGGGCCATCAAGTTTTTCTTAGCTATGAAGGTAGGTAATTATACCGATTACATATTGCATATATGTAATTATCACATTATGCTATCAACTAATTGAATGTTTGCATAAATCATTGGGTTGTTAACTCATTAACAAGTATGCAACATTATACATAGCACCCAACTGCACCTCTCTTTACATCGACCTTGGCTGTGGCACAACAAATCGATGCTCCAAGCTTAAGGCTGACCCATTAATTAAGAAATAGTTTTAATATGGTTGGAGCTCATTCAACCGTTTAGTCAGGCTTGGATGTGTCCAACAACCAAAACTAAGGATTGACCTCTGACTCCAACTATATTAATCATAAACTAATTCCATGGTTTGAACATGTTGAGGTTCAAGTTAGGCATGGATGTGTCCATCAACCAAACGAGAAACAAAACTCCGGTTCTAACCATATTAATGGAAGGTGTTGGCCTTAATATTTTGTAAGGGGTTTTGGGTCTCATCCTTTTTCTTTTAAGCACATTCATGACATATAATTATGTCATGTTCTAACGATTTCCTTAATAAAGTATGTATGTGACTTAATTTATCAAGTCTCATTAATTGAATTAGGAACCGGATTTCCTAATTCTAATTTCACACTTTATTCAAGGAATTGTTTTGGGAAACAATTTCCTAAATTGTCATAATCAATTTCGGAAATAATATGATTAAGACTTTGATTTCTCTAAATCAAATCTTATTAAATTAAGAGACAGATTCCCTTAATTCAACCACATATTATTTTCATGAAAATCTTATTTAAGGAAATATACTACTCTATAAGAAAACAATTTTCCTAATTAATTTTGGAGACAATAATATGTAAGAGCATCACCTCATAAATCAAATAAGGAAATTATTGTTTGAGAATCACCTCAAAATTTCAAGATTTGATCACATATTTTATTTATGCAAAATTAATATCAATAAATAACTTAATTTGGACGGCTCCCCGAGGCTCAATCCAAAATAAGAATTTATTGATAATATAATTTGGACGGCTCCCCGAGGCTCAATCCAAATTAAACATTTGACAATTTAAATTCAAATTAGGAAATTTAATTATAATAACTAACTTTAAATTGGACGGCTCCCCGAGGCTCAATCTAAAATAAAGAATTTTGTAAATAATTTAATTTCCAATTATGAATTTAAATGCCAATTAATATTTTCATAATTTGTCTAGACTTTCTTGAAAGAAAGTGCCCAAAATTGCGAGCTTTCCATAAATGTAAAGTTTCCAAAAATAAAAATTTTCAGAATAATTGTAAGTTTCTGGTACAAAGAAAACTTACGTATTTCCAAGATTGAAAAATTTCCAAAATATAGGAAATTTCCAAAATTGGAAAGTTTCCAAAAATGGAAGGTTTTCACAATTATCATAAAATTTCAGAAACAGGGATATTTCAAAAGTTTGCGAAATTTCATGAGGATTTCCAAACTTTGAAATTCCTAAATCTAAAATTTACCATAATTGGAAAGTTTCCATAATTGGAAAATTTTCCAAAATTGAGATCATGACAAAGTTTTCCACAAAACAATTATATGATTATGTCGAACACTAACCGGCTCTGATACCACTGTTGGGACTGGGTGCATGTTGACATGGATGCGGGTTCGTAATTTTAAAATTATTTACGTGCAGCGGAAGATTTAGCATAAATAATTTCTCAAATTATTTAACCACACATCTAAGCATGCAACCTTATATTGTGTAGACATGATCATACATTTAAAATTTTACAGAAAGTAAACTAATTTACTTATTACCTTGCGTAACTCGAAGGAAGGGATGAGATCCAACCGTAAGCGTCCCTTAGAAGCTCCGCCTCTATTCGCGTCCACGCCGAGTTTTCTTCGGGATGACTTCGTAAAGCCACGAGTTTCGTGCCGACAAGAACTACTAGATTCTCCAAAGGCATGACAAGAATACCAAGAGAGAGATGGGAAGACTAACCACTAAACGAAGAACGGAATCAAGATTCCGGGGAGGAAGGAGTTGCGCCCGCTTCTTCTTCTTCTCACGATAGCTGCTTGGTGGATAAAGCTCACGGCAACAAAGGGGTCCTCTAGGGCCGGCGGCACTAGAGGAGGGAGAGGGAAAGAAGGAGAGAGAGAGAGGGCTTATTCCTAGATCTCTTAGATTGAATTCCAAGTCTTGCCTTGGTTCCTTTATATAGTAGTCTCTCAACCGCCAAGTCTCCTTTTTATGGAATAAATTTTCATAAGAAATTTATCATATAAATTTTTCTATGATTTATTCCATCATGCTAAGTTTTTATCATAATTTAATTTATAATAAAAACAACCATGTCTCCCTTTTCTTATGGAATAAATTTTCATAAGAAATTTATTATATAAATTTTTCTTATCATGGAAAAATCAATTCATAATTGATTTTATAAAATAAAATAAACCAATCCATGGTTCATTTTAATTTCCATGAAAAATAAATCTATTTATATAAATTTCTTTATCCATAATTTTTATAAAATAAACCACGCTCGGTTTATTTTATAATTTGAACCAAAAATTCGATTTTCCCCTTTTGTTGTGGCCGGCCAAACAAAGAGGGTGGGGACCCTCTTTGACCGGCCAAACCCAAGCTAAAACCATACGAATTAAACTCATTTAATTCGTACAACAAGTCTTCAAAAGACTTAGCCATTTTATGCTTCCGATGCGTCTCTGAAAAATTCAGATTTGACTTATCTCTCTTGATCGAAAAATCAATTTTTCAACTCGTTTTAAATCCCTCAGATCACTTGTAGTGTGTGTGACTAAATAGACTTTCGATTTATGTTGGCCGTCTATAATCAACCAATTATAGAACGATCATGAGTGGCACCTAGTAGTACATCATGATCCCCAATTAATCTTAAAACAATATGTTTTTAAAACTATGAATTTTTGAAAAGCAATTAATAGTATTCAAAAAATAAATAAATGACATGACTCATTTCAAAAACACATAAATTAAAAATAATCCTATTCTACTTAGCACATCCATAGCTGTCTTCATCATGAACTACACTCAGACTCAGGTAGTGATTTGGTGAAAAAATCAGCTAGGTTAGATTTTGATTCTATGTGTGTAAGTACAATTTTGCCCCTGGCTATATGATCTCTATAAAAGTGGTGTTTTACTTCTATATGTTTAGTTCTGGAATGGTGAATGAGATTTTTTGTAAGATTAATTGAAGTAATATTATCAATGTAGACTTTAGTGTTAGTGTAGGTCAATTGAAAGTCCTTAAGGGTATGCATCATCCATAGTAATTAAGCTACACATTCTCCCAGGGCTATATATTTAGCTTCAGTTGTAAATAATACAACACAGTGTTGCTTTCTACTGCACCAACTAACTAAGCTATGACCTATCATCTAGCAACTTCCACTAGTATTTTTTCTATCTAGTTTGCACCTTGCATAATCTGAGTTAGAGTAGCCTAGTAGGTTAAAATTAGAAGTCCTAGGATACCAAATTTCTACATTTAGGGTGCCTTTAATGTAACTAAAAATTCTCTTGACAGCACTCAAGTGATATTCCTTAGTACAGGTTTGGTACCTAGCACAAATACCACTTGCAAATAAAATGTCAGGTCTGCTAGTAGTTAGGTAAGTAGACGACCTATAGCACTTCTAAAGTTCTTCAAGTCCATTGATTTTCCTTCTGTATCACTATCTATTTTAATATTAGTTGCCATCGGGGTATTTATGACTTTAGAGTTTTTCATTCTGAATTTTTTAATTAATTCTTTTACATATTTAAATTGGTGAATATAATTTTCATCTTTAGTTGTTTAATTTGAAATCGTAAAAAAAGGTTAGTTCACCTACAAGGCTCATTTCAAATTTGATTTTCATTACTTTTATGAATTCTTTTACAAAATTTGTGTTGGTTGAGCCAAAAATATATCATCTACATAGATTTGAGCAATGAAAAAGTCATTTTCTAAGGATTTAACAAACAGGGTTGGATAAATTTGGCCTTGGTTAAAAACCTTAGAAACTAAGTAATTGGATAGTCTTTTATACTAGGCTCTAGGTGCTTGTTTAAGTCCATATAGGGCCTTTTTAAGTCTAAAAATATAATTAGGATGTTCTAAGTCCACAAAACCTGGAGGTTGATTTACATAGACTTTCTCCTTTATAAAACCATTTAGAAAGGCAGACTTAACATCCATTTGATATAATTTGAATCCCTTATGGACTGCATAAGCTAAAAGTATTCTAATTGATTCTAGTCTAGCTATAGGTGCATAGGTTTCATCATAGTCCAATCCTTCAATTTGACTAAATCCTTTAGCCACTAAGTAGGCTTTATTTCTTACTATTTCTCCTTTATCATCCAGCTTATTCCTAAAAATCCAGTTAGTATCTATCACAGTCTTACCTTCTAGTTTTAGTACTCAGTCCCAGACTTGGTTTCTCTCATATTGAGCTAACTCTTCCTGCATAGCTATATCCAGTCTGGGTCAGGTAATGCTTCTTCTATTATCTTGTGTTCAATTATAGAAATCTGTCCGAATTGGCTTAGGTTTCTATAGGATGACCTTGATCTAACACCTATGGTTGGGTCACCTAAGATTTGGTCAGTTGGTTGATTTGACCTAATCCTAGAACATGGTTCAGATTGTTCAGGTTCAGATACAATTGTTTGAGTTGGTTTAAATCCTGGTTCAATTATTTGAGTTAAGTTTGGTTCAGATATTGATTCTCTTTCTTCTAGATCTTGATCTGGATTATTTAGGCTTGGTTGAAAGTTTGGTGTGTTGGTTAAGTTAGATGAGTTGATTGGATTAGGTAAATTAGTAGGTGTTGTTAACATTTCTTCATCAAATAGTACATTTGTAGTTTCTTCAATTTTAAGGGTATGTTTATTATAGACCGAATTTTCCCTACTTGTGGTTGAGTACCATACAAAAATCCCTGGGGTTGATTTTGATTGAAAGTTTCCTAAGTAATCTTTAGTATTTAGGATATATACCTTACCCCCAAAAACTTTTAGATAATATAAATTAGGTAGTTTGTGATAATAAATTTCATAGAGGGTTTTATTGTGACTTTTATTTATTAGGACCCTATTTTGGATGTAACAAGCTATGTTCATTGCTTTTGCCCAAAATTGATTAGATTAATTATATTCGTTAAGCATCGTCCTAGCAGCTTCTTGAAGACTCCTATTCTTTCTTTCAATTATCCCATTTTATTGGGGGTTATAGGGCAAGAAAATTCATGGGCATATCCATTAATTTTACAGAACTCATTAAATTTTAGATTTTCAAATCCTCGCCCATGACCACTTCTAATTCCTTTGATTTTTGTATCTTTTCCATTTTCAAGTATTTTGCATAATGTGTTAAATATTTCAAAAGCTTCATCTTTGGTTTTTGAGAACATACCCAGGTAAATCTAGAATAATTATCAATAATTACTAAGCAGTATCAATTTCTACTTAGTGACTTGGCTCCACGAGAATCAAATAGGTCTAGGTGTAGGAGCTCAAGTGTAGCTTGGGTTAAGTCTGATTAGACAGGTTTATGGGTTGACTTTATTTGTTTACCTTGTTGACATGGGTTACAAATTGAATTTTCAAAGTTCCTAAGTTTAGGGATACCCTTAACTAGTCCATTTTAGTTAGTTTTGAAATTAATTTTGTGTGAGTATGACCTAGTCTTCTGTGTCATAAGTTGGTTTCTTCTTGTTGGGTTAGAAAACATTTAGGTGTGGATGGTAGGTTAATAATGTAAGTACCCCAGGTTAGTTTTGATGTGGTCAACCAATTTAAGTTAGGTCCTGGTGTTTTTAATCGCTCTGTCACACTGTGCAGGAACTTAGGAGCGGAAGAAGTCGAGCGTAAGACGCAGTGGACGAGAAGGATTGCACGGGGAAGTTAGCCGACAGACTCGGTGCATCCGGGGCATGCGGAAATTATGGAGTACACCGATGGAGCGAGAAGGACGTGCGCGATGTCCGAGGGACGAGAAGCCAGAAGGAAGGACGCTCAAGGGGTGAAAGGCCGGAGTCGGGTTCGGGTGAGCCTAACTCTGGTTGGCCAGAAATCACCTAAGAAGACCAAAAATCACGCTGGAGACTGGTCAGCAACTGTTGATCTAAACCAGTCTCGGGCGCCCGTATGCATACAGGCGCTCGAGAACTCGGGCGCCCCTATGAATACAGGCACCCGAGAGGTTGTTTTATCAACAAAGCTAGCTGTTTATGATAGTTGCACTGCGGATAACTCTCAAGTCACGTGTCAGGCGCCCTGGAGCAATCAAGCGCCCAGTATTGCCACGTCAACAAACAGATATGTTTGTCCGGGACTATAAATTGGCCCTTAGAGCTCAGTTTCAATTCACTCATTCATCTCAAGCATTAGCAAACAAATTTTGTATAGTTTTCATTTCCTTTTTTGAGCTTTTTCTTATGTAAGTGGCTTCTCCGCCATAAAGAGTTTATTCGGGAGATACAAGCTATATTCTGCCTTGGATTAGCAACCTCTCTGGTTGCAAACCAAGTAAAATTCCGACTGTCTCTTTCTTTTATGTTTGCTATATTTTTAATGTTGTTTATTATTTACGTTAACTAACAAACATCTTTGTTTAAAACAAAATAAAAGATAGAGTTTTCTATTTTCAGGGGCAATTCACCTCCCTCTTGCCGACCTTCGATCACCGTCAATTGACATCAGAGAAAGTACGCTCCAGATGGACTAACCACCGTCTGAAGCAATCTATAAAATGGTCAGACAAGTCATCTATCGCCAATGTTCGAGGGGGAGTTTGCGAATTGGAAACGCAAGATGCAAGTATTTTTCAAAACAGAATTCGATTTATTGTTAATCAAGAAAAATGATTTTGCAGTTCCTAAAGACGTTAATGACAAACCCAAAGATGAAAGCCTTTAGACAAAGAAGGAACAGGCGGACTTCATAGCAAACGTGAAAGCAAAATTTCATCTGCTAACCATTCTACCATTACAAGAAGTCAATCAAATTGGGACTTACGCATTAGCAAAAGACCTCTGGAAAAAAATTCTTGGAGTTGCACGAAGGTGTTGGTGTAAAAACCATCAGACCTGAATAGTTAATCTCTAGTGTTTTGATGTTTAACAATATACCAATGTCTGGTCAAAGTGATCAAGAGTTAAACCAAACAAGACCTAATGTTTAGTTGGGTAAACCCAGGTTTGATCAGTTTAACCAAAGGGTCAGCCAAACAAAATCTAATGTTTGGCAGAGAGAATAGTACCCAGGGTTGGTCAGTTGACTAAGGGATAAGCCAAACAGGACTTGATGTTTGGTAGAGAGAGTATACTTATCTAGACTAAGCTAAATAGTACCTGAAGTTTGGTAGAAAGAAGTCTAGTCAGGATTAAGATGACTAACAAAGAAGTCCTTATCGAGGCACGAAATCTTGGTGAGTGAAGCTGGGTTCTAGTGAGTGAAGCTAGGTGAACGAAGTCCTGGTGAGTGAAGTTAGGCAAGAAGTCTTTGTGGGATCGATTTGAATCAATAGGGGGGGGGGGTGAATATCGATCGACAATTTTTCGGAAAAACTTAGAGTAGTTTGCATAGCGGAAAAGCAAAACAACGCTAACATGTTGCTTTTTTACTTGGTTCGGAGTCGCAGTCGACTCCTACTCCAAGACCCACGGTCCTTGATCGTTTACGACGGCAATTCTATATTGGTTCGGGGGCGCCTGACACGTGGCTCATTCTACGCGAAACTCAATTCGCAGAGTTGGCCAACGATTATCCCTTCAACTGGGGTGCCTAAGCTGACTGGGGCGCCTGTGTCAACACAGGTGCCTCATATGCAGTTCTGGAGGCTTGCTTCAATTGTACCTAGAATTCACCTTGTCTGGGGCGCCTGTCTCAACACAGGCGCCTAGTCAAACAGGGTGCGTCACACCATTGAGGTACTTGGGAGCAAAAACCTTTCACCCTTCGTTCCTGCAACCAGGGTTAGTTCCAAAACATAAATAACATATAAATG
Organism: Boesenbergia rotunda; assembly: GCA_024364735.1. Lineage (NCBI taxonomy): Eukaryota > Viridiplantae > Streptophyta > Magnoliopsida > Zingiberales > Zingiberaceae > Boesenbergia > Boesenbergia rotunda. The sequence goes on along the minus strand of JAGFNQ010002633.1, from coordinate 389,830 downwards.
ATATGAATTTAAGTATGATTAACAACCTGAGCTGTCTTGGTTTAACATAGGGCTTCCCTCCTACAGGGAACACGTCCTCACCTACTCCTCTCAAGAGAGTTTACCTGTTTACCAACCGGATCCTCCGGTTGGACTTTTGCCCAATCCCCCAGATCAGGTCTTCGTGCCCAGACCGCGACCAGGACTTATTGTCGATCTTCACTCACCAGGTCCTCAGTGCCCAACCCTCGGTAAGGACTTATTGCCCAGCTTCACTCATCAGGTCTTCGGTGCCCAGTCCAAGATTAGGACATATTGCCCAACCTTATGTCAGGACTTAGGTGCCCAGCCCGCGGCCAGGACTTAGTGCCCAATTCTTAGAACCAGGACTTCATGCCTAGTGTACTTAGGACTTTTCCTGCACACTCGAGTAGCATTGTTAGATCACAATAAAACCTTAACTTCTGAACCCTTTACCATTATCAAAACACAGGTTTGACTTTGGTGCTTCCGGCGCCAACAATCTCTCCCTTTTTGTTTTATGGCAACACGGTTCTAAAAGTTAAGTTAAAAAACATTTAAAGCACATGTCTAACAAGCATAAAACAATCACTTTTTATAAAACTATTAAGCTCCCCCTGAAATATTACTTCTCCCCCTGAAATTTTCAATGATATGCAGTTTTTCAAAAAGATGTCTAAGTGTTAACTTTTGACTAAGTATTTTTCAAACCAAAGCAAAGTATTTGCAAAAGAAAGATTTTGCACTTAGACAATTTTTAGAAAAGGTTTGCAAGCCCATATTTTACTTGGAAAAATTTTCACTAAAAAACTTTGCAACTTAAAACAAATTTTTGTGCAAACTTTTTACTTAGAAAAATTTCTGTTAAGCCAATTTTTGCACAAAATTTTTACTTAGAAAAATTTTCACAAAAAACCTTCTTAAAAAACATTACTTGAAAAAATTTCACTTGGCCAGCTTTTGCAACAAAATTTTCCCTTAACAAGTTTCAAATTTTGCACAACAAATTTTGCACACTTGAAAAATTTTGCTTAAAGACCAATTTGTGTACTTAGAAACATTTAAGAAAAGTTTGTGCATTCGTAAAACACTTTGTGCATTAAAAAACTTTGCTTAAAACATTTTGTGCATTATGAAAAAATTTGCTTAAAACATTTTTTAAGAAAATTTTCCTTGTTAACTAAGAAAACTTTTACTTAGAAAAATTTACCCAAAAAAAATGCACCTAGAAATTTTGAAAGAATGCACTTAAAGGTTCAACTTTTTGAAAGAAGAAAATTTTGAAAATTTGAAAATTTTCTCTCTTTCCTTCTCTCTCTCCCCCTTTGCCATATATCAAAAAAAATGGAAAACTAAGTGAAAATTACTTTTGAATCAGAGTTAGTAACAAAAATTTTTAGTCTGTATTGAACCAACTCTAGTGAACTCAAGCAACATAAAAGAACCAAACCAATTAACCAATCTTGTTCGATTCCTATCTAACCCAGTTAGCTACTTACTAACTGTTATAAAACAGTAGTTTTCACTAGGGTTAGTCAAGTTAAGTGATCTGATCAAGTAAGATTTTCTAAGCTTGAACACTTAGCTTGATTGTTGTTCAACTTGTATTTATTGCCCCAATTACTGTAGATGCACTGACTTAAAGCATTAAGCATCTCAACCTAGTCTAGATTATTAATCAAAGTACCCTAAGGTGCTTATGAGATGCTGGCTGCTAGATCTATAGGTGCATGCAATTCTAGGGATAAGACCTATGCTAAGTCCATTTGTGAAAAAAACTCTAGTTTTGAAGGGGGTTAGTTTTTGAAAAATTCTAAGTTGGAAAACAATTTCAAATTTCAAGACTTAGTAAAAGCATATATTTTTAAAAAAAAAGGTTAATTTTCAAAAAAAAATATGAAAAAGATTTTTTTTTAAAAATAATTAGAATAGTCCTACTCTACTAAGCACAACCCTAACTCCCTTCTTAGTGAGCTAAACTCAGATTCAGGTATGGGTTTGGTAAAAATGTCAGCTAAATTGGATATTGAGTCCACATGCATAAGTACAATTTCACCCCTGACTACATGATCCCTGCCAAAATGATGTTTGACCTCAATATGTTTGGTTCGGGAGTGTTGAATTGGGTTCTTAGTCAAATTTATTGAACTGATGTTGTCAATAAATACTTTGGTTTGGGTGTAGTCAAGCTGGAAATCCTTAAGAGTGTGCATCATATTCTGCTAGAGCAACATATTCTGCTTCAGTTGTGGATAAGGTTATGTAGTGTTGCTTTCTACTGCACCAGCTGACTAGACTATGTCCTAATAATTAGCAACTTTCACTTGTAATTGTTAAGGCAATCTGTGATCCGGAGTGATCATGTGTTTTGATATTTGGGCAAAGGGTTTAAGTTAGGCTTTCTCTTGTGTACTAATATGTGTATGTGAGTGTGCAGATTGTACAGGTTTACACATATTGACTTGGCTGGATGGCTTCGGTATGGTGAAGGGTTGCATGGAGACAAGCTGGAGGCTTATGTGCACCCGAGGGACCTGATATAGCAGGGATGATGAGACGAGGGGCGCGGACTTCGAGCGTACGTGAAGGATGGCATAGAGACAAGCTGGAGGCTTGTGTGCATCCGAGGGACGAGGGCCGAAGATGAAGAGGGCGCGAAGGCAATAGTCAAGGCTACTGGTGAAGAGTCAGCTGAGGCAAGGGACAAGAGCCGAGGGAGGAGGACTCCAAGGGCAAGCCGGGAAGTGGACTTCAAAGGGCACACGTGAAGGGTGGCATGGAGGCAAGTCTAGGACTTGCATGCACATCCGAGGGATGACAGCCGGTGGAAGAGGACTTCAAGGGGAAAGCAAAAGGAGTGGACCTGAAGGCACTCGTGGAGGAGGGTCAAGAGAGTGAGTAGGAGTGTTATTGTAAGCCGGGCAATCGACTGGGGGTTGTCCAGTCGACTGCCAAAACTCACAGAAGGTTCTGGACCCTAGACCAGTCGACTGCCATTTTGGCAGTCGACTGGTAAGTCACCAGAATTTGAACGTTGGGATGTCAATGGTCGAATCTAGGTGGTGGCAGTCGACTGCCCTGGGACCAGTCGACTGCCAGCTGGTTTTCCAGCCCAAGTTCTATTTAAAGAGGACTTGGTTAGGGCTGGGTTGCTGGAAAAAACTCGCTTGGGTAAAGTGAGTTAGTAGTCTTTTGTGCCCATATAGTGTCCGAGATATTGTGGCGAGGTTTCTCCACCCACAAGAAGCGACAATGGCTAGCCGGAGGTTATCCGGGGAGTGATCCACGGACGGATTCATGGATTAGTCACCCGGCCGGGGTGGATACCAAGTAAAAGCAGTTTGTTAGCGTTGTTTGTTATCTTTATTATTGTTTCCGCTGTGCAACTAACAACGCAGGTACAAGAATGATCCGAGATACGCTATTCACCCCCCCCCCCTCTAGCATGCCGGAATCGATCCTTACAATTGGTATCAGAGCAAAGGACCGCTCTTGATCAGACTAACCGCCGAGGGAGCATATGCTAGAGGAAGAAAGACAATGGAAGATAAGTTGGGCGAAGACATCCACACTCCACCACCCTACGATCATGAAGACTTCAACTTTTGGAGGGAGAGAATTGAGACTTGGTTCGGGATGGAGTGGGCATGTCGAATCGTGCTTGAAGAGCCATATGAGATTCCAAGGGATTAGCACGGAAAGAGGCTTAGGCCTAGATATTGGAATCAAGAACAAAAAGAACAAGCAAGGGCAAATCAGAAGGTAATCAATATTTTGGTCAATATTATGCCTAATAATATTTTGAGTTATGTAGGTGAATATAAAGATGCATGTGAATTGTGGAGAAAGATAAAAGAATATCATGAAAATCCTACACAAGTTCAAGAGCCAATGGAGAAAAGTCAGATTGGTCAAGAAGAAGAAGAAGAAGAGGAAGAGGTCACCACCTCAAGGATTGAGGGGGAGGAGAGACCCACTTCCATGCCAGAACAAGAGGAAGCATCTACCTCATCTAAGGTTGAAGAAGAAGTCAACCTAGCCTCTACCTCCACCAAAGCAAGTAAAAAAGGATCATATTATATGCTTTGGGTGCAACGAAAAGGGGCACTACAAGGACAAGTGCCCAAAAGGTAAAAAGGAGGTAAAATCTACACCAAGTTCAATTCCTTTTAAATCTAATATGAGGTGTAGGAATGGAGAATCTCAAGAGAAGACGAGGAGGATTCGATGTTTCACGTGTGGTGAGCTAGGACACTACCACACTAAGTGCCCAAAGAAAGGTGAGCTAAAGAAAATGGAGCACTTGAGGAGATGGGAGAAAGAGCAAAGAAAGAAGAGAAGCCCACATCAAGGAGGAACTCCAAAGGTAAGGAAGGTAACTCCTAACCTTGAGCTAAAATGTAATTCTAATTTGAGTTCCTCTATGCATGATAAAAATAGAATTAATTATTCATCCATGCATGCTAAGATTAATGAAAATTGTCTACTTGTGCACAATTTTGGATTTAAGTATAATGATAGGGCTAGGAATAATAAGGTAGATCAACACCCTAAGAAAAGCATGCATCATGGTAAATCTAGGACCTTTGTACCTAAGGATCAAGGCACTAATCCCAAGAAGGGAAGGAATGCGCCTAGAAAGGAGGGTAGGTCTAGAGATGTCCAAAGTGGACATGTGAATTCTAGGTTTAGGAACCTAGAAAGGGAAAATCAAGCTTTAAGGGAAAAGCTTGATAGGTTAGAGAAAATCCTAGATAGATTCACTATTGGATCTAAGGGTTTAGATATGGTGTTGGGTGGCTTAAACCGCACCAATGATAGATCGGGGTTGGGATACCGATCTAAGAACTCCCATGCCAAGGAGAAGAAATATGCTAGGGTAGCATATGAATATGGCAAGAAAAGGGAGCCCAAAAATGGCAAGGGGATGCCATTTAAAGGAAAAAAGAAATGACTTAACCAAGGACAAGGTGTCTAAGGTTAAGAGGGTTGTGTTTGTAGGCCAAGAGTCACCGGAGGTACACCGGTATGGCCTAGTTGTGGTTGAGTCACCAAGGGAGGTGGCTAGGGCTAAGAGCTCAAGGGGGAGCTCTAGGAGTCTTTGGGATATATGGTGAATGAGCCTTGGGAGGGGGGTGCTCCTAAAGGTCTAGATGGACCATAGAGTGTGCCAAAAGAATTGGAGACGGACTTGAGTCTCAATTCATAGGTTTTGGCACGGTGATTTTGAGGGTCATGCATGGAAATATGACATTGGGGTCATATTGCATGAAAATTAGTTTTTGGTGTGTAATTGCCATGTAAATCAATACTAGGGACGCATTGTGGGTTGGCATGGGCAAAGACATCGAGAGGAAACCAAAACTAGGACTTTAGGTCAAGATTTGATTGAAGTTTTTAGCTAGTTTTGGGTTTTGTGTCAAACTTGGGAATGGTGATAGATACATTTTGGAATGTATTTTTTCCAAGTAGGTATGAGTACCACAAACCTCTCCACAAAATTTGGGAATTTTTGGAGATTTGTGAAATTTTTGGCGCATTTCTGAATTTTGTCAGAAATGCTGAAATTTCAGACATTCAGAGTATCAGTTGACTGCCATTTTGGATGTCGACTGGTTAAGGCTGATTTTTTTATCAGCAGCTGGGTATGTGTCTAAATGATGCAAAACAAGTGTATGGGGGGCTAGTACACATTGTTTATGATCATTGGGGATTGAAAGAACCAATAATTGGGATATTGTTGGGTTCTTTTTGATGTTAGGCAAAGGGGGAGAAGTGTTGGGTTTAAGTTGGGAAACCAAACACACCATTGCTAGAAACCCTAAGTTTAGGGGAGCTAATATAAAGGGGGAGCATGATTGCTCTATTGTTGGCGTAAGGGGAACCTTGGAGAGGTTTTTAAAAAGCCTTTATAAGTCCAATGGAGGGGGAGCTTTGGAGAAGTTTTAAAAAGCCTATTTTTAGTGAAAATTCCTAACTTAGAGGGTTAGGTGTGGGGAGCCTTGGGATAGGTTTTAAAAAGCCCGTTTTGGAAAATTCCTAACCTGGAGGGTTAGGTGTAAGATGCCTTAGGATAGGATCCATGTATGCATTGCATATGCATTAATTTAGCATTATTCTTGCTATCTATTACTCATTGTTTTCCCTAACTTAAATGTATTGCCAAACATCAAAAAGGGGGAGATTGTTGAGGCAATCTGTGATCCAAAGTGATCATGTGTTTTGATGTTTGGGCAAAGGGTTTAAGTTAAGCTTTCTCTTGTGTACTAATATGTGTATGTGAGTGTACAGGTTGTACAGGTTTACACATATTGACTTGGCTGGATGGCTTCGGTATGGTGAAGGGTTGCATGGAGATAAGCTGGAGGCTTGTGTGCACCCGAGGGACCTGATATAGTAGTGATGATGAGCCGAGGGGCGTGGACTTCGAGGCGTACGTGAAGGATGTCATGGAGACAAGCTGGAGGCTTGTGTGCATCCAAGGGATGAGGGCCGAAGATGAAGAGGGCGCGAAGGCAATAGTCAAGGCTGCTGGTGAAGAGTTAGCTGAGGCAAGGGACAAGAGCCGAGGGAGGAGGACTCCAAGGGCAAGCCGGGAAGTGGACTTCAAAGGGTACACGTGAAAGGTGACATGGAGGCAAGTCTAGGACTTGCATGCACATCCGAGGGACGACAGCCGGTGTAAGAGGACTTCAAGGGGTAAGCAAAAGGAGTGGACCTGAAGGCACGCGTGGAGGAGGGTCAAGAGAGTGAGTAGGAGTGCAGTTGTAAGTCGGGCAGTCGACTGGGGGTTGTCCAGTCGACTGCCAAAACTCACAGTAGGTCCTGGACCCTGGACCAGTCGACTGCCATTTTGGCAGTCGACTGGTAAGTCACTAGAATTTGAACGTTGGGATGTCAACGGTCGAATCTGGGTGGTGGCAGTCGACTGCCCTGGGACCAGTCGACTGCCAGCGGGTTTTCCAACCCGAGTTCTATTTAAAGAGGACTCGGTTAGGGCTGGGTTGCTGGAAAAAACTCGCTTGGGTAAAGTAAGTTACTAGTCTTTTATGCCCAGATAGTGTCTGAGATATTGTGGCGAGGTTTCTCCACCCACAAGGAATAACGAGGGCTAGCCGGAGGTTATCCGGGGAGTGATCCACCAACGGATTCTTGGATTAGTCACCCGGCCGGGGTGGATACCAAGTAAAAGCAGTTTGTTTGCGTTGTTTGTTATCTTTATTATTGTTTCCGCTGTCCAACTAACAACGCAGGTAGAAGAAAGATCCGAGATACGCTATTCACCCCCCTCTAGCGTGCCGGAATCGATCCTTACAGTACTTTTTCTATCTAATTTACAACTGACATAATCAGAGTCAGAATATCCTAATAATTCAAAAGTGGAAGTCCTAGGATACCAAATCCCTACATTTAGGGTACCCTTAATATACCTTAGAATTCTCTTCAGTTCTGCTAAGTGGGATTCCTTTGTTAGTGATATGAGAGAAGTGTCCTAAGGCAATCGCCTTATGATTGTAAACATTTATTTTAATAAATGATAATTCACTATTTGAGTATACATGTTTGTATTTGATTGGGATCTTAAACTCATATACTGAATGTCCGCCATACAATTCACAGCATAAGAGAATTTGTGATGGGATCACAACTAGTGATTATCTCTAAATGTGCAAATGTGAATTGTTGGAAATATCCCTAGTCGATGAATTGATAAATACGGACACTATCAATTCTGTTGAGACTATCATGGGTTATTCTCTATTCAGCTGATTCTCACTGGCTGGTGACATTGGGATGTCCGGAGATAAACATGGATGCTAGTTAAGGGAACTAGTTCATTGGAGTGACTAGCTGTAAGACTTCATATGGGAATCTACATGTAGATATGTCAATGAAGATCTTACTGCGGCTTAAGTGCGATGTTTCTTTGACTTGCGGTGTTCAAGTCATCTTGGTCATGGAGACTTATACTTTGACATCTTAAGCAAGCATCTCCAAGGAGGTGTGGACCCAGGATGATCGGGTATAAGCCGAAGTGCCCGAAGATGTTTGATCAGCCTACAAAGGATTCACCACTCCTTGCGAGGAGATGTATACCCAGGCCTATCGTCGGATTATTACTCAAAGCCTCTGGCCAGAGCATATCATGTTAAGAGTGCGAGTCTCTTAAATACATGAGAGTAATTAGAAATCCAAAGGACGAGAAAGACACTACTTGGGCTAGGTGTGACGTAGTCAGCCTAGTGGGGACTGACACCATTGACCGTGTCCTGAACCAAGTGGGTATAAGGTGGTGAAGGGAATGGGGCACGATTTAGTAGAGCTGCTGAAGGGTTTCAGAATAATTTCTTCTGAGGTCAAACCGTTGATCTTTCGATTAATTGGGGATCATGATGTACTACTAGGTGCCACTCATGATCGTTCTATAATTAGTTAATTATAGACGGCCAACATAAATCGAAAGCCTATTTAGTCACACGCACTACGAGTAATCCGAGGGATTTAAAACGAGTTGAAAATTAGATTTTTCGATCAAGAGAAATAAGTCGAATCTGAGTTAATCAGAGGTGCAATGGAAGCTAAAAATGGCTAAGTCTTTTGAAGGCTTTTTGGGCGAATTAAATGAGTTTAATTCGCGACCGGTTCGGGTTGGTTTGGCCGGCCAAAGAGGGTGCTAACCCTCCTTGTGGTGGCCGGCCATTAAAGGGAGATTAAACCAATTTAATTGGTTTAATTAATAAAATAAATCTAGTGTGATTTGTTTTATAAATTATGGATAAATAAATTTGTATAAAGAAATTTATATAAATAAAATTTATAGAAATTTATTCTTTTATGGAAGATTAAAATAATCCATGAATTGGTTTATTTTAATTTTATAAAATCAATTATGAATTGATTTTTCCATAATAAGAAAGTTTATAAATTTCTTATAAAAATTTATTCCATAATTTAAAGAGAAGAAGAATTAGTTTTATTATAAATTGGTTTATAATAAAGACTCGGTTTAAACGGAATAATTAATAAGAAAATTTATAAGATAAATTTCTTATAACTAATTCTGTTAATTCCGTTAATTCGGTTTAGAGGGAGACTTAGCAAAGGAGTTGCTACTATATAAAGGAACTAAAGGCTAGCCCTTATTCCAATCAATTAATCAAGAGATTAATTACTCTCTCCCTCTCTCTCTTAATCTCTCCTCTCCTCCTCTTCTTCTTCCCTTAGGGCCGGTGCACCCTAGCTCCTCTAGGGTCGGCGCCCAACCAAATCCAGAAGGTGAAGTTGCCGTGAGCATTAAAGAAGAAGGAGAACCCGAACACGAAGAAGAAGAAGTGGATAGCGACTCCTCTCTTCCCGGAATTCGATTCCGTTACTTCGTTGGTTAGTCTTCCGTTATTTTCTTTTATTCTTCTAGTTGTGCCTTCCGAGAATCTAGTAGTTCTCGTCGGCACAAAACTCGTGACTTTGCGAAGTCATCCCGAAGAGAACTCGGCATGGACGCGAATAGAGGCGGAGCTTCCAAGGGACGCTACGGTTGGATCTCGTCCCTTACTTCGAGTTACGAGAGGTACTTGGTAAATTTGTTTACTTTTCCGCAAAGTTTTATTTTATGATTATGTCAACACAATATAAGGTTGCATGCTAGATATGAAGTTAAAATAATTTAGGAAATTATTTTATGCAAACTCTTCCGCTGCACGTAAAAATTTTGAATTTTACGAACTCGTATCCTTGTCGACATGCACCCGTTCCCAACATCCTTAGCACAGGTTTGGTACCTAGCAGACATTTCTACAGAGAATAAGATATCAGGTCTACTAGCAGTTAAGTACAGTAAGCTACCAATCATACATCCGTATAATTTTTGGTCAACAGGTTTACCCTCAGGGTCATTATCTATTTTGACATTAGTAGCCATAGGAGTGCTTAAACTTTTAGAATTATCCATTTTAAACTTCTTTATTAGTTCCTTTGCATATTTGGATTGATGAACATAATTACCATCTCTAGTTTGTTTAATTTGTATACCTACGAAAAAGTTGAGCTCACCTACCAAGCTCATTTCAAATTCGCTTTCCATAATTTTGACAAATTCTTTTAAAAAGTTGGAATTTGTAGATCCAAATATTATATCATCAACGTATATTTGTGTAATAAATATATCTTTTTCTACGATTTTAACAAATAATGTGGAGTCAATTTGACCTTGGTTAAATTCCTTAGAAATTAAATAGGTTGATAATCGTTCATACCATGCCCTAGGTGCATGTTTTAACCCATAAAGGGCATTCCTAAGCTTGAATACATATTTAGGTTTGTCTAAGTCCTCAAATCCTGGGGGTTGCCCTACATAAACTTCTTCTTTTATGAATACAATACGAAAAGCAGACTTGACATCCATTTGGTATAGTTTAAACCCTCTATGGGCTGCAAAGGCTAGTAGCATCCTAATTGATTCAAGTCTGGCAACAGGGGCATAGGTTTCATCATAATCTAATCCATTGACTTTACTAAACCCTTTAGCTACTAAGCGGGCTTTGTTTCTCATAATTTCCCCTTGATCATTCAGTTTGTTTCTAAATACCCACTTAGTATCTATAACTGATTTTCCCTCAAGTTTAGGTACTAATTCCCATACTTGGTTTCTTTCAAATTGGGCTAGCTCCTCTTGCATTTCTATGATCCAATCTGGGTTAGGTAGGGCTTCTTCTATAGTCTTAGGTTCAATTTTTGAAATAAGTGTGATTTGACTAAGATTTCTATAAGAAGACTTAGTTTTGACTCCTAAGGTTGGATCACCCAAGAGTTAAGATTATTGATTTTGAAAACATGTTGAGTCTAGGATTTAATTTAAAATTTGTGTTAGATTCAAATTTATCAAGTAGTAAATTGAATTTGAGTTTCGATAATTGGCTTCCAGGTCTTGGTGAGGCACAGAGGCCTTCTTTGCCCGTAGCCTTATTAGAGCAACAACCCTTTCCTTGACAAAGCCTTTTACCGAAAGATCATTTTCAAATTACTTCTTGAAAAATTTTGGTCTAACTAGTTTAGGTTTTGGATCGGTAGCTTCAGCTAGATCCACCTGACTAAACAAACCAAGTAGGGTACATCTTAGCTTACTTGACCTTATTAGAAAGGCTTCCCTAACATACTATCATCTCACCTCTACCTAATACTATGTTGTTCAAATTTCAAATAAATCTTTTATCCTTAAACTATTCCAAAGTCTAAGCATAATAAAGAAATTACAAAAAATAAATAAACAAGCAAGCAAGCAATTAAGAAAAATTATCTAATTATAAAGATGGTTTTTATATTGGCTCCCCCTGGACTAAAGCCTCCTCGATAAGGGTTAGGCAAGATGTGAATCTTGTCCTTGGGAATCCAATATTGATTTGGTCCAGCTTGTTTATTCAAACATAGCTTTGGGACCCATTCTTGGACTCGGGTTCTAGGTTGGTTCAACACGGAATAATACGAGCGTTGTCTCAATTTGGTTCGATAGCTTAATCCGGATCAATTGAGAACGAACTTCTGTTTTCCAAGAATCATGTCAAGACCCTTGGAACCCGAAGTGAATCGTTCTAAGATAACTCTGAGCTCCTTGACTTGAGTTTTCAAGGAAGAATTCTTCCTCAAATTTTTGAACTTGAGTTGAGTTTCCTTCTTGAACAGGTTCAGTCAAGGAACTCGAGTTGACTTCCTCCTTCAGGAGTTTGACTTCCTGTCGGAGGGTTTCAACCCGGATGTAACGCCCCAAATTTTTGGGCTTGTTTTTCTTTTCTCAATGCAATTGTACGACTTTATTTGATAAGAAATAAAAGTCCCAATATGTGATTTCATAAAACCCCTATATGCGATTGCATAAATTTTAATTGATGATTTCATGTGATTGCATAAGAGTATGATTTCATGTGATTACATTATGATGTGATTATGCAAAATGCGAAGTATGTAATTTCATGATTGATTATAAGATTTGATTAAGAGGGATTATGAAATTACATAAGGAGTGAAATGTGATTCATGAATCACATATGTGATTCCATGAATTCGAATTCATGAAATCATATGGAATGGAATGGGCTTAGTGGGCTTATGCTTGATTAAAACCAAGAGGAGCAAAAATGTGCTCTCACCAAGGATTGAACCTTGGTACTCTTGGCAAGCAAAGCCTTGAGGAGTAGACTTGGTGACCATCTCACCAGGGGAGAAGATGTTGAGAAGGAAGTAGGGAAATCCTTGTTAAGGGTTAGGGAAGGTGAAGAGGTGGAAGAAAACTCTTGGTGAAACACCCCTTGGTGAAAGGGTGCTTAGTGAAGAGGCACCATGCCTCTTCACTAAGTATAAAAGGGGGAGGAGAGTGTGAGAGCACAATCACTCATTCCCTCCTCTTGCTATTGCCGAGAGCCCCCTTCCACTCCTCCCTCCAAACACTAATCTTCCTCCCCTCCCCCAAGTGGCCGAAAGCCACCTTCTTCTCCCCTTCTCCACCGAAGCCAAGCAACACTCTCCCCTTGTGGTTGCCGAAACCCAAGGTTAGGGTTGACACTCCCTAAACTCCCTTGAGTACCTCTTGCAAGACAAGGAGCATTCAAGGATCTCAAGGGCAAGGACCAAGGGCACCATCCCTCCAAGTTAAGGGTACCATCCCTCCAAGTTAAGGGTACCATCCCTCCAAGTTAAGGGTATACCCTAAGGATTTAGCGAAAAAGGTAAGTGCCCCTCGCCTGTAGCATAATTGTTTGCGAATAAGTTGCATGATGCCTCTTAAGTTTCGGCCACTACCCTAACCAAGGGTTAGGGTGTGCCATATGCTACTACATGTTTGATTAAATGCTACACAATGTATGGAATGTTGTATGATAAATTCTTGATGACATGTATGTTTCGGCCAACCCTAAACTAGGGTTAGGCCTTGGACAAAACCCCATGCTATGATTGCTTCCATGATGCTTGATATGATTATGAGGAAATACAACTCAATGCAAGAGGTCCAACCTCTTTACAACATTCGGCCAACCCTAGAATAGGGTTAGGTCCTAAACCTATTTACATGCCATGCTACCCTAATGAATGCTTATGATATTGCATGCTTTGAATGACATGAACCATGCTTGTATGATCTAGGAAAGTGAAGAATGCATGATGATGATTTTCGGCCAAGGGAACCCTTGGACCTTATTTATGTTCACTTTTCATGAAAGCATGTTATACTATGATATGAATGAAATGCATGAATAGTTATCATGGATTATGAGTTTATGTATGATGAAGGCTAAGGCCTAAAGTAATGCTCCCTTGAAAGGAAGGGACTAAGAGCATGCTAAAAAGGGAAATGTACATGATAACTATGTTACTTTATGATTGGCTTGTACCACAAACTCTTAAATGAGTTCATGATGGGTCCTAGGCTGAAGGACTTTTTGAGAAGGCCTAGAGACCCCCAGGCTGAAGGATTTTCAAGAAGGCCTAATAAGGAACCCTTCTGGGTCAAGGCTAGCTACCTTGTGCCTAAATAGGGTTCATGTGCACAAAACTAAGGGTACAAGCCGGGGACCCCAAAAGATGACTATGTTATATTCAAGTACTATGTATATGTTTTCAAAAGGAAATCTTTTCATAAAATTACTATGCTCACTATGTCTACCATGCTTAATGATCCCATGTCTTTACACGTTATGTTTACCATGCTTAATGACTTCTATGCTTAACATGTTATGCTTCTATGCTATACTTGATACGCTTACGAATTGACGACGTTTTGTGAGTAGGACAAGGCCTTACTAAGCGTTGCTTATAGTTTTAGTGTTCTTATGCTACAGGACACTAACTAAGGAAGCTGCAGGAAGAAGAGCAAGGGAAATGTGATAGTGACGGTGGATTAAAGATCTTGCTCGCTCTATGTTTTGTTTTCAATTTTGAAACCTAAGGATGTTATACACCTTCTTCTGCACACTACTCTAAGATTGCTCTTATGTTTGGCATTACTCTACTTCATGATAAGTTTTTGCTATACTTGTGAACATATGATGTCTTCATCTTGACTGTATGGATACACCACTCTATTGATTATGCTAAAGTAGTTGATATGATACTTCCCTCATAACATACTATCTTGTTTATGCTCATGATCCACTAAAACTCTGTCATACTTGCCATGCCTAGTTATGCTTAGATCACTTATGATATTCGGCCATCACTTGCTGGTTTGAGTCCTCTCATGTTCAACACCCTTATGCTCCCCATGTTGCATGTCACGATCATGTTAAAACCTTCCATATGTTTAGATCCTTACTTGTCAATATTGTATCATGCGCATGGACTCTACATACATTATGCATTTCATGAAACTTGCTCCTAAATGCTATGATGCCCATACATGTTTCGGCCTACTCATGTATAAAATTTGTTTTTAAACCCTAAGCTTCATGCTCTCACGTACATGCATGATCTACATGCTTTCAAGTCTTATGCTTCCGCTCTTGTATGATCGCATGCATCTAAAGCTTAGATGGAAATGAATACATGAAGTAGTCATGATTAACATTACATGAATGATGTTATGCTTCCGCTATATGATGCAAAAGTAGTATAAATATAAGCATGAGTAAAGATGTTATGAATGTTAAAGTAACGCCACAAATCCTTAGAGGATTTAGGGCGGGACTTTACAGTTGGTATCAGAGCAAAGTCTACCTCACCACTATCACACTCCTCAAAGCTCTCAACCTGCTGCTTCCAAGTAAGATTCTAAACCTACTTTTTCTTTTATGCTTGGTAATATGTGCATGCATGGATATAGGAATAACCCTTACCTTATACTAGTCCTATCTCTTATGAAGATGGCTAGAAGACGTAGTACCCGTCTTAACGGGACTGCCCCTCCACCACTCACTGAGACGGCGCTACCACCGCGCAATGAGACTGTACCCCCTCCAGATCTGGCACATGTAGTGACAGAACTACAACGCCAGATCACGGAACAACAACTGATCATCGCTAATCTGATGGGTCAGCAAGGGAACCCTACCACTCCACCATCGGTAAACCAGACAGTCATCCCAGACGCAACCCTGGTTACGCCAACACCACCGGTCGCCCCTGCCACGGTAGCCCGACCCGAGGCTTACCTCATCCAATGGCAAAGGCTAAAACCGGAAAGTTTCTCCGGTGCTGGTGAACCCTGGGACGCGCAGGCCTGGTTCAAAACGATAGAAAGCACCATGGAATTGCTCGACTGGCCCGAGCAAGAGAAGGTCAAATGCGCATCATTCTGCCTCTCGGGAGATGCGCGCATGTGGTGGGAAAAGATAAAGAACAAGCGCCAGGTGGCCCAGATGACATGGAAGGACTTTGAATCAGAGTTCTTCGAGGAGTTCTTCCATCTGCGAGTCACCAACCGACATTTCGACGAGTTCACCGAGTTCCGACAAGGTGGACTAACGGTCAGCGAAGCAATGATGAAGTTCAATCGACTAGCCCGCCTTTGCCCGGAGCTAGTCAGCACCGAAAGAGAAAAGGTCAGACTGATGATAAAAATGCTGCGGCCTGAAATTGCCCTAAATGCGGCCGGCGGACCCCACCGGCCACAAACCGCGGAAGAACTATTCAGCAGCGCCCTGACTGCTGAGCACTTTCTGAATAGCATCAAGCAGCAAAAGAAGATGCTGACTGACAACCAGAACCAATTCCAAGCCGGAGGTCAGAAGCCTCAGAGTAGCCATGGGAAGGGGAACCACAAGGGCAAAAGAAAGAACGACTCAAAGGATGGTCCCCCCACCAAGCAACCCAAGTCTGAACTCTGCTCTACCTGCGGCAAGCAGCACCCAGGAGCTTGCCTCCTGGGGACGAACAAATGTTTCAACTGCGGCCGGCCGGGACACAAAGCCCGCGACTGCCGCTCCAAGAAGCGGACATCACCCCAACCGCAAGCACCACCGCCCGCAGTAGCGCCACCGGCTACAACTAATGCAAGGGTTTTCTCATTATCTAAAGAAGACGCAGCCAACGCGACGAACGTGGTCTCAGGTCAGATAATCATTTACAGTCAGCATGCTACTGCTTTATTTGATTCTGGAGCTACGCACTCGTTTATTTCCATGCCATTTACTGCAAAGTTAGACATACCTCCTCATGTTATGAACTGCAAGTTTCTTACAACTTTACCCTCGGGAGATATTATACCTTCTACCCATATGATGCGAGCCGCACCGATCAGAATCGCCGAGAGGGAACTCTATAGCGATCTGATAGTGCTGGACATGCAAGGCTATGACATCATACTAGGCATGGATTTTCTGAGTAAATACGGCGCTTCTATTGAATGCCGTAAAAGAAAAGTGGTCTTCCAACCTAAGGCGGACACCAAATTTGAATTTATCGGAGAGCCAAGAAAAGAAGCCAGGAAATTCTTATCAGCTCTCAAAACCCAACAATTATTAAGAAAAGGATGCACTGGGTTTCTAGCACATGTGGTCAACGCAAGCCAAGAAAAGGACCAGAAGCTAGAAGATGTCAGAATAGTATGCAAATACCCAGATGTTTTCCCCGATGACCTACCAGGGTTAGCCCCTGATAGGGAAATCGAATTCGAGATCGACTTGATACCGGGTACAAATCCGATCTCCAAGGCGCCTTACCGGATGGCGCCAGCTGAATTAAAAGAACTACAAGGACAGTTACAGGAGCTGCTCGACAAGGGACTGATACGCCCTAGTCACTCTCCCTGGGGAGCTCCCGTGCTATTTGTGAAAAAGAAGGATGGGTCGATGCGAATGTGTATCGACTATCGGGCACTCAACAATGTGACCATCAAGAATCGGTACCCTCTTCCGAGGATCGATGACCTATTCGACCAATTAAAGGGAGCTACCGTCTTCTCCAAGATTGATCTTAGATCTGGTTATCATCAAGTCAAAGTAAAACCAGACGATATACCGAAAACGGCCTTCCGAACGAGATACGGACACTATGAGTTCGTAGTTATGCCATTCGGAGTAACCAACGCTCCGGCTATGTTTATGGACCTGATGAATCGGGTATTCTCGGCATTTCTCGACAAGTTCGTAATCGTCTTTATCGACGATATTCTTATCTATTCCAGAACCCCAGAGGAGCATGCCGAACACCTGAAGCTGGTATTGCAAATTCTTCGGGAAAAGCAACTCTATGCCAAATTCTCCAAATGTGACTTCTGGCTCGACCAAGTGTCGTTTCTAGGTCACATTATTTCCAAGGAGGGAGTAATGGTCGACCCACTCAAGATCGAAGCTGTTAGTAACTGGAGCAGACCAAAGAACGCAACTGACATCCGGAGTTTTCTCGGTCTGGCCGGCTACTACCGGAAATTTGTTGAGGATTTCTCCCGTATCGCAGCACCTATGACTGTTCTTACCAGGAAGAACAAAAAGTTTATATGGACTGATGACTGCGAAAGGAGTTTTCTGGAATTAAAGAAGAGGCTCACCAGTGCACCTATTCTTATTCTTCCAGACAGCAACCAAGGCTTCGATATGTACAGCGACGCTTCCAAGCTGGGACTCGGCGCAGTACTTATGCAGAATGGTAAGGTAGTTGCCTATGCCTCTAGGCAACTCAAGGAGCACGAAAAGAACTACCCTACCCATGACTTGGAACTAGCCGCTGTGGTCTTTGCGCTCAAGATATGGAGGCATTACTTATATGGAGCGCAGTGCAAGATATATACAGACCACCAGAGTCTCAAATATTTCTTCACTCAAAAGGACCTCAACATGCGCCAACGCCGATGGCTCGAGCTAGTTAAAGATTATGATTGCGAAATATTTTACCATCCTGGAAAAGCAAACAGAGTGGCAGATGCTCTCAGCAGGAAGACTAGTGCTACTCTGTTATCTTTATCGGCGTTATCCCGACCACTAGAGCGGGAAATTATGGATTTCGGAATTGAGGTTATCACCGGACGGCTTTCTTCTATATCGATAGCACCTACGCTATTCGATAATATTCTGGAAAAGCAAAAGGGTGATCTAGTCCTTCAGAAGATC
Organism: Boesenbergia rotunda; assembly: GCA_024364735.1. Taxonomy (NCBI): domain Eukaryota; kingdom Viridiplantae; phylum Streptophyta; class Magnoliopsida; order Zingiberales; family Zingiberaceae; genus Boesenbergia; species Boesenbergia rotunda. The sequence goes on along the minus strand of JAGFNQ010002633.1, from coordinate 371,801 downwards.
AAGCAGGGAATTTTTGAAGGCAAGGGCGAGGGTTTTCATATCGCCGAAGACGGGATATTATACCTTAGGGATCGACTCTGTATCCCTAATGATCCGGAACTACGAAAGATGATTTTAGAGGAAGCTCACTCGACTCCTTATGCGATGCACCCGGGGTCCACCAAAATGTACCAAGATCTGAAGACAAGGTTTTGGTGGCCCGGTATGAAACGTGACGTAGCTCAGCATGTCAGCACCTGCCTGACCTGCCAACAAGTTAAGGCTGAACATCAGAGGCCTGGAGGAGTTCTTCAACCGATCCAGATCCCTGAATGGAAATGGGAAGATATTTCTATGGATTTCATTTCTGGACTTCCCAAGACTACCAATGGATACGACGCTATTTGGGTTATCGTCGACAGATTGACGAAATCAGCCCACTTCTTGGCAATCAAGATGACTTATTCTATTGAGCAGCTGGCTCAACTATATGCCAAGGAGGTTATTCGACTACATGGAGTTCCGAAGACTATCATCTCAGATAGGGACGGTCGCTTCACTTCGCACTTTTGGGAGTGCGTACAGAAAGCTCTCGGCACGAAGCTGCGGTTCAGCACAGCCTTTCATCCACAGACCGATGGACAGACTGAGCGAGTGAACCAAGTGCTCGAAGACATGCTCCGAGCCTGTGCCCTGGATTTCAAAGGGAGCTGGTGCCGATATCTATGCTTGGCGGAATTCGCCTACAACAACAGTTACCAAGCTACTATCGGAATGGCACCGTACGAAGCGCTTTATGGACGGAGGTGCAGATCTCCAATCTGTTGGTTCGAAGGTGGTGAAAAGAAGGAAATGGGACTCCAGACCGACTTTATTGATGACACCACCCGGGCTATACAGAACATTCGTCAAAGGATCGAGACTGCCCAGAGCCGGCAGAAGAATTATGCGGACAAGCGACGTAGGCCGCTGGAATTCCAAGTTGGAGACCTTGTCTTCCTCCGAGTGGCTCCTATGAAAGGAGTTATGAGATTTGGGAAGAAAGGGAAACTAAGTCCGCGATACGTAGGGCCGTATAAGGTCCTAAAGAGAGTTGGCCAGGTAGCTTACGAGCTGGAACTACCGCAGGAGATGTCGGCGATTCACAGCGTGTTCCACGTCTCTCTGCTTAAGAAGTGCACGCCCGACCCAGACCAGGTGATCGAACCACAGACGGTTCAGATCCAGGAGGACCTAAGCTTTGAGAGTCGGCCCATTCAGATATTGGACCGAGAGGTTAAGAAACTAAGGAGCAAGGAAGTGCCCTTAGTAAAGGTCATGTGGCAAAGTCAGAAATTCGAAGAAGCCACCTGGGAAAGAGAAGATGAAATGAAACGCAAGTACCCCGAGTTGTTTTAGTTCGAGGACGAACTTTCTATAAGGGGTAGGGGATTGTAACGCCCCAAATTTTTGGGCTTGTTTTTCTTTTCTCAATGCAATTGTACGACTTTATTTGATAAGAAATAAAAGTCCCAATATGTGATTTCATAAAACCCCTATATGCGATTGCATAAATTTTAATTGATGATTTCATGTGATTGCATAAGAGTATGATTTCATGTGATTACATTATGATGTGATTATGCAAAATGCGAAGTATGTAATTTCATGATTGATTATAAGATTTGATTAAGAGGGATTATGAAATTACATAAGGAGTGAAATGTGATTCATGAATCACATATGTGATTCCATGAATTCGAATTCATGAAATCATATGGAATGGAATGGGCTTAGTGGGCTTATGCTTGATTAAAACCAAGAGGAGCAAAAATGTGCTCTCACCAAGGATTGAACCTTGGTACTCTTGGCAAGCAAAGCCTTGAGGAGTAGACTTGGTGACCATCTCACCAGGGGAGAAGATGTTGAGAAGGAAGTAGGGAAATCCTTGTTAAGGGTTAGGGAAGGTGAAGAGGTGGAAGAAAACTCTTGGTGAAACACCCCTTGGTGAAAGGGTGCTTAGTGAAGAGGCACCATGCCTCTTCACTAAGTATAAAAGGGGGAGGAGAGTGTGAGAGCACAATCACTCATTCCCTCCTCTTGCTATTGCCGAGAGCCCCCTTCCACTCCTCCCTCCAAACACTAATCTTCCTCCCCTCCCCCAAGTGGCCGAAAGCCACCTTCTTCTCCCCTTCTCCACCGAAGCCAAGCAACACTCTCCCCTTGTGGTTGCCGAAACCCAAGGTTAGGGTTGACACTCCCTAAACTCCCTTGAGTACCTCTTGCAAGACAAGGAGCATTCAAGGATCTCAAGGGCAAGGACCAAGGGCACCATCCCTCCAAGTTAAGGGTACCATCCCTCCAAGTTAAGGGTACCATCCCTCCAAGTTAAGGGTATACCCTAAGGATTTAGCGAAAAAGGTAAGTGCCCCTCGCCTGTAGCATAATTGTTTGCGAATAAGTTGCATGATGTCCTCTAAAGTTTCGGCCACTACCCTAACCAAGGGTTAGGGTGTGCCATATGCTACTACATGTTTGATTAAATGCTACATAATGTATGGAATGTTGTATGATAAATTCTTGATGACATGTATGTTTCGGCCAACCCTAAACTAGGGTTAGGCCTTGGACAAAACCCCATGCTATGATTGCTTCCATGATGCTTGATATGATTATGAGGAAATACAACTCAATGCAAGAGGTCCAACCTCTTTACAACATTCGGCCAACCCAAGAATAGGGTTAGGTCCTAAACCTATTTACATGCCATGCTACCCTAATGAATGCTTATGATATTGCATGCTTTGAATGACATGAACCATGCTTGTATGATCTAGGAAAGTGAAGAATGCATGATGATGATTTTCGGCCAAGGGAACCCTTGGACCTTATTTATGTTCACTTTTCATGAAAGCATGTTATACTATGATATGAATGAAATGCATGAATGAATACCTATGTAATGCATAAATAGTTATCATGGATTATGAGTTTATGTATGATGAAGGCTAAGGCCTAAAGTAATGCTCCCTTGAAAGGAAGGGACTAAGAGCATGCTTAAAAGGGAAATGTACATGATAACTATGTTACTTTATGATTGGCTTGTACCACAAACTCTTAAATGAGTTCATGATGGGTCCTAGGCTGAAGGACTTTTTGAGAAGGCCTAGAGACCCCCAGGCTGAAGGATTTTCAAGAAGGCCTAATAAGGAACCCTTCTAGGTCAAGGCTAGCTACCTTGTGCCTAAATAGGGTTCATGTGCACAAAACTAAGGGTACAAGCCGGGGCCCCCCAAAGATGACTATGTTATATTCAAGTACTATGTATATGTTTTCAAAAGGAAATCTTTTCATGAAATTACTATGCTCACTATGCTTTGATCCATAGCTTAAGACTTCTATGCTTAACATGTTATGCTTTCTATGCTATACTTGATATGCTTACGAATTGACGACGTTTTGTGAGTAGGACAAGGCTTACTAAGCATGCTTATAGTTTTAGTGTTTCTTATGCTACAGGACACTAACTAAGGAAGCTGCAGGAAGAAAGCAAGGGAAATGTGATAGTGACGGTGGATTAAAGATCTTGCTCGCTCTATGTTTTTGTTTTCAATTTTGAAACCTAAGGATGTTATATCACCTTCTTCTGCACACTACTCTAAGATTGCTCTTATGTTTGGCATTACTCTACTTCATGATAAGTTTTTGCTATACTTGTGAACATATGATGTCTTCATCTTGATTGTATGGATACACCACTCTATTCGATTATGCTAAAGTAGTTGATATGATACTTCCCTCATAACATACTATCTTGTTTATGCTCATGATCCACTAAAACTCTATCATACTTGCCATGCCTAGTTATGCTTAGATCACTTATGATATTCGGCCATCACTTGCTGGTTTGAGTCCTCTCATGTTCAACACCCTTATGCTCCCCATGTTGCATGCCACGATCATGTTAAAACCTTCCATATGTTTAGATCCTTACTTGTCAATATTGTATCATGCGCATGGACACCACATACTTTATGCATTTCATGAAACTTGCTCCTAAATGCTATAATGCCCATACATGTTTCGGCCTACTCATGTATAAAATTTGTTTTTAAACCCTAGGCTTCATGCTCTCACGTACAAGCATGATCTACATGCTTTCAAGTCTTATGCTTCCGCTCTTGTATGATCGCATGCATCTAAAGCTTAGATGGAAATGAATACATGAAGTAGTCATGATTAACATTACATGAATGATGTTATGCTTCCGCTATATGATGCAAAAGTAGTATAAATATAAGCATGAGTAAAGATGTTATGAATGTTAAAGTAACGCCACAAATCCTTAGAGGATTTAGGGCGGGACTTTACAGTTGGTATCAGAGCAAAGTCTACCTCACCACTATCACACTCCTCAAAGCTCTCAACCTGCTGCTTCCAAGTAAGATTCTAAACCTACTTTTTCTTTTATGCTTGGTAATATGTGCATGCATGGATATAGGAATAACCCTTACCTTATACTAGTCCTATCTCTTATGAAGATGGCTAGAAGACGTAGTACCCGTCTTAACGGGACTGCCCCTCCACCACTCACTGAGACGGCGCTACCACCGCGCAATGAGACTGTACCCCCTCCAGATCTGGCACATGTAGTGACAGAACTACAACGCCAGATCACGGAACAACAACTGATCATCGCTAATCTGATGGGTCAGCAAGGGAACCCTACCACTCCACCATCGGTAAACCAGACAGTCATCCCAGACGCAACCCTGGTTACGCCAACACCACCGGTCGCCCCTGCCACGGTAGCCCGACCCGAGGCTTACCTCATCCAATGGCAAAGGCTAAAACCGGAAAGTTTCTCCGGTGCTGGTGAACCCTGGGACGCGCAGGCCTGGTTCAAAACGATAGAAAGCACCATGGAATTGCTCGACTGGCCCGAGCAAGAGAAGGTCAAATGCGCATCATTCTGCCTCTCGGGAGATGCGCGCATGTGGTGGGAAAAGATAAAGAACAAGCGCCAGGTGGCCCAGATGACATGGAAGGACTTTGAATCAGAGTTCTTCGAGGAGTTCTTCCATCTGCGAGTCACCAACCGACATTTCGACGAGTTCACCGAGTTCCGACAAGGTGGACTAACGGTCAGCGAAGCAATGATGAAGTTCAATCGACTAGCCCGCCTTTGCCCGGAGCTAGTCAGCACCGAAAGAGAAAAGGTCAGACTGATGATAAAAATGCTGCGGCCTGAAATTGCCCTAAATGCGGCCGGCGGACCCCACCGGCCACAAACCGCGGAAGAACTATTCAGCAGCGCCCTGACTGCTGAGCACTTTCTGAATAGCATCAAGCAGCAAAAGAAGATGCTGACTGACAACCAGAACCAATTCCAAGCCGGAGGTCAGAAGCCTCAGAGTAGCCATGGGAAGGGGAACCACAAGGGCAAAAGAAAGAACGACTCAAAGGATGGTCCCCCCACCAAGCAACCCAAGTCTGAACTCTGCTCTACCTGCGGCAAGCAGCACCCAGGAGCTTGCCTCCTGGGGACGAACAAATGTTTCAACTGCGGCCGGCCGGGACACAAAGCCCGCGACTGCCGCTCCAAGAAGCGGACATCACCCCAACCGCAAGCACCACCGCCCGCAGTAGCGCCACCGGCTACAACTAATGCAAGGGTTTTCTCATTATCTAAAGAAGACGCAGCCAACGCGACGAACGTGGTCTCAGGTCAGATAATCATTTACAGTCAGCATGCTACTGCTTTATTTGATTCTGGAGCTACGCACTCGTTTATTTCCATGCCATTTACTGCAAAGTTAGACATACTCCTCATGTTATGAACTGCAAGTTTCTTACAACTTTACCCTCGGGAGATATTATACCTTCTACCCATATGATGCGAGCCGCACCGATCAGAATCGCCGAGAGGGAACTCTATAGCGATCTGATAGTGCTGGACATGCAAGGCTATGACATCATACTAGGCATGGATTTTCTGAGTAAATACGGCGCTTCTATTGAATGCCGTAAAAGAAAAGTGGTCTTCCAACCTAAGGCGGACACCAAATTTGAATTTATCGGAGAGCCAAGAAAAGAAGCCAGGAAATTCTTATCAGCTCTCAAAACCCAACAATTATTAAGAAAAGGATGCACTGGGTTTCTAGCACATGTGGTCAACGCAAGCCAAGAAAAGGACCAGAAGCTAGAAGATGTCAGAATAGTATGCAAATACCCAGATGTTTTCCCCGATGACCTACCAGGGTTAGCCCCTGATAGGGAAATCGAATTCGAGATCGACTTGATACCGGGTACAAATCCGATCTCCAAGGCGCCTTACCGGATGGCGCCAGCTGAATTAAAAGAACTACAAGGACAGTTACAGGAGCTGCTCGACAAGGGACTGATACGCCCTAGTCACTCTCCCTGGGGAGCTCCCGTGCTATTTGTGAAAAAGAAGGATGGGTCGATGCGAATGTGTATCGACTATCGGGCACTCAACAATGTGACCATCAAGAATCGGTACCCTCTTCCGAGGATCGATGACCTATTCGACCAATTAAAGGGAGCTACCGTCTTCTCCAAGATTGATCTTAGATCTGGTTATCATCAAGTCAAAGTAAAACCAGACGATATACCGAAAACGGCCTTCCGAACGAGATACGGACACTATGAGTTCGTAGTTATGCCATTCGGAGTAACCAACGCTCCGGCTATGTTTATGGACCTGATGAATCGGGTATTCTCGGCATTTCTCGACAAGTTCGTAATCGTCTTTATCGACGATATTCTTATCTATTCCAGAACCCCAGAGGAGCATGCCGAACACCTGAAGCTGGTATTGCAAATTCTTCGGGAAAAGCAACTCTATGCCAAATTCTCCAAATGTGACTTCTGGCTCGACCAAGTGTCGTTTCTAGGTCACATTATTTCCAAGGAGGGAGTAATGGTCGACCCACTCAAGATCGAAGCTGTTAGTAACTGGAGCAGACCAAAGAACGCAACTGACATCCGGAGTTTTCTCGGTCTGGCCGGCTACTACCGGAAATTTGTTGAGGATTTCTCCCGTATCGCAGCACCTATGACTGTTCTTACCAGGAAGAACAAAAAGTTTATATGGACTGATGACTGCGAAAGGAGTTTTCTGGAATTAAAGAAGAGGCTCACCAGTGCACCTATTCTTATTCTTCCAGACAGCAACCAAGGCTTCGATATGTACAGCGACGCTTCCAAGCTGGGACTCGGCGCAGTACTTATGCAGAATGGTAAGGTAGTTGCCTATGCCTCTAGGCAACTCAAGGAGCACGAAAAGAACTACCCTACCCATGACTTGGAACTAGCCGCTGTGGTCTTTGCGCTCAAGATATGGAGGCATTACTTATATGGAGCGCAGTGCAAGATATATACAGACCACCAGAGTCTCAAATATTTCTTCACTCAAAAGGACCTCAACATGCGCCAACGCCGATGGCTCGAGCTAGTTAAAGATTATGATTGCGAAATATTTTACCATCCTGGAAAAGCAAACAGAGTGGCAGATGCTCTCAGCAGGAAGACTAGTGCTACTCTGTTATCTTTATCGGCGTTATCCCGACCACTAGAGCGGGAAATTATGGATTTCGGAATTGAGGTTATCACCGGACGGCTTTCTTCTATATCGATAGCACCTACGCTATTCGATAATATTCTGGAAAAGCAAAAGGGTGATCTAGTCCTTCAGAAGATCAAGCAGGGAATTTTTGAAGGCAAGGGCGAGGGTTTTCATATCGCCGAAGACGGGATATTATACCTTAGGGATCGACTCTGTATCCCTAATGATCCGGAACTACGAAAGATGATTTTAGAGGAAGCTCACTCGACTCCTTATGCGATGCACCCGGGGTCCACCAAAATGTACCAAGATCTGAAGACAAGGTTTTGGTGGCCCGGTATGAAACGTGACGTAGCTCAGCATGTCAGCACCTGCCTGACCTGCCAACAAGTTAAGGCTGAACATCAGAGGCCTGGAGGAGTTCTTCAACCGATCCAGATCCCTGAATGGAAATGGGAAGATATTTCTATGGATTTCATTTCTGGACTTCCCAAGACTACCAATGGATACGACGCTATTTGGGTTATCGTCGACAGATTGACGAAATCAGCCCACTTCTTGGCAATCAAGATGACTTATTCTATTGAGCAGCTGGCTCAACTATATGCCAAGGAGGTTATTCGACTACATGGAGTTCCGAAGACTATCATCTCAGATAGGGACGGTCGCTTCACTTCGCACTTTTGGGAGTGCGTACAGAAAGCTCTCGGCACGAAGCTGCGGTTCAGCACAGCCTTTCATCCACAGACCGATGGACAGACTGAGCGAGTGAACCAAGTGCTCGAAGACATGCTCCGAGCCTGTGCCCTGGATTTCAAAGGGAGCTGGTGCCGATATCTATGCTTGGCGGAATTCGCCTACAACAACAGTTACCAAGCTACTATCGGAATGGCACCGTACGAAGCGCTTTATGGACGGAGGTGCAGATCTCCAATCTGTTGGTTCGAAGGTGGTGAAAAGAAGGAAATGGGACTCCAGACCGACTTTATTGATGACACCACCCGGGCTATACAGAACATTCGTCAAAGGATCGAGACTGCCCAGAGCCGGCAGAAGAATTATGCGGACAAGCGACGTAGGCCGCTGGAATTCCAAGTTGGAGACCTTGTCTTCCTCCGAGTGGCTCCTATGAAAGGAGTTATGAGATTTGGGAAGAAAGGGAAACTAAGTCCGCGATATGTAGGGCCGTATAAGGTCCTAAAGAGAGTTGGCCAGGTAGCTTACGAGCTGGAACTACCGCAGGAGATGTCGGCGATTCACAGCGTGTTCCACGTCTCTCTGCTTAAGAAGTGCACGCCCGACCCAGACCAGGTGATCGAACCACAGACGGTTCAGATCCAGGAGGACCTAAGCTTTGAGAGTCGGCCCATTCAGATATTGGACCGAGAGGTTAAGAAACTAAGGAGCAAGGAAGTGCCCTTAGTAAAGGTCATGTGGCAAAGTCAGAAATTCGAAGAAGCCACCTGGGAAAGAGAAGATGAAATGAAACGCAAGTACCCCGAGTTGTTTTAGTTCGAGGACGAACTTTCTATAAGGGGTAGGGGATTGTAACGCCCCAAATTTTTGGGCTTGTTTTTCTTTTCTCAATGCAATTGTACGACTTTATTTGATAAGAAATAAAGGTCCCAATATGTGATTTCATGAAACCCCTATATGCGATTGCATAAATTTTAATTGATGATTTCATGTGATTGCATAAGAGTATGATTTCATGTGATTACATTATGATGTGATTATGCAAAATGCGAAGTATGTAATTTCATGATTGATTATAAGATTTGATTAAGAGGGATTATGAAATTACATAAGGAGTGAAATGTGATTCATGAATCACATATGTGATTTCATGAATTCGAATTCATGAAATCATATGGAATGGAATGGGCTTAGTGGGCTTATGCTTGATTAAAACCAAGAGGAGCAAAAATGTGCTCTCACCAAGGATTGAACCTTGGTACTCTTGGCAAGCAAAGCCTTGAGGAGTAGACTTGGTGACCATCTCACCAGGGGAGAAGATGTTGAGAAGGAAGTAGGGAAATCCTTGTTAAGGGTTAGGGAAGGTGAAGAGGTGGAAGAAAACTCTTGGTGAAACACCCCTTGGTGAAAGGGTGCTTAGTGAAGAGGCACCATGCCTCTTCACTAAGTATAAAAGGGGGAGGAGAGTGTGAGAGCACAATCACTCATTCCCTCCTCTTGCTATTGCCGAGAGCCCCCTTCCACTCCTCCCTCCAAACACTAATCTTCCTCCCCTCCCCCAAGTGGCCGAAAGCCACCTTCTTCTCCCCTTCTCCACCGAAGCCAAGCAACACTCTCCCCTTGTGGTTGCCGAAACCCAAGGTTAGGGTTGACATTCCCTAAACTCCCTTGAGTACCTCTTGCAAGACAAGGAGCATTCAAGGATCTCAAGGGCAAGGACCAAGGGCACCATCCCTCCAAGTTAAGGGTACCATCCCTCCAAGTTAAGGGTACCATCCCTCCAAGTTAAGGGTACCATCCCTCCAAGTTAAGGGTATACCCTAAGGATTTAGCGAAAAAGGTAAGTGCCCCTCGCCTGTAGCATAATTGTTTGCGAATAAGTTGCATGATGTCCTCTAAAGTTTCGGCCACTACCCTAACCAAGGGTTAGGGTGTGCCATATGCTACTACATGTTTGATTAAATGCTACATAATGTATGGAATGTTGTATGATAAATTCTTGATGACATGTATGTTTCGGCCAACCCTAAACTAGGGTTAGGCCTTGGACAAAACCCCATGCTATGATTGCTTCCATGATGCTTGATATGATTATGAGGAAATACAACTCAATGCAAGAGGTCCAACCTCTTTACAACATTCGGCCAACCCAGAATAGGGTTAGGTCCTAAACCTATTTACATGCCATGCTACCCTAATGAATGCTTATGATATTGCATGCTTTGAATGACATGAACCATGCTTGTATGATCTAGGAAAGTGAAGAATGCATGATGATGATTTTCGGCCAAGGGAACCCTTGGACCTTATTTATGTTCACTTTTCATGAAAGCATGTTATACTATGATATGAATGAAATGCATGAATGAATACCTATGTAATGCATAAATAGTTATCATGGATTATGAGTTTATGTATGATGAAGGCTAAGGCCTAAAGTAATGCTCCCTTGAAAGGAAGGGACTAAGAGCATGCTTAAAAAGGGAAATGTACATGATAACTATGTTACTTTATGATTGGCTTGTACCACAAACTCTTAAATGAGTTCATGATGGGTCCTAGGCTGAAGGACTTTTTGAGAAGGCCTAGAGACCCCCAGGCTGAAGGATTTTCAAGAAGGCCTAATAAGGAACCCTTCTAGGTCAAGGCTAGCTACCTTGTGCCTAAATAGGGTTCATGTGCACAAAACTAAGGGTACAAGCCGGGGCCCCCAAAAGATGACTATGTTATATTCAAGTACTATGTATATGTTTTCAAAAAGGAAATCTTTTCATGAAATTACTATGCTCACTATGTTTACCATGCTTAATGACTTCTATGCTTAACATGTTATGCTTCTATGCTATACTTGATATGCTTACGAATTGACGACGTTTTGTGAGTAGGACAAGGCCTTACTAAGCATTGCTTATAGTTTTAGTGTTCTTATGCTACAGGACACTAACTAAGGAAGCTGCAGGAAGAAAAGCAAGGGAAATGTGATAGTGACGGTGGATTAAAGATCTTGCTCGCTCTATGTTTTGTTTTCAATTTTGAAACCTAAGGATGTTATACACCTTCTTCTGCACACTACTCTAAGATTGCTCTTATGTTTGGCATTACTCTACTTCATGATAAGTTTTTGCTATACTTGTGAACATATGATGTCTCCATCTTGACTGTATGGATACACCACTCTATTCGATTATGCTAAAGTAGTTGATATGATACTTCCCTCATAACATTCTATCTTGTTTATGCTCATGATCCACTAAAACTCTATCATACTTGCCATGCCTAGTTATGCTTAGATCACTTATGATATTCGGCCATCACTTGCTGGTTTGAGTCCTCTCATGTTCAACACCCTTATGCTCCCCATGTCGCATGCCACGATCATGTTAAAACCTTCCATATGTTTAGATCCTTACTTGTCAATATTGTATCATGCGCATGGACACCACATACTTTATGCATTTCATGAAACTTGCTCCTAAATGCTATAATGCCCATACATGTTTCGGCCTACTCATGTATAAAATTTGTTTTTAAACCCTAGGCTTCATGCTCTCACGTACAAGCATGATCTACATGCTTTCAAGTCTTATGCTTCCGCTCTTGTATGATCGCATGCATCTAAAGCTTAGATGGAAATGAATACATGAAGTAGTCATGTTAACATTACGTGAATGATGTTATGCTTCCGCTATATGATGCATAAAGTAGTATAAATATAAGCATTAGTAAAGATGTTATGAATGTTAAAGTAACGCCACAAATCCTTAGAGGATTTAGGGCGGGACTTTACAGTTTGTTGGTAACCCGCATGTGGAAGAACTCCTCATAGAACTCTTGCTCGAAATCTGCCCAGCTCATCTGGTTGACTATCCTCTTACTCTTGACTCGCTCCCACCACATACGAGCATCTCCAGTTAGGCAGAAGGAGGCACATTTGACCTTCTCGACTTCTGGCCAATCAAGAAGCTCCATCATGCTCTCTAAAGTCTTGAACCAAGCCTGGGCATCCCAGGGCTCAGTCGTGCTTGAGAAGCTTTCGGGTTTCAGCCTCTGCCACTGGACGAGGTATGCTTCTTGTCTTCGGTTCACAGCAGGGGTCTCCTGTGGGACTGGTGGAACTTCAGCCACTACTGGAGTTCCCACTCCTGCTGTGGGTGGTGTAGGGGGCGTTGGGTGCTGATTTGCCATAAGTGTGGCGATGGTCTTCTGTTGTTCTGCCATCTGAGCTTGCATTTGAGCAATGACTGCCATCAGGTCTGGCTGTTCTGTGCCAGGCTCATTGTTATCTTGAACTGGGGTTCCGTTCCTTGCATTAGGAGCTCGGCCTCTTCTTGCCATCTAATAATGTATAAGGGAACAAGAAATCACTACTACTTCTCTAGGTATAAACTTATCTTCTTACTTAGTATCCTAATGTCCATTCTAGGGATTAAACATGATTCCGTGATACTAAGGGATTAAACATGCTTCCTTGTTCTATGCACATGTGAGTAGTACTTAAGCATTTCTCTATACTGCAATTAAATAAAGGGGCAATAGAAAAACTGAAACTTAAAGCTTTCTTACTTGAAGACGGCAAGGTTGATGCTGATGTGTGTGTGATGCTGGAGAATGGGAACTGCTCTGATACCACCTGTAGCGACCCGCCTTCTCTGCCTTAGACGGATCGTTATTTTTGTCTACTTCTCGACTCTAATGCACGACTAAAAATGCGGAAATCTTTTAATCGTGCATTAGAGTCGAGAAGTAGACAAAAGTAACGATCTGTCTAAGGCAGAGAAGGTGGGTCGCTAAAGGTGGTATCAGAGCAGTTCCCATTCTCCAGCATCACACACACATCAGCATCAACCTTGCCATCTTCAAGTAAGAAAGCTTTAAGTTTCAGTTTTTCTATTGCCCCATTATTTAATTGCAGTATAGAGAAATGCTTAAGTACTACTCACATGTGCATAGAACAAGGAAGCATGTTCTATGCTAAATGCAATCATAAGGATATGTATGCTAAATGAAATGACATGGAATCTTTACTCTAAGAAATTGAGCATGTAAAACTATCCAAAGCTTAAATGTTCGCTAAACTCCATAAAGCAAGAACTTGAAATTTGAATAAACTAAAACATTGTAATTCAAATAACTAAATTGTCTCGTCTCAAGGATATCTCCAAAATCAGCCACCACACTCACTTTACTCAGCACCGCCTCGTCGCCTTTCTTCAGAATTGCTTGCCTTTACCTTTATCTGCAGTAAGAGGAAATGCAACTAGTAAGCAAAAAGCTTAGTAAGTACTATCTAGCTCACAAAATCTCGAAATGTGCAAACATGCTTCTTGAACAATATGAAAATCATATGAGATACTTATATGCTTGAAAGAAAACTAAGAACATGTATGACTCACAACATGCATACTCAAGCGTTAATAAATCTCAATTTACTTTTCTTGGCTCAACTTGAAACTTTAGCTATTCCTTAACTTTTTGAAAACTCTTTAAACTTTAGAAACTTTGCTAAAGCATATACTCGAAAATAATAATCACTTGGATCCACTGAAGACGTAAGTACCATCTCATGCGCGTTCCCTAAAAGGTTGGGGTAGCGAGCCACCAATCCTAATAGAGCAGACCTTGGTCTACCAGGGCCAAGACCTTGGAATTGGACACCTGGATTTCTTTAACGACGCCCTTGGACGCTGGGTACTGGCCTTAGAAAATAAAATATCTTTTCTTTCTTTTCTTTCTTATCTGTAAATGCCTTGGCATTTTCTCGAGCACCTTGCGTGCTAAAATCCCTAAGTCTTGACTTTTGGGGATTTCTTAAGGCCTTGGCCTTTTCTTTTCTTATCTTTATCTTCTCTTTTCTTTTCTCATAGCTTTTCTTGGACCCTAACCTCATATAGGGAACTCAATAAAATATATAAGCATATAATGAACTAGGATCACATGCAAAAATCTTAACAAGAAGTAAATATCTCTTAAACAAACTTTTAAGGGAAATTCTTGCGGAAAAACCGCCTCTTACTGCAGGTGAGCAGTACTTACATTGATATCTTGGACTTACAACCAAGAACGGTATCGGAGGTTCGAGAGAAACTTGAGATCTCGGAGATTTCTTCGCGCCTACGCGTTCCTCTCGTCGAGACGAACGAAACGCTCTAATCCTCCTTGCTTCTTCCTTGGCCGGCGCCCCCTTAGAGGAGGAGAGGGGGTGGTGTTGGCATCGCCCAAGAGGGGAAGAGGTCGGCGTGAGGGTTTGGAGAGGAGAGAAATAAAACTTCTCTCTTTAATCAGCTATTTATACTTATGGGGCGGATTGACCTAACTACTCTATAAATATATTTCTCTCCACCTTTTGTTGTGCTTGATACCCTAGCCCAGCCGGTCGCGCTCGCGCCTGGTCTCCTGGTGGTCGTGGGTTCGAACCCCCTGCTGCCCTTAAACGATTTTTCTTTTTTTTTTAAATATACTAAACGGACTCGGAAAATTCCATAAAAATATTCTAAAAATTCCTAAAAATATCTAGAATATTTCTAAACCATTTTAAAATAATTCTAAGGACTTTAAGAACTAAAAATGGGAATTTTGGGGCGTTACATGGAGACCGCCTTTGCGTCCCCAATGATGAGGAACTAAGAAAGAATATTTTAGATGAAGCCCACAGTACCCCGTACTCTATTCATCCTGGTTCTACCAAGATGTACCAAGATTTAAAGAAAAGGTTCTGGTGGTCTGGACTCAAGCGAGACGTGGCCAGATATATCAGTACTTGCTTGACCTGCCAGAGAGTCAAAGCAGAACACCAGAGACCAGGAGGAGTTCTGCAGCCTCTTCCATTCCAGAGTGGAAGTGGGAAGAGATATCCATGGATTTTATCACAGGTCTTCCAAGAACCACCCATGGACACGATGCAATTTGGGTGATAGTGGACAGATTGACCAAGTCTGCCCACTTTCTAGCCATCAAGGTGTCGCACTCAGTAGAGCATTTGGTGCAGTTATATGTGAAAGAGGTGATCAGGCTTCATGGAGTTCCGAAGTCTATCATTTCTGACAGAGACGGGCGCTTTGTCTCTCACTTCTGGGAGTGTGTTCAGCACGCACTAGGCACCAGACTTAAATTCAGCACAGCCTTCCATCCCCAGACTGATGGACAGACAGAAAGAGTAAATCAAATTTTAGAAGATATGCTCAGGGCCTGTGCACTAGATTTTAAGGGCAGTTGGTGCAAGTACCTGTGTTTAGCTGAATTTGCCTACAACAATAGCTATCAGGCCACTATCAAAATGGCACCTTATGAAGCATTATATGGCAGGAAATGCAGATCACCCATATGCTGGCAAGAAGCTGGTGAGAAGAAAGAGATGGAGTCAGGACTAGGCAGCCAGACTGAGCTTATAGATGAGACCACTCAGGCTATCCAGATGATCCGCCAGAGGATTGAGACTGCCCAGAGTAGACAGAAAAGTTATGCTGACACACGCCGTAGGCCACTTGAGTTCCAAGTTGGAGATTCAGTATTTCTCAAGGTCGCTCCCATGAAGGGAGTGATGAGATTTGGCAAAAAGGGCAAGCTGAGTCCTCGCTACATAGGACCCTACAAGATTATAAAGAGAGTTGGAAAGGTAGCCTATGAGCTGGACTTGCCAGAGGACATGTCCTCTATCCACAGTACATTTCATGTCTCTATGCTAAAGAAGTGTATTCACGATCCCAATCAAGTGATTCAGCCTCAGTCAGTGCAGATCCAAGAATATCTTAGCTATGAGAGCAGACCGACACAGATAGTGGACAAAGCAGTTAAAAGATTAAGAAACAAAGAAGTGCCACTAGTGAAGGTCATCTGGCAGAATCAGAAGCATGAGGAGGCTACTTGGGAACGTGAGGACAGCATGAGAGAAAGATATCCAGAATTATTCTAAGTTCGAGGACGAACTTTTCGTAAGGTATGGGGGATTATAACGTCCCAAAATTTCCCTTTTAAGTCCTTAAAGTCCTTGAAATTAGTTAAAAATATTTTAGAAATATTCTAGATATTTTTAGGAATTTTTAGAATATTTTTATGGAATTTTCCGAGTCCGTTTAGTATTTTATTAAAAGAAATAGAATTTTCGGCAAAAAGTTGCCTGGATAAGTTTTGAACCCGAGACCTCCCATGAGATCAACGACTTAAGTTGGTCGGGGTAACCAGGAGCCCCAGCAGGGGTGTGCTGAAAGAAAATAGAGAGATATTAAGTTAAGTAGTAAGTTGAACCGAAATACCCCTTGGTATAAATAGAAGAACTTAAGTGGGGTTTTTATTTTTTTGGTTCGGCAACTTCTCTTCCTCACCCAAACCATCACGCCGCCCCTCTCTCCTCCCTTGGGTGAAAACACACCAAGGCCTCCTCTCCTCTTCTAAGGGGGCGCCGGCCAAGGAAAATTAAGGAGTGCGGAGAGATTTTCCGATATTCGGAATCCCCACGACGAGAGGAACGCGTGAACGCGAAGGAAATCTCCGAGACTCCGAGTTTCTCCGGAACCTCCGACACCGTTCTTGGTTGTAAGTCCAAGATATCAAGGTAAGTACTGCTCACCTGCAGTAAGAGGCAGTTTTCCGCAAGAATTTTCCCTTAAAAGTTTTAAAGGAGATATTTACTTTTAGTTTAAGTTTTTGCATGTGATCTTAGTTCATTATATGCTTATATATATTTGATAGAGTATCCTATGTGAGTTTAGGGTCTAAGAAATCTATAAGAAAAGAAAAGAAAGATAAAGAAAAAGAAAAGAGAAGGCCAAGGCCTTACGAAATCCCCAAAAGTCAAGACTTAGGGATTTGGGCACACAAGGTGTTCGATAAAATACCAAGGCATTTAAAGATAAGAAAGAAAAGAGAGAAAAACTATTTTATTTTCTACGGTCAGTACCCGGCGTCCAAGGGCGTCGTTAAAGAAATCCAGGTGTCCAATTCCAAGGTCTTGGCCCTGGTAGACCAAGGTCTGCTCTATTAGGATTGGCGGCTCGCTACCCCAACCTTTTAGGGAACGCGCATAAGATGGTACTTACGTCTTAAGTGGATCCAAGTGAGTTATTATTTTCAAGTATATGCTTTAGCAAAGTTTTTCTAAAGTTTAAGGAAGTTTTCTAGAAGTTAAAGAAAGATTTAAAGTTAAAGAAAGATTTAAAGTTAAAGAATTGCTAAAGTTTCAAGTTAAGCCAAGAAAAAGTGAGTTAAGACTGATTAATGCTTGAGTATGCATGTTTTGAGTTATACATGTTTTAGTGTTTCTTTTAAGCATAAAAGTATCTCATGTGATTTCACATTGTTTAAAAAGCATGCTTGCACATTTCGAGATTTTGTGAGCTAGATAGTACTTGCTAAGCTTTATGCTTATTAGTTGCATTTCCTCTTACTGCAGATAAAGGTAAAGGCAAGCAATTCTGAAGGAAGGCGACGAGGCGGTGCTGAGTGACGTGTGTGTGGTGGCTGACCTTGGAGAGATCCTTGGGATGAGACAGTGTAGCTTATTTGAAATGCATGTTTAAGATTTCCAAATTCCAAGTTATTGTGTTATGGAGTTTATTAAACATTCATGCTTCGGATAGTTTTACATGCTCAATTTTGTAGAATGAAGATTCCATGTCATTTCAATTAGTATGCATACTTTTGTGAATGCACTAGATGAGCAAGGGCATGAGTAGTTTAACATGTGGATACATTGCATTTTAGATTTATTCTTGAGCTTATTATTATTCCCTTTTGGACTAGGTCCTAATTGTACTTAAAATGCTTGTAAATTCGGTAGAAAAGTAAGATTTACATTCTATGAAGTTCTAGAAATATTATTGCATGTGCCAAGATGTGGTTAGTTTCGAATTAAGTCTTATTGCTTGAAATATGCTTAGAAAAGTTGCATGCATATCCCACAGTGCTTTAGTAATGTTATAGAACCTTGTGTGATGAGTTTAAATGGTTAGAATTGCTAGTAATGTGTCATTGTATAATGCATGACTATTAAAGTTAGAATATCATTTTTGATAGATTGAATAAAAAATAAAAAATATATAAAATAAAGAAAGTTCCGCATTTTTAGTCGTGCATTAGAGTCAAGAAGTAGACAAGTAGCGGTCTGTCTAAGGTAGAGAAGGCGGGTCGCTACATACACACTCTCCTAAGGCTACATACTCAGCTTCAGTTGTGGATAGAGCTACACAGTGTTGTTTTCTGCTGCACAACTTACTAGACTATTTCCTAACAGTTGGCAGCTTCCACTTGTGCTCTTTCTATCTAATTTACAACCAGCGTAGTCAGAATCCGATTATCCTGACAAACAAAAGTTGAAGTCCTAGGATACCAAATTCCTACATTTAGGGTGCCCTTGACATATCTTAGTATTCTTTTTAGGGCTGCTAAGTGTGTTTCCTTAGCACATGTTTGGTATCTAGCACACATTCCTACAGAAAAAAGGATATCAGGTCTGCTGGCTGTAAGGTACAGTAGACTTCCTATCATACTTCTATAGATTTTAAGGTCTACTAGTTTTCCATCAGGGTCACTATCTATTTTTACATTTGTGGCCATGGGAGTACTTATGCTTTTAGAATTATCCATTTTAAATTTCTTTATTAATTCTTTAGCATATTTGGATTGATGGACATAGTTTCCATCTCTAGTTTGTTTGATTTGTAACCCTAGAAAGAAATTGAGTTCACCAACTAAACTCATTTCAAACTCATTTTCTATTATTTTCACGAATTCTTTTAGAAAGTTTGAGTTGGTGGATCCAAAGATTATGTCATCTACGTAGATTTGGGCAATGAATATATCTTTTCCTAGGGGTTTAATAAATAAGGTTGAGTCAATTTGTCCTTGTTTAAATTCTTTAGAAATTAAGTAAGTTGACAAGCGTTCGTACCAAGCCCTAAGTGCTTGTTTTAGTCCATATAATGCTTTAGTTAGTTTGAACACGTGGTCAGGTCTTTCTAAGTCCTCAAACCCAGGGGGTTGTCCTACATAAACTTTTTCTTTAATGAATCCATTTAAGAAGGCTGACTTTACATCCATTTGGTATAACTTAAATCCTTTATGGGATGCAAAAGCTAATAACATCCTAATGGACTTAAGTCTAGCTACTGGGGCATATGTTTCGTCGTAATCTAACCCTTCTACTTGGCTGAATCCTTTCGCTACTAAGCGGGCCTTATTTCTGACTATTTCTCCATGATCATTCAATTTATTCCTAAAAACCCACTTAGTGTCAATGACGGATTTGCCCTCAGGTTTAGGCATTAATTCCCAGACTTGGTTTCTCTCAAATTGGGCTAGCTCCTCTTGCATATCTATGATCCAATCATGATCAGGTAGGGCTTCCTCTATAGTTTTAGGTTCAATTATTGATATCATATCTATTTGACTAAGGTTTCTATAGGAGGATCTAGTCCTGCCTCCTAGAGTTGGATCACCCACAATTTGATCGGTTGGGTGACTAAGTCTCGGTTTCTTGGTTCTTCTAGAACTTGGTTCAGCCTCAGGTCCGGCTGGTCGGTTTGGTTCACTATTTGATTTGACTCTTTGAGCTGGTTTATTTGTTGGTTGGATAATTGGTTCAGTTGACTCATTAATTGGTTCAATAGTTAGTTCGTTTAAGGGTTCGATTAAGGGTTCAATAATTTGTTTATTATTTTTTTGATCAGAATTTGAAGAAGTTAGGTCTGGATTTTCATATGTTGAGTTGATTTCTTCATCAAATATTAAGTTTGTTGTTTCTTCAATTTTCTTAGTTTGTTTGTTGTAAACTCTATAGGCTCTACTTGTGGTTGAGTATCCTAGGAAGATACCTGGGGTTGACTTGGACTGAAATTTTCCTAAATAGTCTTTGGTGTTTAGGATATGGACTTTGCATCCAAAGACCCTTAGGTAGTGTAGATTTGGGAGTCTATGGTAGTACAGTTCATAGGGTGTTTTGTTGTGTCGCTTGTTAATCAGAACCCTATTTTGGATGTAACAAGCCGTACTAATTGCTTCTGCCCAATATTGATTTGCTAAGTTAAATTCGTTGAGCATAGCCCTAGCGGCTTCCTGTAATGTTCTATTTCTTCTTTCGACTATTCCATTTTGTTGGGGGGTTCGAGGACATGAAAATTCATGTAAATACCCATTTACCTTACAGAATTCCTCGAATCGTTGATTTTCAAATTCTCCCCCGTGGTCACTCCTATGTTTTTTAATTTTAGTATCGTTTTGATTTTCAATTAATTTACAGAATTCATTAAATAGGTTTAGGGTTTCATCATTGGTTTTTAGAAACCTAACCCAGGTGAACCTAGAGTAATCATCAACTATTACTAAGCAGTATCGGTTCCCGCTTAGTGACTTGGCTCCATGTGAATCAAATAGGTCAAGGTGCAGGAGCTCAAGTGTGGTTTGAGTTAGGTCAGATTGGATTAGTTTGTGATTAGATTTGGTTTGTTTACCTTGATTACATGATTCACATATTAGGTTTTCATTGTTTTTAATTTTGGGGATACCTTTGATTAAGCCTAGTTGGGTGACTTTTGAGATAGTTCTCAGATCAGTGTGACCTAGTCTCCTATGCCAGAGATTTGATTGTTCTAACTGAGTTAACATACATTTGGGTATAAGGGGAAGGTTTATAATATAAACATTATTTTTCCTAGTGCCCTTAAGCATGATTTCTGATTCTTGTACATTTCTAATCAGGCAGTTAGAATTATTGAATGTGACTATATAACTAGAATCACATAACTGACTTATACTAAGCAAGTTAAAATTGGAGTTTTCAACCAAAAGAACTTTCTTAATAACAAAGTCAGATTTAAGCTCAATATTACCTGACCCAATTACCTTGAGTGTAGCATTGTTGCCAAATGCCACTGAGCCTAGGTTCTTAAACTTGAGTTTGGTGAATTTCAATTTATCTCCAGTCATGTGTCTGGAGCAACCGCTATCCAACATCCATTGGTCCAAATCTTTATGTTCTTACACATAAAGAGTTTTGTTGATTTGGATCCAATTAGAGTCAGGAATAGCTTAAATTGATTTTCACTGCCTAGTCTGTCTCACCGAAATCTAGGGTTTTCAATCATGTTAGCCTTATAGGTTTTGTGAGACAGGTTTTGATAAAAGAATTTTTGAAAAACATGATTTATTTTGAAAATCTTAATTAATTTTGAAAACCATTGAATTAATTTTTTAAAAAATATTTAAGTCTATAAGTAACTGAAAATTTGTGTTAGATTTGAATTTTACAAAGACTAATCTGAATTTGATTTTCAGAGATTGGCTTCCAGGTCTTGGCGAGGCACTAGGCCTTCTTTGGTCGTAGCCTTATTGGATCATCAACCCTTTCCTTGACAAAGCCTTTCAATAAAATTTCATTTTCAAAATTAATCAAAAATTCTGGTCTAACTAGTTTGGGTTTTGGATCGGTAGCTTCGGTTAGTTTCACCAGTCTATACAGACCAAGTATACTTTGTAACGACCCGCCTTCTGGTACTAAGCTTTAAGGCGGATCGCTACTACTAACTGACTAACTAACTGACTGACTAATGATTTCTAATAATGCTAAACCAACTGGGAGAATTTTGAAAATTCTTATTTCGCTATTTATTGAACTAACAATTCATAAACATGCTGAAAGTACTAATTTGCCCAAAATAAAGCAAAACTTTTATTTTATTATCTTGGCAGGATTCGATCCCCCAACCTCTAAGTTGCATGGCTAAAGAACTAACCAGCTGCTCTACACCACCTTTGTTTTACATAGTATCAGTCGACTGCTATATGCCAGTCGACTGGTCGGGCCACAGAATGGTTCTGTGCCCGATACCAGTCGACTGATGTTTTCCCAATTGACTGGTAGTTCTGAAATTTTAGTTTTTAGATTTCTAGAATGTATCAACCTTAAGCCACAATGTACTAAAATCATATCTAACAAACATAATGGCATAAATAAAGTTCCACGACTATTCTAAGGCATTTATTACATGTTTTTGGAGTGTTTCTAGCATGTATAGCAACTTAGAAATCATAAAAACGACATGTAGATGCATAAACATGAATGTGCCAAGTTCGTATCAACTTCTTATTGAAACCATTCATTATTCATATCTAAGGGCATTCTTAGCTACTACATGTCATTCTATATGGTGCATATATCTTAAAACAAGTATATCTTATGTATTTAGCATGTAAATCAAAAGTATCAAGTTCTTATCTCTAATGCTTAAGCATGGATCTAAATTACCATATTGCAAGTAGTAACTCATATCATTCAACATTCGCTAAGCAAGTATTAACACAGGTAAATAAACTACTTTAATATACTAGGCACCACAAATAACGAGTCTAATTAAGTCATACATGGTTCACATAACCTATTGCGGAAAAACTAAAAGAAACATAATAAAGACTATTTCTATGCTTTGCAAGTTCCGAAGACTTTTATTCCAACTCCACCATCACACACACTTTGCATCAAGCCCGCCGCCTCCGCTACTAGTGCTTTCCTTTACCTGTATCTGCAGTATAAGGAAATGCAAACTAATAAGCATAAAGCTTAGTAAGTACCATCTAGCCTCACAAAACTATGAAACTCAAATTATGCTTTTGTAAAACATGCTATGCACATACATGCTCATATCCATAAGAAATCATGCTAGACTCATGCTAAATTACATATCATAGAATGTCATGGCATATAACTGAGACATGACACATATTGAACTAGAACTGAAAAGTAAGCTATAGCATGACATACATATCTGAACTGAAACTGAAACTAACTAACATAAAACTAATTATTAAATTCACCACATGCTAATATGAATTTCTGAAAACAAAATACATATAGTACGTAAAAGTAATAATCAACTGCTGTGGGCCCGGCAATGTACCAACTGTGCGCGCATCCCTAATAAACCCGAGGTAGCAAATCCCGAATCCATTAGGGTTCTACTAGGTTATCTAAACCTAGGGGCAACTAGGAGCCCATCCCATACTAGGTTATCTAAACCTAGAGGCAACTTGGAGCCTATCCCTGGACCGAAGTCCGGTACAATGCCAACTGAAAATAAAATAGTTCTTTTATACTTTTCTTTTTCTCTTCTGATTCTTGCTTTTACTAGGTTATCTAAACCTAGGGGCAACTGGGAGCCCATCCCATTGGACCTTGGTCCCAATCATAAACTGGAGCAAGAATTTCTATTCTTTAATGCTTTCTATAGCATTAACTGAACTGACATTTTAACAAACACCTAACATGCGTGCTTGTTCATGATTTACGATTTCTAAACGTAGAACCTACATATAAGGAGTTAAGCATACGAAACATCAACCGAAACTACTTATACTGCAGGTGAGGGATACTTACATCCTGCGCTAGGTTTTCCTTACGAATAAAATCTAAAATTCCCGAGGGAACGTCAAATTTCGACGTTCTTCTTGCTCCTTGGCGTTCTCCTCGCGTCTACGAGAATTCTTGTAGAGAATAGGGCCTCTTGAGACCTTCCCTTGGCTTCTCCTTTGTCTTGGGCGAGAGAGAGGGCGAGAGGAGGGGTCGCGTGCGTGAGGGAGGGCGTCGGCGTCATTGGGTTGGAAGAAAATTAATCTAAAACTCGTAACTCCCTCTTTTATACTTCTGGGGGGCGAATTTAACTAATTTCACCTTATCTATTGTTTCCCTTAATCTATTTACGCAAAAGCAAACCATCCCAGTTGGTCTGCCCTTTCTCCTCTCACACCCTAGGTTAAGGGATCAAATCCCACTTAATGTTTATTCTTTTTTATCCCTTTTTGCCACTTTTGTTTATGGAAAAATTATATAAAAATATCCATAAATTCGGAATAAATTCTAAGATATTTCTAAAATTAGTTTCGAGAATTTTCGGGCGTTACAATCCCCCATACCTTATAAAAAGTTCGTCCTCGAACTTAAAATAACTCTGGGTATTTCTGCCTCATGTTGTCCTCTGGTTCCCATGTTGCCTCTTCTACTCTGTGATTTTGCCATATGACTTTCACTAATGGTACCTCCTTGTTTCGCAATTTCTTAACTGCTCGGTCTATTATCTGAATTGGCCGACTATCATAACTGAGATCTTCGCGAATTTGTACCGTCTGTGGCTCTATCACCTGGGTGGCATCTGGGATATGCTTCTTCAGCATGGAAACATGAAATACATTGTGGATAGCTGACATCTCCTGAGGTAGCTCTAACTCATAAGCTACTTTGCCAACTCTTCTAGTGATGAGGTATGGTCCTACATATCTGGGACTTAGCTTGCCCTTCATCCCAAAACGCATTACTCCCTTCATGGGAGCCACTCTGAGGAACACTGAATCCCCAACTTCAAACTCTAATGGTCTGCGCCGTGTATCAGCATAGCTCTTCTGGCGGCTCTTTGCTGTTTCTATTCTCTGGCGGATCTGCTGTATGGCTACGGTGGTATCATCTATAAGATTGTCTGTAGGCCTAACTCTTGCCTCTCACCACCCTCGTACCAGCAGATAGGAGATCTACACCTCCGCCCATATAAAGCCTCATAGGGTGCCGTGTCGATAGTGGCCTGATAACTATTGTTGTAAGTGAATTCTGCTAAGCACAAGTATCTACACCAACTGCCCTTGAAATCTAAAGCACAAGCTCTGAGCATATCTTCTAGTACTTGATTAACTCTCTCTGTCTGGCCATCTATCTGAGGATGAAAAGTTGTGCTAAACTTCAGTTTGGTGCCTAGTGCTGTCTGTATGCACTCCCAGAAGTGCGAAGTGAACCTACTGTCCCTATCTGAAATGATAGTTCTAGGGACTCCATGTAGTCTGACGATCTCCTTGAGGTATAACTGAGCTAGTTGTTCCATGGAATAGGAGATCCTGATAGCTAGAAAGTGGGCAGACTTAGTCAATCTGTCAACTATTACCCAGATCGCATCATATCCATTCGTTGTTCTGGGTAGCCCCACTATAAAATCCATGGAAATATCTTCCCATTTCCATTCTGAAATCTGGATAGGTTGCAGAACTCCTCCTAGTCTCTGATGTTATGCCTTGACTCTTTGGCATGTCAGACAGGTACTGACATATCTGGCGATGTCTCTCTTCATCCCAGGCCACCAAAAACGTCCCCTGAGGTCTTGGTACATTTTGGTGGAACCAGGATGCATTGCATAAGGAGATCTATGTGCGTTCTCTAGGATCTTCCTTCGGAGCTCTTTTTGGTTTGGAACACATAAGCGGTCACCGTAGTACAGTGTCCCATTATCTTATAGGCAAAATTCTCCATTTTCGGCTTCTGCTATCCCCTGCTTGATTTTCTGAAGGTCAGGATCTTGATGCTGTGCTGTCTAGATGTCTTCAATCAGGGTTGACACTAATGTCAAAGTGGAGAGCTGCCCAACTAAAATTTCCAGTCCGAACCCGGATATTTCCTTCCGAAGGGGCTGTGACATCGTGGACAAAGCTAGTAGGGTGGCACTAGATTTTCTACTAAGTGCAGCTGCCACCTTATTAGCTTTACCTGGATGGTAGAGGATGTCGATGTCATAATCCTTGACTAGCTCAAGCCACCTGCGTTGTCTCATGTTCCGATTCTTCTGAGTAAAGAAATACTTTAGACTCTGATGATCTGTGAAAATCCTACACTGAGCTCCGTATAAGTAATGCCTCCAAATCTTGAGAGCGAACACTACTGCAGCTAGCTCAAGGTCATGGGTAGGGTAATTCTTCTCATAATCCTTGAGTTGTCTAGAGGCATAGGCAATAACCTTGCCATTCTGCATCAGCACTGCTCCAAGTCCTAATTTAGACGCATCGCTATATATGTCAAAGCTGTCAGTGGTCTCTGGAAGAGTCAGGATGGGAGCACTAGTCAATCTTCTCTTTAATTCTGTAAAACTGTTCTCGCAGTCCTCTGTCCACTGAAACTTTCTGTTCTTTCTGGTAAGAGCTGTCAGTGGGGAGGCTATTCTGGAGAAATTCTCTACGAACTTCCTGTAGTAACCGACTAGACCCAGAAAACATCTGATCTCACTGGCATTCTTCGGTCTGATCCAGTTACTTACTGTTTCTATTTTGCTGGGGTCTACCATCACCCCTTCCTTGGAGATGATGTGACCTAGAAAAGACACGTGATCGAGCCAGAATTCACATTTTGAGAATTTTGCATACAGCTAGCTCTGCTGAAGGATCTGCAATACTGTCCTGAGATGCTCAGCATGTTCCTTCTGAGTTCCTGAGTAGATAAGAATGTCATCAATGAAGACGATGACAAACTTATCTAAGTACTCCCTGAATACTCTATTCATGAGGTCCATAAATGTCGCTGGAGCATTTGTGACCCCAAAATGCATGACTACAAACTCGTAGTGCCCATATCTGGTTCTGAAGCTGTCTTGGAATATCACCCTCTCTGACTTTGACCTGGTGATAGCCGGATCTCAAATCTATCTTGAGAAGACTGGTGGATCCCTTTAGATGATCGAACAAATCATCGATCCTGGGTAGAGGGTACCGGTTCTTGATGGTGACTTGATTCAAAGCTCGGTAATCTATACACAGGCGCATGGACCCGTCTTTCTTCTTCACGAACAACACTGGAGCTCCCCAAGGTGAATGACTAGGGCGTATGAAGCCCTTGTCGAGCAGCTCCTGTAGTTGCTCCAAAGTTCTCTTAATTCTGCTGGAGCCATACGGTATGGTGCTTTGAGACCGGATTGTACCGGAACAAGTTCGATCTCAAATTCAATCTCTCTGTCTGGTGCTAGCCTGTAGCTCATCAGGGAAACTGCTGGGTAG